>JAFCMP010000023.1:0-474747 GCA_017506865.1 Tribonema minus | reverse complement strand
TGCAGCACCGTCCGGTACAACACATACTTCTTGTCCCAGAGTATCTGGTGTTCTAGCTGGCGAAGTATAGCAACAGCGGGCGCTGAGGAAACTGCGCAGCATGATCATGGCGCTGGCAGCAGCAGCATGCACAGCACTCACCCCCCCCCCCCCCCCACCCCCTCCCCCCCCTCCCCCCCTCACCCCCCTGCCCTCAGGTCGAGATCGACGCGGGCTACTTTGGCGCGACGCCCGAGGACCTCAACGTCAACGCCGCCGCAGCACGGCTCGACACGCGCCCCCCTCCCCGACAGGAAGGCCACGCACGTGCGCGGGCAGACGAATCTGCCGCGTGACCGCAAGCTCGCGTACTCCACCGTGGGAACCCCCGACTACATCGCGCCGGAGGTGCTGAGCCAGAAGGGCTACGGGCCCGAGTGCGACTGGTGGAGCCTGGGCGTCATCATGTACGAGTGCCTCGTGGGGTACACGCCGTTCTACGCGGACGACCCCGTGATGACGTGCCGCAAGATCCTGCGCTGGCAGCAGTTCTTCGACGTGCCGGACCACATCAGCCGCGCGCTCTCGAGTGAGTGCGCCACCGTGTGCCGTTGGCACTGCCGCCCACGTGTCTTGCTGCTCACGCTGTCTCTCGGTCATCCGCTTGCTGTAGCGCGTGGTGATTAAGCGTGGCTAGGGGCATGAGCAATGCGCCGCTGCAGATCCTGTACTTCCGTCACGCAGCAGAGGTCCACTTCCGCAATGGGGGGCACCATAGCCTCATCAAAACCTTCACCTTTGCTCAATCCAGTTGGCCTGCCCCCTCCTCCCCCCCCCTAACTCCCCCCACCCCCCTAATCCCCCTCCCCCTAACCCCCCCCCCCCTCCACACCCCGCAGCGTCCTGCATGGACTTCCTGCTGAGCTTTGTGTGCAACGCCGACTCGCGCCTCGGCCGCACGAGCATGGACGAGATCCGCAGCCACCCGTGGTTCGCGGGGCTCGACTGGGGCGCGCTGCGCGCGGCGCCGGCGCCCTACAAGCCCGACCGCGCGGACCAGATCGGCGGGCTGCTGGAGCAGATCCGCACGCTTGACGCGCGCGACGGCCGCATGGCCGCCGCCGTCAACCAGCTCACGAGCAACTTTGACGACTTTGAGGAGGAGGACCAGTCGCGCTGGGGCGGCCAGAAGAAGGTCGGCGGCGCGACAAGGACAACGACTTTGTGGGTACACGTTCCGACGGGCGGCGCCCGGCGCGCCGGCGCCGTCGCGACGAGCCTGTTTCAGCGCCGAGGGCGCGGCAAGGCGGGCGGCGCGTAGGTTCTAGTGCGTAGAGCACAGCGCGGTGGTTGTGAGTGGGGGGAGAGGGCGCGCCGGCGTGGCGTGTTTATGTGGGTCGTGTGTCTGGCCAACACAGTGTGCGGTGGCTGTGAGAGGGGGGAAAGGGAGGGGGGGGGGGGGGCTGCTGAATGCTGAGTCCTGCCTCGATGTCGCAGCCACAAAGGGAATAACATCCTGCTCCATAGACGGAAGGGGGTGTTGTGGGGTGTGATGCTTGGTGGTAATGCGCATGCAGGGTTGTGCCGAAGGAGCGGCGCCGTGTACGAAAAAGGCCAGACGGTGTGTACATACATGATACAAGTTCTCTGTTTTATGCTACAAGTAGCATGAAATGCCAGGAGCTCTGGAAGGGGGAGACCGTTCTCTGGACCGGTACTTCAACTTCAAGCCCTGTGCCAGCAACTAGGAGGACGGCTTTTTTTTGCTTCAACAACAAGTGCTCGAGGCACCTACAAGGCAAGCAACAAGAGGCCATCCTGGCTGGGAGACAGCAAGACCTCTGGAGCTGAGCCATATCCATTGGGCTCACTCTCCTTCTTCAGTCATGTCTACACAGGTGTGTCTTTGTTTGCCCCACTGATGTTTGCCCTGCAAGTTGGTTGCACTTTGATGTCACTAGCAGCTCAGCAGCTCTATTGCTCAAGAACATAGACTCCAGGCTGCTTTGCTGTATCATGGCTCAGCTCCACTTGCCGGCGACAACATCGGTGCTAGACTTTGAAGACTCTGTCGATTACTCCGACACAGTTTAATGCCGTGCACTTAGGCCACGAAGGTGTTCTGAAGTACTGCGTCCGCGACGGGGTCGCGCTGGCGGTGCAACAGACACATAGGGACGCTGCTATGTACTAAGACTGCCCAGCGTCTATCAGTTGCTCGCATGCTATGGCAAGTCCGTGCTGTTTAGTCCTGCAGACGACAGCATGCGATCAACGAAGCTCACGGTGTTTCCCTTCCAGCACACGGCTGCTAGGCACAACTGGCTGTACTGTCAGACTAGGTGCTCCAGCTACTTTGAGGAATCCGTGAGCATGGACACGCAACCATGCAACAGCGTTTTCCGTCAGTTAGTGTGAGCGCCGCTAACTGATTCGTGCACCTCGGCACAATGTTGCGTGCAGCGTGAAAACTCATGTATGCAACGGGACTGATCACCCCGACGCATTTTGAGTTGACAATGTGGAGTTGTCCACACGCTGGCTAGACTCGCCTAGGCCGACCCTGGCACGCTTTTTCAAGTGGAAAGGGGAATTATCGGCTTCTGCATAACCTCTGAGCAGATTGCATAAACTTTGAGCACTTTGAAAATCTTGAGCGCTCTGGCACGCCGTCGACGCGCACATTTTGAGCGTTTGCCCGCTCTACACAGAAGTGCGTACTAGCAACGAGTTGCCAACTTTGTCGTGTGTCTCAGGGAGGAAGTGCTATCCACACTGGCAACGCCGAACAGCCTGCGACGGCCTTAGCCTCCGTTGGGGAAACGGGTGGCGCGGGAACCGGCGGTGAGAGTAGCGGTGGCGGTGCGGATCCGCAGGCACAGCCCCCCCCTGTGCACCCTGTGTCGGCGCCTCCTGCCGATCAGGGCGGCATGTCGGCTGCGGTCGCCTCGACCCCTGCGAGCGCTGGGACTACACCGACTGCCACTCCGCCTGTCACTGCCGCTCAAGCTCAAGGTCCCCCCGCGTCCTCCGGAAACCTGCCGGTCGCGACATCCGCCGCACCTGCCCCGGCTTCCGGTGATGGTCGAGAGCAGATGGACGACATCGTCCGAGGACTTCGCGCCGCTCTCCCCGCTATTAGCGACGAGGCTCTGCGCCGTGCTGCAGAGCGCGTGAGCGCTTCGGTGCGTCCAGCTACTAGCACCACTGCTAGCCTCGACCCAGCCATCCTCTTCAGCGCCGGCACCGCTGCAACTCCACGCGCCGCCGCCGTCCCCCCGACCTCTTCTGACGACGTTGAGCGCGTCGCCCGCGGCATCGAGGTCGAGCTTGGCCAGCGCATTACCCAAGATGACGCTGCTCGTGACAAAGCCAAGCGCGACACTCTAGCCGCGGACGCCAAGATCAAGGAGCTGTACGAGGAGCGCGAGCGGCGTCCTCTGCCTACTGCCCACGCCACGCCCCTGCAGCTAGCCATCGAGGCCGAAGCTGACGCCGACTGGCGCTCGCGCATCGAGGCGGAGCGTCACCGCCGCGCCCTGCGCGCATCGGACCTGCGGCGTCACGCGGACCGCGTCGAGCGGTACCGCCGCATTCGAGATTACTTTGATGCGGCGCGCCGCGCCGGACCGGCGGCGCTGGCGCACTTTGTCAACTTCACCGCGCCGACGCTCTTCACCGAAGCTGCCCAGCGCACCCAAGAGGAGCAGCTTCGCGCAATGCCCGTGGGCTATCCCGGGACGGACCTACTCGCGCCCACCGCTAGCCACAGCTATGCCCCCGCGCCTACTAGCAGTAGCGGCCTTTTCGCCAACGTCATCAACCCCGCGCGCGCGCCGTTCGAGGGCGCAGCGCCACTCGCCGCGCCTGCAGCTGCCGCCACTGCGAGCTCTAGCCACCATGAAGACGTGAGCTGGCAGAAGTTCTTCAACCCTACGGCGCTCCCCATTCCCTTCCGCCCCGGCGCAACCGAGACGACGCGCCGCCATTTCGAGCAGGCGGCCCACTACAACAGTGTCCCCTACGACAAGTGGGACTTCGCTCTGCGCCGTTGCCTGACCGCGGATCAGCAAGACCAGCTCATCATCGCGCACAAGGACCCTGTTACGGGGCTGGAGCGCGTTCAGGGCTGCGGTTCCATGAACTACGAGGAGCTTTGGGCGGCGATCGCCAAGCGCTTCGACAACGCAGCTCACCGCGCCGAGGCGATGATGGAGATCACTGACCTCGTCTGGCAGCCAGACTGGACGCCACGCCAGTTTGCCGACGAGCTACTCCATGCTGCGGAGCGCGCCGGACCCGAGGGCGCGGTCGTCGACGTCACCATGCTCAAGACGCACTTCTCCAACCGCATGACGCAGCCCCTTCGCCAAGACTTCCGCAAGGAGCGCCTTATACTTGAAGACTGGAACGCCATGGTCGACCGCACCGAGGACTTTTACAAAGCCATGCGTCCCCAACAGCTCGCAGACTTCAAGCGCAACCTCAAAGAGGCAGCTGAGCGGCAGGGCATGGCGCTCGCTATCGTCAACGAGGGCGCCAAGGCCAAGACTAGCGCCATGCGCGGCAGCGCCGCTATGGACACTTCGGACGAGGGCCACCCTAGGGCTGCGGCGATGGCTCCCGCCAAGCCTGCCAAGCAGCCGGCCAAGCCCAAGAGCGACAAGGCCAGGGCTTCCAGCAGCGACGAGTGCTTCGGGTGCCACAAGCACTTTGGTGGAGAGAACAAGCTCCGGGAGCACTGCCAAGAGTGCCCGGAATGGTACGAGCACCGCATCGAGCGCCTGAAGGCCGCCAAGAGGCCCCACGACAAGCTGGAGAAGCGCCGCGACGAGCTGCGCGCCAAGCGCGCCAAGACAAGTGAGTGTTCGCTCACCGCTTTCCACACCTTGCCTAGTGCACTCATAGATGTTGACGCGCCAGTGCAACTTGGGCACAGCGGTCATTGCACTAGCTCCACGCAAGATGTGCTAGAAGCGCTAGATGTGCAACCAGCGGCGACTGAGGCCGGCACACAAGTCACTACACGCATGCTTGACAAGACCGTTGGCACTTGCATGTTAGCCACGTTCTTGTATGCGCATAGTGAGCCAGCAGTACGCGCACTTGACACCAGCGCACCATTGACTGCTCCAGATGCCAGTGACGCTCCAGCAGTATGCGCACTTGACACTAGCGCACCTTTGACTGTTCTGGGCACCAGTGACACGACCAGTTGCGCGCCGCTTGCAGCGCGAGATGTCACTCATGATGTTGCCACTCCGCAGCCAGGTAAGACCGACGTTTCTGACTCTGACCCCAGATGCGTTGCACCTACTTCCACCACTTCGCCCGTGTCATATCCGCAGACTAAGGAGGCGTCTGATGCCGACGCGGGGCGTTCGGACAGAAGGCGGCTGCGGGTGGCAGAGTTGTGCTGTGGAATAGGGGGTGTACATAGGGGGTTGCAGGAGTTCGCACGTGCAGCAGACGTTGACGTGCAGGTGGTCTTAGCGGTAGACAACTGCAAGCGTACATGTGAGGAGTACAGCAAACTCTTCCCTGACACCGAGGTCATATGTGCAGATGTATCTAGCCCCCAAGTTCGCGAGAGGCTCAAGCACCTCAAGCCAGACGCGATTTGGAATACATCTTCTTGTGTTGAGTTTTCCCCTGCGGGAATGGGGATTGAAGGCGATGCAGCACGCACGCTTGTACATGTTGCAGAGATTGCTGCCGATTGCCTGCCAGCTCTAGTCATCAACGAAAACGTGCCTAGGATGCTCCTATCAAGCTCATGGCGTGACTTCTGCCGCGTCGTGGGTACAAAGGGGTACTCCACCTATGAGGTGCAGTTTCGTGGGACCGACGTTAATGGTGCATCTTCACGTGAGCGCGTCTATACTGTGTCAGCTGCAAATGCTGCTCGGTTGCCTGAACGATTTGCACGCTTGAATGCAATTCTCAATGAGCGCTTTCGCACCAGCAAGCCACGTACGGTCCGTGAACATCTTGGTTGCTCCCATGACACGTTTTATTGGGACCCGAGGCAACCCACGACGCAAGGCGTGCTGTCTACTGACATGCCGCTCCCTAGCCCTGTTACTCGCCAGCCTGGGCGGGGCCCCTCCTCGTCTTATCAGCCACGTGAGAAAGACGCAGGACCAGTTAATAAGGCCCTTGTCTTGACTGTTGATCAGGTCATGAACTTGCTGGGCTACTTTGAGCCACATCCTTCCGGGACTGTCACTCAGATGAAGCGCTGGGCTGCAAACTTAGTGCAACCCAATTGCGTGTCAGCGCTCATGCTTGCCTTGCACGCGGTTGCTGCCTTGCCGGAGGAATGGCCAAGCCCTCGCGATGCTACTGGCGTCTTACCAGGTGAGGTTGTAGTGCATGATCGCACTTCTCCCCCGCCAGAATGGATGGTAGACTCCGGTCCTGATCGGCCTGCAATACTGCGCCTAGCTAGTGCTTGCGTGCGGAACTTCCAGCGTTTTACACGCAATGTAGGCCAAGCCATACTTGCATCATTTGGGCCTGGAAGTGATGCACCGGTTTCGCAGACGCCTTGGACGTACGGTGAAGATGAGGAAGAGCCTTTGACTCCTCATGCTTCTCATGCGCCGCATGTCGAGACGCCACGTGCTGTTGCAATGCGAGAAATGAGCGACACTGACAGTGATGCAGATGCTCAGCAGCCTAGTGCTAGTAGCATTGCTACCGATGTTTTCAAGGCTCAACCCAGACGCATAGCACGTGACAAGCCTCCCAAGATTCTACATAGGGCACGTGCAGTCGGCAGACCTAAGAAGAATGGCTTTGTGCACATGCCAATACGCACACAAGTTGGTAACGGCATACAAGAACTGGTACTTGACGCGCTAGTGGATAACGGCGCCGAGGCCGAATTCATTAACACAGAACGCGCACACCAGTTGCCGCCGGGTTCAATTTGCCCGCTCTCCGAGGGTGATTTTACCACGGTTGAACTTGCAGACGCCAAGAAGTCTGTGCCAATTTCAGGTGTAGTGCACGCCCAGGTGCGCTTCAAAGACACCATATTCACACACGCTTTTTACGTGGTGGACCTGCCTTACGAGGCAATCTTGGGGTCACATTTCTTTGGCAAATTTGGCTCGTCCATCACCTATGAACATGGCATGCGATTCCACCCCGCTGGATCCGCTGGACCTGCCGTTACCATGCATGAACAAGCTAAGTTGGGGACTCTAGACCCCCCAGCTGCCAACACGATCAAGGTGGGTGTTACAAGAGCCAAGTCTTCTCAGAGGCCCACTTTGCCTAGTCGCACTTATTTGCTGCGTACAACGTGTGACCAGGTGCTTAAAGCTGACACCGCTAAAACCATTGAAGTAGTGTCACATCCACCAGTACAGTGCACAGGCCCTGTTGAAGTGCTACTCACCCCTGACGCGCCAGAGGCGTCAGTGATGACAAACAGGCTGGCCACCAGAGGTGCCGTTCTCATGGATACGGTGGACTTTGTAGCACCTAACAAGCCACTAGGGATGTTAGTCGAGAACACTTCCACTGCGCCAGTGTTTGTGCCTAGAGGTGCAGTGCTGGGCGTCATTGAGGCCCCTGGCATGATCTGCAGCCTAGACATTGGCAAAGAGGAGCTTGTGACTAACTTGACAAGAATTGCGTTGAGACACCTTGGGCAAAACGCACCAGATACACCTGCTGTAAACAGATCAAGACCTGTGCAGCAGCCAGACCCCTCGTGTGTGCCAGAACACGACTCGCCAAGACCAGACCCTGCCATGCGCGCTGAGGCGGAACGAGCCGCATTCAGACACAAGGTGGCAGAGGAGCACAATGCCTCGCTGGGAACTTGCACAGACGAGGAGCTACGTGAAGTGCTGTGTGACAAGAACGGGGAGATCTTCAACATCCTCAAGCAACGCGATCAACACGGCGTCACCTATTATGACCGCGCCATGGAGGTGCTTCGCCGGCGACGAGGCGCCTTTGCCAAGGACCCCAAGAACCCCAAGGTGACGGACCGTTTTGACGTGGACATTGACACAGGCGACGCAGCGCCCATCGCCGACAGGGCACGCAGGTGGGCTGAACGCGAAGCTAAAATCATATTTGAAGCCATTGAAAATGAGCGCAAACGCGGACAGATCAGACCTGCCAATGGTCCTTGGGCTAGCAATCCAGTGCTGGTGACTCAGAAGGACAAGGTCCGTTTCTGCGTTGACTATAGGCCGCTCAACAGAGTTACACGCCGTGATGAGTATGGGCTTGGCAATATGGACGACTTGGTTCAGAAATGCTCGGGCTCACGCATATTCTCGGCACTAGACTTTGCTTCTGGTTACAGGCAAATACCTATGACTAGAGAATCAACCTGCAAGACGGCATTCCGGGCACCTGATGGCTCACTCTGGGAGTACAAGGTCGCGCCGTTTGGGTTGGTGTGCCTGCCAAGCATATTCACCAGATGCATGCATGAGCTCCTAGGCTCAGCCAGGCAAACGCATGCGTGCGTGTACGTTGATGATGTGCTCGTACACAGCAAGAATTTAGAAGACCATATAGCTCACTTGGACGATGTACTTCGACGCGTGGAAGAGTACGGCATGAGTGTGTCTAGACACAAGTGCCAACTCTTTGCCGAAGAAGTTACATACCTAGGCCACAAGGTGGGCAAGTATGGAATCAAGCCATGTGAGGACAAAGTAAAAGCCATGGTCGACATGATGCCACCCGTAGGCAAGGACGGCAAGGTAGATAAACGGCTAATGCAAGTCCTCATGGGGTGCTTCAATTACTATAGGCGCTACATACATCGGTTCGCGCATATTGCAGCTCCCCTAGTCGAGTGTACGCGTGATGGCGCTGACATGTCGTGGACCAAACGCCGCCAAGAGGCGCTGGCCAAACTCAAGCACGCCATGTCAAACGCTCCTGTGATCATGCACCCAGACTTTGACCTACCTTTTATAGTACATACAGACGCAAGCAAGCTAGCCGTTGCTGGTGTTCTATCTCAATTCGTGCCACTAGACAAATTACGTGAACGGCACAAGGACTTCCCCTGGGCCAGCACGCGCCGTGTCAACACAGTTGACGGCAAACCTGCCAGAGAGGTAGTTGTGGCATTTTTCAGCAAGATTAACTCAGTGCAGGACGCAAAACTTGGTGCTACTGCACTAGAGTGTCTGGCTGTAGTGCTAGCTTTGAACAACTTCCGCGGTTACATTTGGGGCAGACCTGTAACCGTCGTAACCGACGCGTCTGCGCTTCGCTGGCTCTTGACCTTGAACAATCACAATAGCAAGCTGCTACATTGGGCCATGCGTCTCCAGGAATACGACATCATGGTCGTACACAGGCCTGGCAAAGACAATGGCAATGCAGACTGCCCTTCACGCATGCCTCAGATGACGGAGATCATCGGACCTAGGCAGTACGAGCACACTGACGAGCAGTGGCCCGACTGCACCGATGCTGGACCTGCACCTCCGTCTGGGGTACGTTTTGAGGATGAACAACTGCAAGACTCACCAGCATTTCTAGGCCGCATAGGTGCTTATACGGCATGCCCGGGAGGCACGGCTTTTAAATTTAACAAACTTGCACAAATATCTACAAAACTGAGCAACTGCATGGGTACATTGACACCTCAGGAGGTACATGACCTCAGTGATACCATGCACGAGAGCGCGTGCGTGCACACCGCGCTTTTCAAAGAAGAGGGAGGTGAACCAGAACTAGAAAACACTCCCCTCGTTTCCATGCTTTGCAGCATGAAATTGGGCTCGTATTCTGAGCACATTTGGGACAGCTGCGCTGCGATACTCTCGCCGCTTGGAGATGCAACTGCTCCAACCGAAACTAGCGAAATCACTGACCTTGCCCTTGGAGCTGAAGACGCTGAAGCAGATACTTCAGATGACAATATGTCAACCCAGACTGGAGAGTCTGACTCACGCCTAGAGTCTTCACCTGCTATGCTGGAACGCAAAAACTTTGTGCGTTGGCAGGAAAGTGACCATTTCTGTTCATCTGTGAAGCACTATCTGGAAACACAAGGCCAGACCCCTGACCCTAGCCTTGCCAAATTTGTCAGCCAGAACCAAGAGTTTTTCACAGTTGAACCTGACGGTTTACTCGTGCACTTCATGGCAAGTCGGTCAAAGAAGGGCACCTTAATTACTCAGTGGGTGGTCCCCGACGCTTTGAAGCCACTTGTGCTCCGTCTTTGCCATGATGATGGCAGTGCTCAACACCCCTCGACTGCTGCCACGCACGCAAAGGTGCTGGAACGCATGTATTGGAGAGGGTTAGGCGCTGACGTCCGAGACTACGTACGCTCATGCGTCCCTTGTCAACAAACCAAACCGCAGTCCACTGCCAGGTACAAGCAAGCACTGATGCCATCTACACACATGTGGCAACGCTTGCATGTGGACTACACCGAAGTCGGCGTCCTTTCCTCAGAAGGGCATCGATACTTGCTCATCATCACCGAAGCTAGGTCAGGCTACTGTTGGCTTTTCCCCGTAAAGACACGATCAGCAGCTGAGGCCGCACCCCTACTGGCAAGAGTGCTCTTTGAGTGCGGCGCGCTTGTGGAAGAGCTGATGTCTGACAGGGCCGCAGAATTCATGAGTGCGCTGATAACCACGCTCTGCACCTTCTTTAAAGTGCACAAGATTGAAACCAGCGCATATCACCCCCAGTCTAACGGCGTCGTTGAGAACATGAATGGGCGCGTCAAGCGAGCGCTTGCTAGACTCTGTTCTCGCTACCAGGCACGCTGGCATGTATACCTTGATGCCGTGCAATTTGCGCTCAGGAACACGCCTAGGGAGGAGACGGGTCTGACCCCATTCTTCTGTGTTTATGGTCGCGAAGCACGCTTCCCTCTTGACGCTTTGACCTCTGAGGCTGCAAGTCCACAAGACCTACATGCTGAGGTAAAGCGTCTGCAAGAAAATCTTAAACTTGCTGAGGAGGCGGTTGGCGAGGCGCTGCAGCAACGTGCTGAGCGCATTCAAGCTCGCAATGACCAAATCCAACGCACTGTACACTTGGAGGTCGGTGACTATGTGTGGATCAAGAAACTACCTTCACGCGGCCGCGCAAGTGCCATTGAGGAGCATTTCACTGGCCCCTGGAAGCTAGTAGCTCCGTACGGTGACTCAGGGCTTTCTTTTCAATGCCAACTCATGGGCACGCGCATACGCGAGACCACCGCGCATGTTGAAAACATGAAGCCATATCACCCCAGACCCGCGCGACTTGACATTGAGGGAGTACATGCCCTCCTGGACTCCGCGCAACTGCAAGAGCTGGACCCTGACCAGCAATTGTGCCAGATACTGGACCGCAGAGCTGACGAGGACGGCGGCTGGTCATACAAGTGGCTGGCGCGCGACGGCACTACTTCAGAGTGGGTGCGCGAGAAAGAGCTTGTAGAACTGGTGTTCATACCACCATGGGTACTGGACACTTTTCATGCTTTGTATGAGCTCAAGCACCAAGGTAACGTTCCCCCATACGCTGAACGTCACCTTCCTCGCGAAGATTGTACGCTGTCCAAAGATGCTGCATTGCTGCGATACCCTTGCGGCACGCAAGTGGTCCGGCAAGTCAACGATGTGCCGAACTCGACTGACTACTTGTGGGGCCAGGTACGTGACTTCGCGCTGTCCCGCTGGCGTGTACGCTACTCTGATGGCACGTGGGAGGACTTAACGTCTTCTCAGGTACGGGCTGCTAAGCTCATGGCCGAAGGCGTACGCGACAGACTGCGTAGGTTAGCGCGTCAGCGCAACGAGCCAGAACCTACCTTTGACTCCAGCCTTACGGCTGACCCGCCTGCTAATGTAAGAGTGACTGTGAGTCCATGCTTGCCAACTGACTTTGGACCACTCTACGTTGGCCAAGTTCTCCGCTACCGGTTCCCTTCCGGATGGAGCCGCGGCGTCTTGCTTAGGCTTGTGTCCGCCAAGCGCGATTGTGGAGAATTCACTTTTGATGTGGAGTTCCCCAACACGCGAGGACAAAAGCCTCTAGAGAAGCGTTTGAAGCTCAGAGCCGAATATTACCGTGATGACGCTCGAGCTGAACCTTCATCTTGGAACCTCATGCTGGCACGCGAGCTCGCCGAGGAGCCGCTCAAGGCCGACATACAAATTGATTTGCCAGCTGCAAGTCACGAGACCGGGGATACTAGACCCCAGAAACGCCTGCGCAAATGTTGAATCGCGTTGAACTCGCACGCGTGGTGCGAAGGAGCGGTGAAGCATCGGTGTTGACCCTGAAGCCGTGTTGAGCTCACGCGCTTGGCGTGAAGGAACGGTGAACGGTGACGCACCCTAAACCTAGACAAGACAAGAACCTGGCTATGATGCGACAGAGCAGGCGGATTGCTGAATATCAAGTATCATAAAACGTCGACTTCCGCGCACCAGTCTAGTGGGCGCCGCGGACGGCGGCCCTTTCAAAGAAGAGGGATGATACAAGTTCTCTGTTTTATGCTACAAGTAGCATGAAATGCCAGGAGCTCTGGAAGGGGGAGACCGTTCTCTGGACCGGTACTTCAACTTCAAGCCCTGTGCCAGCAACTAGGAGGACGGCTTTTTTTGCTTCAACAACAAGTGCTCGAGGCACCTACAAGGCAAGCAACAAGAGGCCATCCTGGCTGGGAGACAGCAAGACCTCTGGAGCTGAGCCATATCCATTGGGCTCACTCTCCTTCTTCAGTCATGTCTACACAGGTGTGTCTTTGTTTGCCCCACTGATGTTTGCCCTGCAAGTTGGTTGCACTTTGATGTCACTAGCAGCTCAGCAGCTCTATTGCTCAAGAACATAGACTCCAGGCTGCTTTGCTGTATCATACAGTTACAACGGTCCGTGTTTGCATTTGATGCAGATGTTAGAGCAATGGCAACTGATGAGACAAACACGAGGATTATGTGCGCGTGTGGCGCGTTCGTCTGCTGAGTTTTACGCCATTGCTGCCGAATTACCATGGTATGAACACTCATGATATTATGGTTCAGGCGCACTTGGCGCTTGCACTGTTGGCCAGCACTTGAAGTGTAGACGTCTTTCCGGCCTCAGGCTAGGTCCCCGATTGCCCCACGCATGCTGCATCATGATGACCTTGGTTTGACTGGTGTGCTTGTGTTACACGACATTATGTTGTAAACATCTCCAGGGTCTTGTCAAATACGACATCACGATTCTGTACAGAGTCTGGAACGCCTCTTGCTTTAGACGTACAGGTACATCCATGCTGCGCATGTACGGCCAGGATCCGTCACAGAAGCAACCCCATGCACGACAGGCAGCCTTCACGGGTGTACCTCAACCCTCACATATTAGTGTCACTCTTCTTTCTCTTCTTTCACCAGTAAAACTGACAGTTGAAGTTTGCCCAGGCTGTCTGTTGCTGTTGCGTGTAAACTTGCATGCCGCAGCAGCTGCACACGCAGGAATGGAGGTTATGAATGGCGTGGTCGCGCTGCTAGTGAGCTTCATCATGATAGCCTGGCTGCTAGGCAGCAGCGAGAATGCCGTCGCCAACATCATTCGCAAGACCAAGCTGCTGGCGATCGGCATCACACACATGCTCCTGTCCAAGGACAAGAAGTTCAAGGCCAGACAGGACCCTGATGCGGTTGTCGTAGATCCCAATGCCCCCACTAAGCGCATAGTCTTTCTCAGACACGGGGAAAGCGAGTGGAATGAAGTGTTCAACAGAGGATTCGGGCCCTCCTTCCTGGTGCGCCTCGTTTCAGCTCTGATTCGGGAGGCACTGCTGCTGACCACCCGGGACAGCGTGTTCTTCGACTCTCCCCTGAGCGACACCGGCATCAAGCAGACGCAGGAGCTGGTCAGATTTCTGCAGAGGCCGCAGGGGAGCGTGGCGGACCCTAAGGTGGACGAGATCGTGGCGATCTTGAATGGCGAGGCAGCCAAGGGCAGTGTGCTGACAACCTCCAACCTTAGAAGAGCTATTGCCACCGGTTTGATTGTGTTCTGGGACCGCCTGCGCCAGACAAGGGTGAGCTCATAAGCTTCTATTGTGCTTCAAGTACCCCCCTTTCTCTGTCCGATGATGAGGTGAAACGAGGTCTACCCCATGTTGTGCGGGTGACACTATCGCATGGCAGCTGACCCCCTTAGTACGATTGGTGTCGTTGCGGCCACTGCATATCGATGCGATTCGAGGGCCAAACTCACTCCACGACAGGCAGCTGTCGAGTTGTTGATGTTGATCGTGTACAAGCGCGGCCGGCTTCAGCATCGCTTGCATTGACGAATCTCATGCTGCATGCTGATGTGCGCGTAGCCGTTTGCCGGTGCTTGTTGCTCCTGTAACCTTTCAAAGCGCATAGAGTTGGCTTGTCTGGCGTGCGTCATAATCTGGCCCAGGTGCAGCCAGCAGATCATTGTCCCATTGAGCACAGTGCCTGCTATGATGGGCCGCGGCTTGCACCGGCCCTTGTGACATGTCAAGACCCTACACGCATTGCAACCATTGTTGTTTAGTCTGTTGAGCTTGGGCGATGTGAGCTTTGTGCGTGCAGCAGGCAAGAGGGTGCGACTGTTCACCGTGACGGTTGGGCCAACGTCAACATGCATGTCAACACCAGTAGACACGGTGAGAGCGCACTTTTAGACACACACGCCACTACTGCTGGCGGCAGGCACAGCATGCAGCTCCTGTGAGACACGCCTCGACCGTTTCAAACGACACTGCTCCTCCTCCATATACTAGTGTACATCTAGGCCTGCTGCGCGGACTTGACGTGCTCTGCAGATCTACATTACGTGCACCGTCCGCCATGTCTCACGCGGTAGCACCTGGCACCCGTCTGCTGCGTGCCGCAGGAAAACTTCCTGGTGCTGAGCTGCCTGCAGGAGGTGACGTTCAATGTAGATGGGATATCGCTGCTGGAGAACGGGGAGGTCCCGGACGGATCTGTGGGGCGGGCCCTGGGCCAGGAGATTGCCTTTGACGCTGAGTTCAACGCTGGCACCAAGGTGCGCATACGGTTGCCGACCCTTGTCGCTCCAGAACAATGAACCCTCGTTGCTTCACAACCATCAGGCTCCTTGCATAATGGTTGCGTGCCGGATGCAAAGCGTTCGCTACAGCCCCCTTGACTTGGTTCACGTCCTGGGTAAGAGCAGTGAAGTGCACGCAAATCAACGACAGCAGATGTGCGCCCCCAGTTTGTGCAGGCAACAGACCGGTTTTGGCCCGATTGATGTTCGTGACTAGTGTGTTATTTATGATGCTGTTGACACTTTGCTGTGGCGCTTGATGCTGCATTCACATCAAACCCTAACCCTAACCCGAAGTGACATGTTCTCAGCAGTCAAGCTGTGACGTCAGCAGCAAGTTCACATCGCTGCGAAACTTTCGCAGCAGTCACGCCACGACGTCAGCAGCAACGTCGATGCTTATTAAATTTGCACAATGCTACAAGTCAGGGCTAGCGCCTGAACTCCAGCAGCTTTGGCGCAGGGCTCTGTAACCCTTAGTAAGGCCCATAATGCTTACTTAACTAGGGTTAGGGTCAGAGCTAATTTTAGCTGGGGCTCTGATGCTAAGCAAGACTTGCAGGTAAACTTGCGAGTTCACCACGAGGCACCGGGGTCTCCAGCTTGCAACAGGCACTTCAACTGGCGATACTGATCTGGCGCAAGGTGTTTCGTTAAGGCGCTTGCCCTGCTTTTAGTCCACTGCAATGTCATTGTCATTGACTGCCAGTCTGTGCAGCTGGCGGCTGCATCAAGACAAGCCGCCACGCCAGGCACATGACCCATGCAGCACGGCGCCTTGGTGAGGTTTCTTGAGTGAGGCGCACACCAGCCACCGTACGCCATATACAGCCGTGCTTGGTTCTGGCAACTCATTGCCACTTCATGTACCAGAGTGCCGACGCTGTTACAGCAGGTGCACTTAGAGAGTATGATTATGTGCAACAGATTTCAGGCTTCAGGTAGAGTCGTCACCTTCAATCACAAGGGCTGCTTAAACATGCACTGCGCTCCCGCATGCTGTAACACCCAGCCTCGCTACCTCTTATGTCTACTTCCTGAATACAACGCTGATCAGTCGTACGTAGCCGCCCGTAACCGCCCGTAACCGCCCGTAACCGCCTGTAACCGCCGCTGATCCATTTCCGCGCTGCACGCGCGCGCACACACAGGGCCTGCGCAGCAACGGCTACGCGCGCATGGGCGAGTTCTGCAAGTGGGCCAGCGCGCGGCCGGAGGACACGGTAGTGTGCGCGGGGCACTCGCTGTGGTTCCGCGACTTCTTCAGGAACTTCCTGCCGTTCGCGGCGCGGCACGCGTCCAAGCAGAAGAAGATTGTGAACTGCGGCGTGATCGCGTTCACGCTGCAGCAGGGCACGCTCAACGGCCGGCCCGCGTACAAAGTAGACCCCGCGAGCATCACGGTCGTGTACGGCGGCTTCAAGTAGCGGCCGCGCGGCGGCGTCGATGAGATCTTCAACTTTTACTTCCTTCTTTCGCCGTGGTGGTAGTGGTGTTTTCGGTGCGCTTGCGGCCGGCGCCTGTGGTGTGTTTGCGCGTGTGCAAGTTGTCAGGGCTGCGCGAGCCGGACTTCAATGTTGAAGGACTGCGAGAGTGAAATGAGGTGCATTAATGGAACGGTCATTGGGAACGCTTGAAGCGCACTCTCTGAGGCGGCGGCGGCGGCGTCCACGTGTTTGTGTGTGTGTGTGGCATGGCGGGGGGGGGGGGGGGGGGCATGCATGCCTTTTAAAGTCTTTTTGGTGCTCATGCTCGCTGTCTCTCAAGTCCATGGTTCCGTGTGGACATGGGGTGACGGGTACCTGTTGAGCACTGCTGCATCATGGTGCTGACTTGATGTCATTGACCAAGACTTTGATCACTAGCCCCGCATATTGCTGGCGAGTTCACTGCATGGAAATGCATCATTTACTGTACCTACCCTAGAAGTAAGACTGTCAAATAGAATGAAGGCATGCGCACAGTGCATGTTGGCGCTCATTTCTCTCTACAAAGCGTGGTGCGATGAAGTTGGCGCTCATTTCTCTCTACAAAGCGTGGTGCGATGAATCACACTTGTGACAGAGTGTTTACGACTCTAAGACCCACACTCGATTGGTGCGTACCTCAAGTTAACAAGTGCTCTGTACTACTTCAACAAGCACGACTTCAACAATGCACAACGTATATCAAGAATGGACACTTGCCATGGAACATGCACGCTGTAACAACCCTGCCTGTTATTTGAATGAGCACGTGATGCAGCACGAATGCGAAGCAGCTGACACAACTGCTGACTTGATGGCGCCAAACCCTGACACTTCAACGCGCTGAGGTTTGCAATGGCTCATTGGAACGCCACAGGCGTCTGCACTTTCATGAAATCTGCTAAATTCTGTAGCATACCACGTCGACGCAGAGACATGGACATGTGAGCATAAACTGGTGTCAACAAAGCATGCAAACAATGACCTTTGCGCAAGTCAAACAAAAGCCACAAGAGACAATAACTCGTAGAGTTGTGCATACATTATTGCACAGCGGCACAAGCATCGTGTCATTGCTTGCTCTTCTTTGCCTTCTTGCCTTTCTTACTGCTACCTTCACCAGTTGATGGAAACGCGCCTTCTGCTGCAGGCAGTGATGCCGGAGGCTCGACAACAGAGGCACCTGAACCACCGCCCCCTTGCACCTCCACATCATCAGCCCCCTTCTTCTTACTCTTTTTGGCAGCCTTCTTGGCAGCTTTCGCTGCTGCTTTGTCTACTGCGCTTGGCGAACCCACCGCCTGCTCTGCTTGCCCACTAACATCTGCTGCTACTGCTGCTACGGGTATGGTGTCAACTGCAGCGGCCGCCGGCTCTTCGCGCTGCCGCTTTTTGCCCTTCCCGCTCTTAAATTCGAGAATAGCTCCATTTACATCAGACGCTGGCGAATTGTCTGCTGGATCGGCAGCAGCAGGACGGTCCTTCGAGCGCTTGACCTTGGCGGTCTTGGAAGCCGTATCGACTGGCTCGCCAGCCGGAGCTTCCGCTGCTGCTGATGAAGCCGTGACAGTCGCTGGCGCAGCGCCCGCAGCCGCTGCTGCTGCTGCTGCGTTGTTCTTCTTGTCCTTTTTGCGGGCCTTATTGTCTGATGCCGGCACTGCTGCCGCTGCTGCTGCCGCCGCCTCAGGTTCTGGTGCCGCCAGCTCTGCTGTCACACCTGCTGACGCTGCAGCTGCTGCCGCCGCCGCCTTCTTTTTGTGCTTCTTGGATCGTTTCTCGCTTGCTGCCGCACCATCAGCTGCCTCAGAAGGTATTTCCGCGCCTGGTACTGCTGCTGCGTCTGGTACTGCCGTTTCCGGAGCTGCTGCTGCTGTCGTCTTGTCCTTCTTCCGTTGCTTTTTCGCCGGCTTTTCTGCTGATGCCGCATCCGCTGCGAGTGTGACGTCAGCTTCTGCCGCCGCAGAACCGTCAGCAAGCGCGCCTGCGGGTGCAGCGTCCCGCTGCCGCTTACGTTTCTTTGATGATGTCGCAGCGCTTTCCGCAGGTGTGCCACTGCTGCCATTCTGCATGGCCGGCGCCGCCTCCGCCGCTGAAGCCGCATCAGCGACTGCTGCTGCCGCCGCTGCTGCTGCCGCCGCCGCCGCAGCTCTCTGCTCTTTCTTGGCCTGCTTTTTTGCCTCCTTTCGTGCTTGCTTGGCCGCTACTGGATCTGCAGCAGTATCACCAGCTTCCTCCGCAGCAGCGGCAGTCTCAACTAGGATGGCTGTGGTCTCGCTCCGCTGCCGCTTGCGCTTCTTGGATGACTCCACAGGTGCCTCCGCTGCGCCATTTGTGCCGTTGAGGGCGGGCTCTGAGGGTTCAGGACTGCTCTTTCGCTCCTTCTTCTTTTTCTTCTTGTCCTTCTTGGCCTTTTTCTTGGCGGCCTCTGCAGTGTCGCTGTCATCGTCACTGTCTGCAAACTTCTTCTTGAAGTGTCCCTCTCTCACAAAGAAGCTGTACAGGCCTGCACAAAGCATGAAAGAGCATCGGACATAGCAGCCGTGTGACACTGAGCAGCAGACGGCAAACTTCATGTGGAATCACTTGGCACGTCATGCGGCAGGCCAGTGCCATGCAATCCTTGGTTGATGTTCTCCCGATCAATTATGCCCAGGCAGTGAGGTTGGGTGCCTGAGCTTACTCAACACGGGCAAGAGCTTTGCTTCTCAGCAAAGCAACTTTATATTGCAGCAGATAGTAAGGGTTCAGGGCAATATCACTGGCCAGGGCTGCACAGCAGAGTCTCGCGAGGAGCCTCGATACTGTGAGCCACACGGTCAGCTGTGCCCGTCCCTGTCGCAATGTCGCTGCGTGGTGTGAGTTACAGAGCTACACAAGCGCCCAGAGTAGAATGAAGATGGCATGGCCTACTTCAGGAAGGCATCAGGACTGCACTCTGGCGCTCCGCATGCGGACATTGCGCACCTCTCTGGCTGCTGGTGTAAACACCTTGATCACAGGCCAGAAGCTGCAGGGCCAACCGACAGCCAGTTGCCACAACCGCAAGTGACAAAAAAAGGGCAGCTTACCGTTCTTGGGCAGGCCATTGTCGCGGTGAGCATGGCCGATGCCGGTGGTCTGGCTACGAGATCCCAAGCCATGATTGCCGGTCGGCCGTAGCTTCGCTAGCGTGTCATGCAGCTGCTGCAGCTTCCAGTCTTCCATCGTGCAACCAAGCCCGCAGTACCAGACGTGAACAGCGTAAGGAGACCTTGTAACTAGAGAGAGTGTGTAGAGAGTGGGTGTGTGTGTTTTTTCTCTTTTTTCTACGGCTCCGAAACTTCGAAGTTGACATTCCTGCTGGAAGATCAGAGGTGCTAAAAACTCACCTGGGGGGGGGGCTGCTGTCAAATAATTCCCAACACAACAGCGCTGATCTGTTCTGGTGAAAGCACAGTATGCTCCGGACATGTTTCATGACACCACTGCCTCATGTCACCATGGTTTCAAGCACTTGACCCTTGCATTTGCCTCATGAGCTCAGCATCCGTGGCGCTACACAGTTTGTGTGCAGAGCATGCTTGACTTATCGTACGTGGCATTGGCTTATCGTACATGGCATTCACCGCAGCTACAAACAACCCCAGCAGTGGCATGATCAACACACATTCAGATGTTGCATCCTCGCCACGCACAACCACAGCACACAAGCGAAAGCAGAAGCGCAGACGCGTTGACACAAACCCAGCACAAAGCGTGTGTGCTACAATCGAGGAAATACATTTGCTGCCGCGCCGCCGCCGCGCGCGCCCGGTAAATGTACCGAGCCCCCAGTAAATGTACTGGGTTACGCGGCGGCAGCGAGGGGCGGCGCGCTCAGCGGTAGCGCCGCAGCGACAGCGTGTTGCGCTTCCGCCAAGCCGCGCGGTGCGAGCCGCCGATAATGTTGTTTGCGCGGTGGCCGCTCTTGCGCAGGCCTCTGCTGGTGCGGCCGGCGCTGGTGAGGCCGCGGCACTCGCGGTGCTTCATGACGGGCTTGGCGATCCAGTTAATACGCGAGTCGTTGCGGATGGCCTTGTGCTGGGGGTCCACCAGTATAACCTGCGCGCAGGCGTGCAGCGAGAGAAGAGTAGAGGTGTGGTCAGACCCCACGTCAAGGCCCCAGGTGTGATGCCACAGAAGCTATGCAGCAGGACTGCTGCGCCAGCTGATAACATGTGCGGCTTGCAAGTCGTAGTAGTATGCTGAGACAGACACCTCATGCAGAAGGAGGCGTAGCTGTCCGTATCGCAGTGCCGTCATCCTTTCTGTGTAGTTGCGCGCGCCCAACACACAAATGATCTATGGCAACAAACCACATGCGCAACACAAACATGATGCATGGCAACAAACCATGTAGACGGTAGCAGCCGCAGGCAGATGGAGCATCGTGAACGCGATGGTCGCAGAGAACTGTGCGCACTTGAGCGCAGTGCAGTCTGGGTGGCGTTGATTGCCCCCCAGCTGATGCACATGGACGATATGCACCATGCCCCTCAGTGTACAAGACGGCAGCAGAGGACCGCATGCACGTGAGCGCAGTGCACTTCGAGTGGTGCAAGCAATCATGGACTGCATTCGACTTATGCGCGGTCAATCACACCGGAGCCTCAATCGCACGCACCTCGTAATACTTGTATGTAGCATCCTGGTTCACCCAGTATGAGTTGAGCACACGCATGTTCGCGCACTTGGCCCCCGCGCGCTCCTCCGCGACCGACCGCAGTGAGCGCACAAACTTCAACTGTGTGATACCCTGGTTCTTGGGCTTCCCGTACACAATGCCCTTGTAGTTGGGGCGCTTGCGGCCACCGCGCCTGACAGCCACGCGGAATACTGAGTAACCCTGTTGGACATTGGGGATCACAGGTGCAAGTTGAGCAGCGTGAGATTGGCCAGCGCTCCTTGGGTTGGTGGGGGGGTAGAAAAGCCTGGTACATGCAGGTCTCGGTCGTGCATCTGGTGCAGGCACTTCGTGTCGAAGTAAGTGAAGAATGCGCGCAACATCCAATCAAGATCACATCTGCAAAATAATGCGCCAAACTGTACATGAGCAGAAGACACAACCCAAGTCCTGAATTTGGCTATGCTGATCACTATGTCGATGAGATATTTTGTGCAACTTGTGCGCCGAGCATGGTGGTAAGAGTGGGGGGACTTAATGTGCAGTAGACATGAAGGAGCACTGTCTCGACCGCGCACATCGCCGAAGAGTTTTGCTTGCGACAACTGCCGCTGCCTTCGTAGATTGCCTGAACTGTATGAGTGAGAATTTCACACAGCACACTAGAGCGCACAGCAGACCTGTGGCAAGCGCGATCATGCTTGCCTTGGTTACATGTAAGCGCTCACCTGCTTCGCCTTGTAGCCCAGACGGTGCGCTTTGTCTGTGCGGGTAGGCTTTGTGCACTTGTACACCTTTGGCAGCTGCCTGTACTCCCAGGCGCGCACACGCAGCAAGAAGCGGAGCACGTCGCTCTGCTTCTTGCGCCACAGCTCCTCCATGTACTTGTAGGCACCCATGTTGTCTTGGCGGCTGCAGCGACGCAAAAGTTTACCTGTGCGAGCCACAAAAGCCAAGCGCACTCGTTTTATGGCACTCGCGATAATTGGCGGGGGGGGCCTCCTTGTTGTATTCATGTGGTATAGACCCTGCTGCCCAGTCATATGAAGCTAACAGTCAGACATGAGAACACAATTGGGCCTATACCACCGCGATGCTGATCATAGTAAGGCAGACACTTTCGTTGAGCTAGGCTGGCAGAAAACATGCTGAAAGAAGTTGCAAGCGGGCGCCTAAGTGTTTTTCATTCATTTCAGAAAGGGCACCATAGGGTAGCTCGAGCCACAAGATGCTGAATCAATCAGAGTGTAAATCAAGCAGCAGCACGAGCCAGCGCAGCAACACTACCTTTATAACGTTATGTCGATGTGTCATCATATTGTCACAGTGAAGTATGATACACCCCCTTCTCTGTATACATGCCTTGTCCAGGTTCTGGAAGCTAAAGAGACTCATAACCGCTCTGCTTGTATGTAATCATCTGCTTGAGGCGCGCAGCGGCACGCTACAGGCTTTGTAATCGCGCCTTCATGCTGGCCAGCTCAGCCGGGTCTTCTTGCTCTGCTTCTGCAGGCACTTGCTCCTGCTCTGCGACCTGCACTTGCGGTTCGCCAACAGGCGCCTCCTCTGCCCCCGCCATCGTGGTAGCGGTGATCTCCGCCAACACCTTCTCCACTTCCTGGTCTACTTCGTCCTCGTTGGTCCCCATCGTCTGTGGTCGGACAAGCACGCAGAGAACGTAAGTTGTGTGTCTGACGGTATGCGAGATGAAACACCTGCTGCGGCAATTGCTGCCAGCACAGAGTGTGAGACCTGTGACAACGAATTGCTGTGCACCAACGCAGGCCACGATACTGTGCATGAAGTGGCCATAGGCATTTAAACGATGCAGCACATGCACATGAGCTCAGCCCTGCGGACCTGTCCACCTGCTCTGACTGCAGTATATGTACGTTGTTCGAGCCACCTGTGCATTCAAACTCTGTGAAGCTGACACGTGACTCTCTTCTGGCCATTACAAACGACATGGTATGCAATCACATGCTGGTGTTGAATTGCATTGAAGATTCAAGCAGGTTTGCAGTGACAGGCAACAGTCACCATATCAGCACTTTCAAATATGCTTCGCGGCTTGTCGACTGTGCTGCTGAACTCTCATATCTGTCAGTGGCTACCGATGCGAGGTACACGACATTGTGTAGCAAGGGCACATGCAGAGCAATACATGATGCTCAGCGCATTGGATTTCGTGCAGGCACTGTGTGCACACGTGTGCATAACCTCATTCTGACATCACTTGTTTGTTGAGACTGTGATCTTCATGTGTTGCGGGATACATTCAACGAATTGACACTCATCAGCAACGTAGATACTGCGGTTTGAAGCATTTTGAGCCGCTCGGGCGCAAGTCATGAAGTGCGTGTGATGCCCCAACAGCATCTCAGACTTCAGATTGCCTCAAGTCGTTGCAGCCATGGTGAGTGCGTGCTCAAAAATCCAATCAGTCATAGCTACGGGCCTGATGAACAGTGTGTCGTGCACGGATAACAAAATTGGTAAATTGCTGGAAGACACGTACACTCATACATAAGTCCTTGCAAGCACCAAACTACTCAATGGCCTCTGGCTCGCACGCAGCTGACTGAAAGCAGCGTGGCAGCGAGAGCTGAGCACTCACATCTTCCATGGCATCACCCAATATCTCCTCCGTCAGCCCAGCCCTCTCCATCTCCCGCGCCAGGTCTGTCATAGTCGCCTGCAGCTCCGGTATGCTCACAAGCTTGCCCATCATCTGCATCACCTCGGTGCTCTTGCTCAAACACCCTGTCACCTTCACCAGCGCCAGCTGATTCTTCAGCTGCATCTGGACGCTGTGGATCTGCACCTTGCCCTCGTACATGCGCGTTTTGGTCTGGCGCAGTGTGACCATCTGCCTCGCCAGTACGCGCACTGCTCTCTCGTTTCTGCTCCCTTCTTTGGCCAGCTTTTTGATGTCCCTCACAAGCTTGGCCTCCTCGTTGTCCATGGACTTGATTTGCCGCTCTATTGTGCGAATCTCCCTGTTCATAGTCCTGTTCCATTCCTTGGCCTGCTCCTGCGGATCGACCTTCTTTGCGCCAAACAAACGCATGCTTGCTGACCCTCGGGTGTGTATCCAAGAACAGTTCTCTGCTGCTGTTAGACCTGCTCACACCTCGTTGCTGTGCTGATGCAACGGTGGTACGGCAACACTGTAAAATATAGCTACAGTTGAGAGGCCTGCTGCTCTTTGGCCCCCCGCGACGGCGCTGCTCCGATCGGATTGACAGTTGCTGTCCGGGTATAGGCGCTAGCAGGCGCGTTGAGCCGCGATGCTTGGAAACTTTTTGGAACGCTTTTTTGCGCTGAACACACAACGCTGCGCTGGGCCGGCAGTAAGGCCTCTCCAGAGTTATAACATGGCGGCATTTGGAGACCAGGAAAACAAAGCTAGGGCCTTGTTGGAAGAAGGGGAGAAGGTCCTCAACAAGAAATCGCTCTTCGGCTCACTGTTGGGCAGCAATACACAGGTGAATACGGCTCCTTCATGAAGCACCTACACACAATATGCTGCGCTTCTTGCTTTTGCTCCGAGCCAGCCAGAATTCATGGCGCCAACCGTCACGTGATGTGCTTTTTGTTGGCAAGTCGTTTACCAACCTGTTTTTTCTGCTCGGTTCCTGAGCCCACAGAAGTACGAGGACGCAGCGGAGAAGTTCGCAAAGGCAGCCAACTGCTTCAAAGTGGCGCGCAAGCTGAAGGAGGCGGGGGACACATACATGCGTGTGGCCTCCATGCATGAGAAGTGCGCCAGTGCACACGAGGCAGCCAGCGCATTCATGGAAGCCGGGAAGTGCTACAAGGAATCGTATCCAGCGGAGTCAATTGGGGCGATGCGCAGCGCAATAACGCACTACACGGAGATGGGGAGATTTTCGCAGGCGGCGAAGCTGCTCAAGGACGTTGGGGAGGTGTACGAAGCGGATGCCAATTACCCAGATGCAAGAGATTGCTTCCAGATGGCAGCAGACTACTTCAATGGGGAGAACTCCACGCAATCAGCAAACGCGTGTCTGATAAAGGTGCGCGCAGAGCAGAGAAACATACACATATCTTATTGGACATTTGGTGTTTGCAACCAGGGAAAATTGCATTAGCTAGGCTAGTGGCCCCCTAACCGACTCCCACAATGTCGAGCTCACTGCTCCATCCGCAGTGAGAAATGAGGTTGTACAATCTGCCAGCAAGAATCATGACATCCACCAATGTATCCCAGACACCAATCTGCTTCTTTGGTCCACTGCAAACACAGCGCCTAAGGATGAGCACTGTGCTGCTCCATTGAGAGTGAATCGCAAGAGGCACCAGCGTCTTGCGTAAGTCACTGGGGACCGCTTCACATCGTTGTAATCCAGGGACACAGAGGTATTGATGTGCCATAAGGGCACTATACGAAGTGAAGATTCATAAACTTCACGTAGCACGCACCTCATGTACGCACCAGTGTCGAATTGTATAAGACGAGTATCATCGGCTTCACATGAACACGAAGCAGCCAGGACGTGTTGGTTCGCAGCAGTTGCGCATGGAAATGATGTTGGTGGTGTAGGTGCAGCAACAGTGCGTTTAACCCGTATGCAAACGCATAACACTGCAAGCATGCAGCCCCTGTTCTGGTGAGCTACATCGAATGCACGGGGCACTTCCGCATGCATGAGTCATTAACACAACGCACTCACTTTTGCTACCAATACTATCTAACAGAACGATGGCAAGTGTCGCTGGCTCCGCACAGAATGGCGATGATTGTGACCTTTGTTATCTCGCACGCTGTGTAGTTCATACATCACTGCCATCTGGGCAATATGTGTTGTTTTGGTCAGCATTGTATTGCCCGCGGATGAGGGCAAGCACGTTGGCCACTGTAGCAGCAACAAAACACTGACATGGAGTGATGTATTGCCTGCTGCAGCACATGGTCACGGCAGTTTCCTCTGCTGCTACCTGCTTCATCATGCAGTGCTGCCAGAACCCTGAAGCATCTGATTGAAGTTGCTGTTACCGCTCTTTTGACATGAATGGCCCTTGGCCAAATAATGCTGTTGAAATAGACTACAGCGGATGCTGGACGAACCTGAGATTTGTGAGTTGCATAGTGGCGTGTAACTCATGACACCTCATGATCTTGTGCTGCAAGTGCAATGCAGCTCCTGCTAGACTGTGTCCACCGACTGTCAGCTGTGGATCATACGTGTCCGTATGGCTGTGATACGCTGGCGGTGCTACATGTAGAATGTCTGCAGATACTGTTTGCAACGTGCGCTTCTCACGTGCCGTCCATTGCCCCAAGTGTTTTTCGTCATGTGAAGTTGAAGTTGATGTAGCTGACACTCGGGCTCTCATTGCGGCAGATGCAGTGTGACATTTCTTATTGCATCCTGAGAGCAAGGGAAAGGCAGACTACAGTTGCGCAGCGCGTGTGCCCAAACGGCTGCACACAACTGCTGTTCAGTAGCAAAGCTTGCTTGATAGTGCCAGCAACTCTATTCTCACTCATTTTTAACAAACACATTGATGGAGAATGCTGCACGTAACCTTGTCGTTGTCTGTGCTGTGCTGTGCCAAACCCTAAGGGTAGCCAGCACGATGATGGCACTGCCCTAGAACACAAGTGTTGCACTGATGCATCGCCCGCCATGACAGTCTTCCATCAACTGCTGGTGCTCTGCGTGGTGCTCAGCATTGCTGACGTGCACACAACTGTGTTGTACAAGTGACTCGCATACACAGACACATGAGTTGACAGCATGCACATGGCTCTGCACATTTCACGCAGGTGGCGACGATCAGCAGCAAGTTCATCTCGCCGCCGGACTACATGGGCGCCGCAAAGATCTTCGAGGACCTGGGCCGCAGCTGCACCAGCACGCGCCTGCTGCAGATGAACGCCAAGGGCTACTTCCAGCAGGCCGTCCTGTGCCTGATGGCGGCGAACGACAGCGTCGCCGCGCGCCTCAAGCTCGACGAGTTCAAGTCCGTGGACTTCACGTTCGGCGCGTCGCGCGAGTGCAAGTTCGCGGAGGACCTGTGCGCCGCGATGGAGACGTACGACGGCGACGCCTTCGCGACCGCGTCGTACGAGTACGACCAGGTCACGGCGCTGGACCCGTGGAAGACGACGACTCTTGTCACCATCAAGCGGCTCATCGAGGGGGGCGGGGGCGCGGGCTCCGCCGGCGATGTGGACCTGACATAACGGGGTCCCTTGCGCCTGCAAGTGTTGGTTTTCATGTGCTATTGTGCCCTATGTGTTCAGTACCTGGCCGGCGCTCGGTGCTACTACCCCTGTGCTGAGCCTTTCGTGAGCCGCCCTCGTCCCAGTTCCAGTTCACAATGTCAATATCAGAGGCGTGGATTCCAGACCTCCATTGAGCCGCTTCATGTTGCTGTCCGCCTCACATGCTGCGGCGTCAACTGCGTGCAGACGTTTGGCAGTGGGCTTTACCTATTACAGCAACTGTTGGTATTCGGCGACATGATTATAATCTGTGTATTCGAAATGTTGTGGGTAGGGCAAGACATCACCACTCATGTGTCCTTGTGCTCCTGGCTTGCATCAACGTGTTTGGTATCTCATTGCTCACTTTTCATTGCTGTGGCCAGAGACAGCTAAGATGATCAACACAGTCCTTGGAAGTAGTGAACCATCCCTCCACATCAGCTGTATCCACCTGCTCTGCCCGCTGGACTCTGTCACGTGTGCTTCTCGGGTTCCTCAAGTTAGCGCACATCGAGGCAGCGGTGGTCACTAGACTACGGTGCTGTGCACTCAGGTGCTTCGCCATCTGAACGCAAGGCGCCATGGTGCATGGCAGCGCGCTGCTGCATGGTACACCGCAGCGCGCTGCCGCGCACCAGCGCGCTGCCGTGCACCATGGCGCCTTGCTAGCTGTGGCGCGCGGCAGCATGCAGAAGTGCGGTGCACCCAGCACCGAGAGCGCAACACTGGTGCACGGGCAGTGTTCAACAGCGTGCCGCACTACAGCGCGCTGCAGCGAGCGGCAGCGCTCGGGGGTGCTGTGCACTCAGGTGCCGTTGCACCTCGTGGCCGAAGCGCACAAGGTGGTGTGCGTTCATGTGCTGTCGGTTGCAGCAGCCCAGGAAGGCCGGCCACACGATGCAGTATGCAGCTGCAGCTGTGTGCTACATGTAAGTGTTGTGGGAGTTTGGCACCCAGAACTCGCTTTGTGTGCTATAGCTTTTGAAAAACATCCTCAGCATCAACACGAGACGGTTTGGTCTAGCGGTTAGGATCTGACATTCGGGTTGTCGGGGTCAGGGGTTCGAATCCCCTAACCGTCCACGTTTTTGGTTCCTCTTTTTTCTGCCAAGTGAGGGCTTGCGCACTGTCAATGGGATGGCAGCTGGGCATTCGCAGGCACAATTGGCGGCTTGCAGCTACTGCACAAGGCGTGTTACACAAAGTCAAAGGCATCTGCACAAACTTCAAGCTTGGCTCTCCTACCAGGTGCAGTGAAACTATCTTCTATGCGTGCATTCTCCGCTTCAAGAGTGCCATGTTTTGCACTACTAGCAGGCAGTTGCAGCCAAAGAAGAACTGGCTGCTGACCGTCTGCTAGGCCATTTTACTGCTGCGTGAACTGATCACAGAGTGCTTGCAGTTGTCCATCAGCTGGCGGTGAAAGGTGCTTCAACTTGCCTACTATAGCTCTGATGTTATCAAACAGAACCACTTGTGCAGGCGCAGCTTTGTCGCCTCTGCATTTGAATGTCGACCTAAGTGCATGCATGGCTGACAATGCACGATGGCACTACACTGCAAACGCGTCGTACACTTGAAGAGGCGTGCGGAATCATGTAGCCTGTGTGTGTGTCAAAAGCTACCTTGCCTGCACGGATGCACACCTTCTTCTCACCCCCCACAGGCCTGCATGCATCGTTAGGCTCACCATCGGTGGCCCTCCAGGGTAGCGGAGGGGGGGCATCACAGCGGCCTCTGGGGCAGCAACTGCACCCTGGGGTGAGATTTGTGGCACTGCTGCTGAGGGGGTCCGGCCGCAGATCTGCTTTGCGCCATAGCAGCAGCAGGAGCGCCACACCGACACTGACATGCTCGCCGACGCCCCGGCCACCAGTGTCAGGTGCCTCAGCTGCGGCACCTGCTTCCACGCGGCAGCCCATGACCACATACATCTCGTCACCGAGAGCCTGCAGTGCGCACACCTGCAGGGGGCCGCATGCAACACGGCCGTCGGCAAGACGTGCGGGGATCTGCACAAGGCCCTCATGGGCCAGGCGCGCAAGGACATGCGAGCACCGGGCGCGCACACATGGGGGCATGAGGAGCTGCAGCTGCTGAGCCCGCACGTGCGCCAGTGCAGCTTCGTCTTTCTGGGTCTGCCATGGCCAGCTCACTGGCAGCCTCGCCTACCGGCACCTTTGCGGCGTCGACATGGCCTCCCCCGCGCGCTTTCTGCTCAGCCACCTCAGCGGTGACGGCTCCACCAACTGGAACCAGTCTGAGAGCCGCACCAGCACGCCACAGCTACAGTTCCTGACCATGAATTGCGTCATGATGATCATCGCGTGATGGTGCGGCAGCTGCTGAGCGCCATTGTCACGGCATACATGTTGCAGACAGCCGCTGGCGAGCACCTACCCCACACACCTTGTGTAACCTGAAGCCGCGACGATGGCGCTCAGCAGCTGCCGCACCATCACATTCATGACGCGATTCGTCGTCAGGAACTGTAGTTGTGGCGTTCCGGTGAGGGTCTGGTTGGTGGAGCCGTCGCCGCTGATGTGGCTGAGCAGAAAGCGCGCGAGGGAGGCCATGTTGACTCCGTAGATTACGTCGCCCAGCTTCGCCCGCATGGCGCGCCGGGGGCACCAGCTGGCGTCCGCGCGCGACCCGCCATACCCCGTTGCTGCGAGGAAAGCTGTGGCGAGGCAGGGCGAGCGCAGGCGCAACGTGACGCAGGTCTTGCGCGATTCTTCCGCGAGCTGCTTGGACAGCCGCTGTCACTTGAGCTGAGGCGCGAACGCGAACGGAAAGCGCCAGTACCTGCAGCACAGGTACCGCGCACCCGCGCCCCTTGAGCCAGAAGCCCCCCCGTGCCCAGTGGCGTAACTGACCTTGTGCATGTCAGTCACTGGCCAGCCGAGGCAGTCGGGCAACTGATGCACTGCAGCGTAAAGCGACGCATCTCTAGCAGCGCCAGAGCGCCGCGCGCACCTGGCCCCCCTCGAAGAAGCTGCATTGGGGTTGGCCAGCGTCCACATCAGGACTTGAGTCTCGGCGGGCACCAGTCGCATGGCACGCAGGCTGTCGCGCTGGGTCAGCTTGCGAAGCAGCAGCGTGGTTGGCGAGTTGCCGTCAGCGCCCGTCTTCTTGATGCGGGCGCACATCACGTCCTTCATGATGCGCAAGTGCAGCGCGTCGCGCAGCAGCTGCAGGGGGTTTTGGGGGCGCGCCAGTGTTGGCCGGCGGCGGCGCGGCGCGCGGCCCGCGCCACCAGCTCGAATGCCACGAAGTGGAAGAACGCGCGGCTTTTGCGTTCTGCGGCCACGGGGTTGTAGGGCAGCTCTTCGCTGAAGTCGTCCTCGTCAGCACCTGCGCTGCCAGCCCCTGCGCGCGGCGCCGCCGCCGCCGCCGCCGCCGCTGCTGCTGCTGGTCATCCAATGCTGCGGCAGCCGCTGCCGCTGTCTCTCCCTTGCAGCCATGGCACTGTCTCGCGCTGCTCCCCCCGCCGCCGATGAGCTGTTCCACCGCCGCTGCTGCCACCGCTGTTGGGCCCCTCTGCAGCAGCTGCTGCAGCTGCTGCGGAACCACTAATGATCACCTCCTCCCGGGCGCCGACGGCAGCGAGCTCAGCCTGCCGCGCCGCCTGAGGTCGTGGTAGGCGGTGCTGAGGCTGGCCATGACGGACCATGAGAAGATGAAGGTCTGCAGGGCTTGCGGGCTCAACAGCTGCCGCTCCTCGTGCCCGCCCATGGCGCCGGTGCCGACATCGTACGCGTACGAACCAAAACTTGAACATAACCACAGCCTGCGAGCTCAGGCACCTGGCACTGCCCCGAGGGTGTTGGCAGGCTCGTCGGTGTCAGCGCGGCGTTTCTGCTGCTGCCGTTGCTGCTGCTACGCCAAGTGCATCTGCTGCTGGACCCCCTCAGGGCACTCTGTTGACTTGTCAATGGCGGTGCTGACGATTGTGGCGGCCTCTGACGCTCCGCGAAGGCTTACAGCATGCGCACGATGGTGTATTTTCTGAGGCCGCTGGTGGCCGTCAGCTTGGCTGGCTCCATGTCTGGGCACTGCACTGCCAGAAAGCGGTACGCGTAGGCACGGCGTGCTTGTTGATGCATGCGCAGGCCCGCTGCCATGCCCTGCCTGGTGCTGCACTCGTGAGGGTGACACGACATGTTGCGCGTTGTATCGTGATGGTGGTGTCATCCAGTGTGGCGCCGAAGCGGTGCTCCTCAGCGGCGCGCGCTTCTCCAGTTGCTTCAGCTCGGCGGGGGTAGCTGTTTTGCCGATGAGGAGCGGCCTCGATGCTGGAGGCGTCCAGCACCCCTGTCGCCGCGAACAAAGTCGGGGTGGACGTGGCGCAGGCGGCGAAGCTGCGGCACACCTGCTGAAAGAGAACGCCACCCCGCTGGCAGGCTCAGGCCACAAACCTCTCGCGCTCTTCCTTTGGCGCGTGACTTGAAGTTGAACATCAGCGTGCTTTTTTTTGTGAGGAGGAGTATACGTACGAGCGCCCACGATGTCTGACTGAAACACCGAATTCTAGGCTCTGACGACATGCAGAAGTGCATGCTACCGACTCATAGAAGCACTGCCAGGTCGAGAGCTGGCTCTCACAGGTTACAGACTAGTATTTGACGCTTCTGGCAGCGAGAGTGGAGCCAAATGTGGACAGTTTCTCCTGTAACAGGTGACGTACGCCCATCTCGGCATCTTGTGCATTTTACAGTGCCGATCGAGCGACAGCCAACAGTGCTGGCAGGGACTCCATGTGATTGCGCATACCGATAAACTCAATGCCAGATGGAGCCATCACGCTCTGATCTTAGCAAGTAGTGGTATCGTTTTGCAAGCCGCTATATAGTCATGTTGCCCGGGTAGTCGCATTTCTGAAGCGTTACAGACGTTTTCCCCCTCATGACGACGCGTTCTTGACCATGAAACTTGATCGATCAACAATGCACATCGTCAGACAAAGGGGTTGGTAGGCTGGATGATGGCAGCCTTCTTATCATCACACTTCGTCCATTTGTCAAAGCATACACAGAGTCGTGCCTCATTTTGCGCTGTATGTTACCCGCAGCAGGCCATTGGTTGAGCGGGCGCTGCTGATGCCACTGCTGGCAGCAATGCAACCCCGACCAGTTTCACCCCGGGCCGCGGCTGCCCCAGGGGCCACTGTGTTGCCCCCCCTACCCTACCCTGGAGGGCCACCAATGGTGAGCCTGGTAAATGCATGCAGGCCTGTGGGGGGTGGAAACAAAGAAGGGGCGCATCAGCGACGTGCAGGCATGCCATTGAACAGCTTAGTGTGTTCTGAAAAGCGGTGAACTTCAAGGTAGCTTGTGTTGACAGGCTACAAGATTCCGCACGCCACTTCAAGTGTACGACGCGCTTGCAGTGTAGTGCCATGGTGCATTCTCAGTCGTGCATGCACTCAGGTCGACATTCAAATGCAGAGGCGACAAAGCTGCGCCTGCACAAGTGCTTCTGTTTGATAACATCAGAGCTATGGTGCACAAGTTGAAGCACCGTACACCACCAGCTGATGGAGAACTGCAAGCACTCTGTGATCAGTTCATGCAGCAGTAAAGTGCCCCAGCAGACAGTCAGCAGACAGTTCTTCTTTGGCTACATGTTTGCAAAACATGGCACTCGCTTGAAGCTCAGAATGTATAATTCCACTGCACCTGCCAGGAGAGCCAAGCTTGAAGTTTGCGCAGATGCCTTCGACCTTGTACAACACGCCTTGTGCAGTAGCTGCAAGCCGCCAATCGTGCCTGCAAATCCCCCAGCTGCCATTGCATTGACAATGTGCATCGACAGCAAGCCCAAGCATGGAAAAAGAAAAAGAGTCGATAGGACGGTTAGGGGATTCGAAGCCTGACCTCGACAACCCGAATGTCATCAAGCAGGAAAAAGAAAAAAACCATGTAGGACGGTTAGGGGATTCGAACCCTGACCCCGACAACCCGAATGTCAGCAAGACGTACTATATGGTGCCCTGCAATTCCATACAAGGCAAGGAAGAGCTGGCAGCGGGGCTGCCTTATCAGCAGCGCACAAGGCACAGCCGCTGCGCCTGCGACGCATCATTATAATACCGTAGATCACGGAGTTTAAAACCCCCCCTCTTGTATAAGACCCCCCCATCGTATACTGTAGTATAAGACCCCCCGTTTGTTTAGGGAGGTGTGTGTGTGTGCGCAAGACCGGGGGTACGCTGTATAGGACCGGGGGGGGGGGTAAGCACGTGTTGTATAAGACCGGGGTTGTAGGCAAAGGAACATGGCAGTTACGCAAATCAAGTCGTTTCGGCATGGTGCAGCGCCAAAGCAGGTGGTGCGAGCTGCGTTGCTGCGCAATGCCTCTGCAGCCGTGAATTTGTAGTGCTAAGGGCGTGTTTGAGCCAGGCGTGCTAGAATAGGAGCTGCAGAACGTTCATTCGTGGCCTGCTGCTTGAGTAGCTGTGTGCTGCAGTATATATCATGCGATACCATGCTACCGCAGCCACACACGCGCGTGCAAGACGGGGGTTCGTTAAATAAGACCCCCCCCCGTATAAGACCCCCCCGTCTTCCGAACACGAGCCTCGCAACTTGCTAAAACGGGGGGGTTTTATACTCCGTGATCTACGGTAGCTGACAATGCCGTGCCAGGACATGCAGCCTATGGAATTGCAGCGCCATCAGCGACATCAGGAAAAGCATACTCACCTTGCAATGAGGGGGAGGCGCGCCGCGCTTGCAAGCGCAGTACCCGCAACCCCCCCCCCCCCCCCTCCTTCCTCCCTGCATAGTTCCCCAACTGCACCGGCTGCCTCCGCGTGGCACTCACAGCGGACCTGCATCAGCTCGTCCAGGTACTGCATTGGGCTTGCCCTGGTGTCAGGCAACCTGAGCTTAGTGCGGCTCAGTGGCATGCGTGCGCCCAAGGCGCCATACACGCACCATCGATGTAATACTTGAGAACCTGTCAGATTTGTTGGTGACTGTGAAGTAGCTAAAATGTCAAGTCGCACTGTACTTCTCTTTCGAACTAATGTGACTGCACACAGCCATTGCCGTCCAGCACCAGTGTTGAAGTTCGGAGTGGAAGGCCAATTCGCTGTCAAATGAATCATCAGTGGGATGCTGGCCTGGCCGTTTAACGCGTGTAAGCATTGATGGCAGCGCCGCTGTGGTCTGCTCCCACATTACATGCTCATGTAATGCATCTGCAGTATGACAGCTGCCAGATGGCTAGAACGGCGCACAGCCCAGCCTACTGTTATGCTGACACCGCCTCAGGTCGTGCGCAACTGCCCTCACTGCTGCACAAGCAGGTCCTTGCTGGTGCACGCCATCATGCATCCTGGTCATGTGACCAAGCGCAAGACGTTTCCCAGGAACAGAACGGGCGCGTGACCCTCGTGCTGACAGTTCTCGGTTGTGAATCACCATACAGAAGTATCACAAGTTGTGATATGCTTGGATGGATGAAAGGCTTGCACGAGTACATTACGTTTGTGGTAAGATCAATTCATACCAGTAGCAGCGTACCTTCAGCACAAAGGACTGGGTAGCTACGCTTGATTGAAGGTCCAAAACGGTTGCAGAAACCCTCATCGAGCTAGCTCCCTGCCGTTGTGACCACAAATGTGATTTCACCTTTCAGCATCCTCTTCTGTGGGTCCCTGTATTGCTGCTCTGCCTTGCAAGCGTAGGCTGCCATGACAATCATCATTGTTTACATGCATATCCTGCCTTGCCAGCGTAGGCTGCTATAATAAGCAAACCACATCAGCCTTGTGCTCGACGTTTGTCACTGTCCACATTGGCCTCATTGGACGTGGTCTTGTGTAGGTCATTGCACCATGGCCCATGCAAATGCTTGCGCCATGCCTGCAGTGGTGTTACTTGCTCTGGCCATTAAACCGTTTCTGCGGGCACTGCACCAAGAGCTAATACGGTGCAAGCACAACAGGACGTGGCACTTTGCCTCAGCATGATGATGACGCCGCAGTGTCCAGAGGGCAACATCGGCAGCACTGGTCTACTTAGGGCTGGGGCTAAACACCATGGGCCTACGCCCAAATGGTTTAGCCGCGCTAGCCCTGCAGGGGGCATGTCGTGTGCCCCACATCTAGCGGCGGCAATGGCTAATCTGCTAAGCAATGTGATGCTTTCGTGCAGTGAATTTGATCGCTGTGGCGACTGCGACTGCTCACTGATCAACACCCTCCGGATGCCCCAGGGTAATCATCATGACTATAAGATGCTGCGCACAGACTCTTCAACACAACCAGAGCATCACCTGCTCCAGTTGCATCTGTGCAGTTGACCTGACAATCATACCGTGCGCAGGCTCAGTTCCAACATGACAGCCATCATCATGTGCGCCACAGACTTGGCACATGGTAGCTACCATCAATGGTGTAGCAAACAATGCTACCAGCCGTGTTCCTTGTATGGTACAATGCGAAGCATATTGTTCCACACTATGTGTGTCAGTGCATAGGCAATAAAGTATCAGCAACGCAGACAGCAGATCAATAGAGGCGACAATTTATAAATGCGGAAGCGGTTCTGATTAGGGGTGCAGCCCCATAATTCAAATTGCGGCAGGATACAGATCCACCAAACATGGTCATGCCCAGCTCTGTGAGTCGGTGCACATTTTCTGCACCTGCTGAGTGATAAGCGGGGCCCAAGCAGAATTGCGCATCGCGGTGTCCAACAGTGTGCGCGGCAAGCCATCGACTGTTGTCGAAGCAGCCCACGACAGGCAGCCCACATCAGGTTTGATGGCGGCACTGGTCCGCCTTTTGAAAAAACTGGCCCCGCATGTAGTTGAACATCTCAGCTCAGGAGCCTCTCATCGAGACAACCTTGCCGTGCGTCTCAAACAGTGGGCTGTCTCAGCGGGGACACAGCGGATTGCTGCATCCAGTTGGGCATGGTTGTCGAGCCCGTGGCACGCGCATGCACTAGCGCATACCCGACAGCGTCCGCTGCCGAATCACCAGACGGTGCACCCATCACCTATTTGCGTGCGCGCGCCCTGTGCAGAGCTGTACACATACATATATCCCTACAACTACTCGCTCTTCTTGCTCGCGGGGTTACGCTGAGACTGCCTGAGCAGCATCTGCTCCGGGTAATCGACGGGTGTGATGCCGTAGTGTGCGCACTCTCCCCACTCGCGCCTGCGCCGCCTCTGCCAGCAGCGGGGAAGCAGGGAGGCAGCAGCGGAGTGGGGCGCGAGCATGAGGGGTCATGCATGCTACTTAGCTTTGCCTGCGCTTGTCTGGTTGGCAGCTTCAACTGCGCTTGTCTTGAAGAGCCTGTGGTAGAATGCTTACAGCATGGCGCAACACCATTGGTGGACCAAACCACAAGCACTTACAAGTGCTGGACAATGATACAATGAGTTTACTAATAAGGCAAAAGGGCTCCTGTTAATGATGAGCCACCCTTTCCTGGGAAAGATGAAAGCGAACGCAACTATGCAACATTGCAAACAGTTTTGAGCGGCATCTGTATCGGTGTGCCGACAACCTGTGGCAGGTCATTCTTCGGCATGATTCCTGGGACTCCGTGCAACGTGCTACTGAAACAGGTTCTGAAATGAATGATGCGGTACACCAGTGCATACTGTGAGCCCATGGCTCCGGCCTGATGTTGAATGTCTACGTTGCCTGCAGGAGGGGAGGAGAGAGGCAACAGCTGAAGTCCTGTGATCCTATTTATGGCATGAGCAACAGCCTGTACACCCAAAGGGGACGGGGGAGGTGGGGGGGTCAACTTCTTCTACAGCACAAGAACATGCTGCAACCTGTCAGCTTGTCAACAAAGTCAAACTCTTCCAAAGTGCAAACAGGTGCAAGCCAAGCGAACGACGTTGACACAAAGATGGTGCGCACCTACATTCTGCCGCATCCTCCGCTTACTCACCAGCAGGCTGAAGTAGGACAAGAAGGAGGTGCGCTTCTTGCAGTCCGCAGGTGCGTTCGCGACGAGCTGCTCCGCGGTGGGCAGCCCGTACTCCTCGGCGGCGGCCTGCACCTGTGGCAGCAGCGCTGAGCGCTGCTTGCGGAGCGCTGCCGCCCTCGCGGGGGACAGCAGCAGGCGCAGCTGCGCGGCAAGCGTGTTGGCGCTCGCCATGCCTGCAGGGGGGCGGACCAGGCGACAGGTGTGGTCAGCATCGCGCTGCGTGGTTTGAAAGAAGGAGCAGGATGAGCGCGACGGTGCGGCAGCGTGCGTGCAGCAGGCCGCGCTCTGCGTGCGCCTGGCCTTCGAATGAGGTGCAGCGCAATATGACTGTGCTGCGGCGATGCGTGTCAGCCGGACGGTGCTACTGGCAACGGGGCGTTGAAGCAGCACACGCTGGCTGTCTCACTGCCCTGCTGAACAGGGCTACTACAAGCCACTGGCTAAGCAGATTTGATTGTTGCTGTGAGACTCAACGCCCAAACGAGACGCAGCAGCGCCGGCAGTCCAACACGCATGCCCTTTGAGTGGGATCCAGTGAGCTTTACCACCCTGATGTGCCAATGTGCCAACTTCACTTCCTTCACCACACTCACCATCTTCTATCCAGCGCATGGTGAGCCACAGCCACGCCGCGCTGGCGCCGAGGAGCGCTGGCATGGGTAGGCCGGGTGCGAGCAATCGCTTGTTGCCCCACGCGACGCCGAATATGAGGGTGGGGGCCACAAACACGGAGACTGCCAGCTTGTACTGGGCAACCTGCAGACGGCAATGGCACAGGGAGGTTGAGACAGCAGCCACAGTGGTGGTACTGCTGACCGCAGCTGCCAATTTGCTGATGTTTGCGTTGTTGTCTAGGTGCTTTTCACTGGCAGCTTGGATTTGCTGACAGGAACACACTTTCAGAGTACTCGAAGAGAAAGGGGTGCCGAAAGCAGAAAAAGGGACCATGCACATGGCAAGTGCAAGGCTGAATATGCAGGCGGTTCTCGAAGAGAGGCGGAAAAGGCCCTTCCCCTTCACGTGGACCCAAAGCTGTGCTGCGCATGATTGAGAAAGGTTTGCTCGCCCAGGGTGGCCATGCACTCGGGCATTTGAAGTACCTGACTCTTTGCCAAGACTGATCGGGTCAGACTCATGAGACTCAATCTGCACCCACCTCATCGAGGTTCCTGATGCGCCGCGGCCCCTGATTGGTGCGTATGATGCGCGCCTCCAGGAACTTTCCCGTGGCGAGCGCGGGTGACAGGATCACGGCGCCGGGGGCAGCGATCAGCCCCAGCGCTGCGGTCCACAGCGCTCGGCAGGCAGCAGTGCACAGCAGGCCCAGCCGGCTCTGCGTGGCGCTCTTGAGCAGCATGGCGTCAGGCAGTCCAGCGGCATCTAGCGCATCCTGCAGGTTGGAGTTTGCACGGAAGCAAGCAGCGATTGGTGAACGGAGCGCTCGCGCACTTGTGGCAGTCAATGAGATTGTACAGGTGCTGTGACATGCTTGACAATCATAGGCACAGGCATGTGCAAAAGATAAAGAGCCAAGAAGTAACACTGCACTCTATGAAGGCAGATCTATGCACGCTGTGACCATCAACACCTGCAATACCTGTACTGCATCAGCAATACTCAGCAAAGCAACGCTCAGGGCAGGCCCACACACGTGAGCAGAGTGGGCGCCACGCACGTGCACAGCCGCCGCCGCTGAGGCGTGCCAGATGCGAGCGGACACCCTAAAAGCGTCTGCAGCAGCTGCAGCAGCAGCAGCACACCGCAGTACACCTGCAGGCAAAGACAACAGTTGCCACCGCAGACTCTCATCACAGCACGCGCGACAGCAACAGCACAAAGTTCAGACGCTCGTTCAGGCAGCGCGGCGCACCTGATAGGCGAGAAGTTGGCTGAGCAGCGCTGCCGCACGCTCCTCCTGCGTGCTGGACGGCTCGGGGTCCTGCACGGGTATGTCAGGATCGGACGCGAGTCGCACCAGGCGCCGCTGCGCCAGCGACGCGGGCGTGCACGCGCTCAGCACCTGCCGCAACGCGCGAGGGGCGAGGAAACACAGCGGTAACACAGCTATTGAGTTTGGGACAGCTGTTGTGTGCGGGAAAGGCTGTGGCGTTCGCAGGGCAGCGCGTCATGCGCGAGAAGGGGCGCAACAGGCGCCGCTGAGCCAGGAACGCGGCGGCATACCTGATCGTAAGCGACAAACAGTGGCATGTGCGGTCGTTGTGTGTGAGCAGCGCTCAGCTTCTGTGCAGCAGCGCGTGATGCAAACGGCACGTGCTGTGCCAGCAGCACGGGGAGGAATGTGCAGGGAGGGACGTGCTTGTTGCGGGGCGCGCTTGTCAAGAAAGGGGGTGCGGTGCTCTCGCGATCTGGATGCTTCAGCGCGCTACAGTGGGTGGTGATCGGGAATGGGGCATGTATCGTGGGAGCGTTGCTGACGCCACAGCCCAGGTGCTGTGCGCTTGCAACTCGTGAGTACGGGGCAGACGCGCTCTCAACCTGGCGCATAGCACCAAGTGCAACAGGACAAGCTTCGCACGAAAGCTTCCGCGCGCAGGGCGAGCGACCATTGTTCGCTGATGACCGTCAAGACTAAAACAAGTGCAGCGTGTTTGCTGAAGCTGGCGGTGAAAGGCGGCTCTGCACGCATGCATGTACGCCAGGTCTTGTACGTCTCATTGAGAGGCGGCTTAAACCTCTCCTCTCGCCAGAGGGTGACCTGAAGTCACAGCCGTCCAGCGCCGACTGCTGTTGCATTTGGCGAGCAGTGCGTAACGGTCGCATGCACCAGCAAGGGCTGCGCCAGGGGGACGTACGCCTGAGGACGGACTTGGCGTATCACTCTGCAGAAAGCCGTGAAACTGTCAGGCACCAGCAAGCCTACCACTACCGTAGATCACGGGGTATAAAACCCCCCCGTCTAGTCGCGCTGCGACGCTCATGCAGAGCCAACGGGGGCCTTATTTGAGGGGGGGGTCTTATACAACGTACCCCCCGTCTTGCACGCGTGGGTGGCTGCGGTCGCATATATCGCATGATGAATACTGCAGAAGTTCTGCTGCTTGCAAGCAGCACGCCACAAATAGACGTTCTGCAGCTCTTGCCTAAGCACGCCTGGTTCGCACACCTCCTTGGCACAGCGAACGCACGGCTGCTGAGGGTTTCACAGCAACGCAGCTTGCACACCACCTGCGTATGTGCTGCAGCACACTTGATAATTATGCTGAAACGACTTGAAGTTTGCGTAACTGCCGTTCCTCTGTTTACAACCCCGTCTTATACGACGCGTGCCTACCCCGGTCTTATACAGCGTACCCCTGGTCTTGCGCGCACGCCCACACCTCACAGAGGGCACGGGGGGTCTTATACCACGGCATAAGATGGGGGGGTCTTATACGAGAGGGGGGTTTTATACCCCGTGATCTACGGTACTGCTGTTGCTGCTGCTGGTGGTGTACATGCACACCGCTCCCCGCCTGACTGGCCGCTCTGCGTTGTCGCCGCAAGCCCGCCAGCATGTGCCGTAGCGCACGCCTCTTCATGACACACCCTTAGATCGGCATGCAGTGCCACACGATGCAGGAATGTCGCACTTGAACTACCGCGCGGCGCCGCGCCGCAGCTCACCTGCACGAAGGACTGCGTAAGGCGCGCGTGCTGCGCGAGCGCGATGCGCGCCCCAACGGGCGCGTGCAGGCGCACAGCCGCTAGCGCAGCGCGCACGGTGGCCCACTCCGGCGCGCTCACGACGCTGCGCCGCAGCAGCGCGGCGACGCTGTCGACTATGGCGCGCGCGGCGCCCTTCTCGCCGTTGGGTCCGCCGACCAGCTCCGGCAGGGAGCCCGCGCGCAGGCGCGCGGCGGTCTCGAAGACGACGCACACGTCCGAGCGGAACTTCTCGCGGTGCGTGTACGTGATGCCGCAGGCGATGACCTGATGGAGTCGGGGGGGGGGGGGGGGGGGGGGTAGAGCGTGGTGCTGAGGTGCGAGCGCCTTCCGGGTGTGAATGAGAAACGCACTGTCATGCTAGGGTATGTGCAGGTAGCGGCGAACAGTGCGCTGCGCCGTGGACGCTGCCTGCGTTATGTAGTGGGCAGGGCAGGTGACGCGCCGCTTTCCTTGTCGGCGTACAAGAACGCGCCGGGGCGCTGCATCGCAGCAACCGCAGCAGCGCACGGTGCAACGACCGAGGCGAGCACAGCAGCGCTCAGGATGACCGCACACGGCCGCTTCAATTGAAGTTGGCATGACCGAGCGCTGCTGTCAAAGTCAAGTGCTGCATCCAAGAAGCGACGTGTCGACGACGTCCTGGCGTTGAGGCCTAATCCTAGTCGACATGAATACGCTATGGGCCTGGCCGCCTGCATCGCTTGCCATTGCTACGAAGGCATGCACACCATCTGGGCACTCGACATCAGGATGACAGTTTCAATTGAGCAAGTGCTATGCATTTTAAGCTTTGCCGCCGCAGTGAGATGTCCTCTGTAAGCATATGGCCATTTGCACAAGTGTCAAAAGTATTGCGGTCGATCACACTTTGTGCACTGTTGTGACAAGGATACATTGGGGGTCCAGCGCGTCCAGCACAGTAGCAGTTACAATTACTGGCAGGTATAAGCCTTGCAGTCGGGGAAACTCCGGGTGAAATGGCCCTTAATAGAGACATCAACCATGTAGCCCTGGCCAGCACAGCTGTGTCATGCTTCACTCTCATACCTGGCACCAACCAACACAGCACCACCTGGCAAGCGATTTGCACCCCGTGTGCCATGCTGTCTGTGCCATTGCTTTTCGCTGGTCAGGAAGAGTCAGCCTGTACAAGGTGTACGGCTGCCTTTGGCGCATAATCCATTGCATCCGCATGGTCAGCTATTCACGTGTTATTATAACACAAGTAGCATCGCCTTGCCGATACCACCCATCCACCGCTCCATATTACAGCCTCAACATAAACAGGATATTAGCAGCCAGTCACCGCTGCCGCTGAGCACTGACCGTCACAGTGAAGTCCTCTTTGCCAGCGTCCAGAGCGCGGCGCAGCGTCTCCAGCGCAATGTAGCCTACGCCGGTCTTCAGGGGCGCAAGCCCGCTTTGGTAGCGGCTCTGCCCCTCCGGAAACAAGCTGCGCGCAGCAGGCAGCGCAACCAATAGGGGCATTGGCACAGTCAGAATTGTGGTGCCAAATGCACAGCAGGTGATTCTGCGACGTTCTGCGGATATGGCCCCCGCTGCAGCAGTGCAGAAGGGCGGGCATTACCGCGTTCATGTATATGCACAGGGTGGTTCCATCAGCAACAGAACACGGTGCGTACTGTGATCACATCACCGCCGCAGTTCAAGAAGCGGCAGCACCAAACGATAAACACGCACGCACGTCAAGCAGCGCAACGACTACCGCGTTGGGAACGCGGCATTGGCAGTCGCGGTTGCAGCACAGCTGCACTGTTGGATGCAGGCAGCTTGACGCAGCGGCTCAAGACAACGTCGTCCGGCGCAGTTGCTACGTGGATTGCCGCGCCGCGTTTCACCCGCGATGGGCCGCTAAACGGGGAGCCGAGAGCCGGTACACAGCACCCATGCCTCGTCCACTTCTCTTGCACCGGCGGGCGGCGGGTGTTGCATAGTGTTGGAAACATCCAACCGACAGCTGGATGTACCGCGTTGTTGGCGCAGGGGCTGGCCGTGCACAAGCAGCCGCGCACGCACGCACTTGGACGCGACGTAATCAGCGAGCGGCACCAACGGGCATTGCATGATCAGGCACCCGGCGACGCGAATAACTGAGCAAGGCTGCAACGTGCTCACCAGACGCATGCACCGTCCTCGAGCGCCTCATGCAGTTTTGCCATGGCCTTTTTGTTGTCGGCAGCGGAGCCGTACTCGTCCCTGCGCTGTATGGGAACGGTGCCCACGCCCCCCACGACGTACTTCCAGAAGGGGTGCTTCCACAAAGAGTCCTTGGCAGTGAGCCGCACCATGCGCGGCGTCGAGCTCACCACGGTGACCGCATCTGTCAGGCTGTTGCCTGTGGAAATTCACATTCATGAAAAAACAACAATCGAAAAGTTGATCTTGAGGTGAAGACATAGAATCGTAGACTAGACCATGCACAGCATACATATCTCTATCACAGAAGAGTGTGTACGCAAAAACCACAATGAGCCATCATCAACTTCATGAGGCTCACCATGATTTACGCACAGTATCACAGCGTTGCCTGGTGGCGGGACGGATCCTGTCACTTCGATGTTGTTGTAGAATGTGTGCAGGCAGCTCCAAAAGAGACTTCTGATTGCTCGATAGGGGAGAGGTACATCTTCCATGTTGCAAATACTACGCAGGGTGGCTCCTGTCACACACACAACTGAGATGCTCTATGAGGAGGATTTTTGTGTCGGTTTACACTTCAAGCCCAAGTTGAAGTATTACTTCAAGTCGATGTTGAAGAACTTGGTCAACCTCTGTTCCTGGCTTATAACAGCTTCAGTGAGAGTCTGCAGTGGGCAGGAAAGGCCAGGATCATCTTTTTTGTCACGTGATGAGGCAACGCATGCCGCCATAGGCACTTCAGAGTACTGCCGATGAGTCGCCTTGTGGATCTAGTGTTCACAGGAAGTGAGTCGGTGCGAGTGAGATACAACGGTGCTCGCCAAAGAGCGGCGGCTGTAGCGGCGGGATACAGTGCGGTGGAGCACATCACATTTGCGGCATATGCCACTGTGTGGGTGGGCGTTCTGGAGACGGTTTTGAGGTATGTCATACCTACCCTACTTGTTGATTCGGTTCATCGCGCTGATTACGTGCATTGTGAACTGATCCCGGTCCTCACAATGTCACGATGCTGTGCCAGCCTCCTTGCAGGCTCAGGGAACGGCAGCGATGGTGTGCTGAGCATAACCATCCTGGGCCTGGCAGAAACAGTAGGTGAGACACATCGCTCCTTCACAATGCCCGGTTGACATGCACAATGCATTGCTTGCACTGCTCGCCTGGCTTCATTATATTTGATCGTAGGGCCTGGTGTACAGTCCCCTTGATGAACATGGGTTTCTCACCACCTGCGCGTCTTGCTGCAGGGGGCCTACTGGTGCTTTACCGATGGCGCTTCATGTCACAGACAACGGCCAGGTGAGGGTCTCAATTGGCTGGCAAGCATACATTGTGTGAAGTCATGGCACAGGCCTTCGTGCGATTGTGCTTTGCAGATGAGTTGCACATATGTATTAGTCCCCATCAGCCCATTGCCATGGATCAAAGGCAGCATGCACGCTATCGTCCAGCGGGTGTGCGCTTCATCATGCACGCCGCAGCCAGCGACGCCTTGTCTGGCTGTACTGACGCTGCATGTACGTGCCGCCGCTTGGCGCTGGCTGCGGCGTAACCTCGCGGTTGCCATACCGGCCGCTAGCCACCACTCCCACCGTCGTCCCGCATATTCAGCAGCCGCCACGCTCCGCGTGACCCCCTGACACTGACCGCTCGTCGCCCTGCTACTGCTGCGCGCGACGCGAGGGCAGGGCCCGCAGCGCCAGGGTGGAGGTGGGCGCGAGCCTGGCGATAGCGCTGCTCATGCAGCTCCTGGGCGCGAACCTGCTTGTCACTGCGCTGCTGGACCTCGTCTGGGCGACGCCGCACACGCGGCTCGCTGCGGGCCTGTGGGTGGCGGTGTTTGGGGCGACCACGAGCCTCGTCCTGTACAAGTACAAGATGTTCTACGGGGCGCAGCTGCAGAGCATTGTGGTCATCACGGACGCGCACTGCAGCCGCTGCACGGGGTACGTGTCGGCGTGCGTGGCGCTGGCGCTGCTGATACAGGGGGTGAGTGACAGGGAGTATGTGCCCGCGCTGCTGCTTGATGTGCCTTGTGGTGCTGCCTAAGGTGCCTACCATCGTGATTGTCAGGAGAGGAGGGTGCTTTCGGGAGAGGAGGGTGCTTTGCATGTTTCGACTGTGTCTGCCAACGGCGCAGTGTTGTGCTTGTAAATGGCAGTCTGCAACTATGTGGCAGCATGCATGTCGTCGTCATTTGGCTTGCTGGTGGTGATCTCACAGCTGAGTGTCACACAACATGACTTCCATCACCTCACCATACTTGCGCACCCCCCACAGCGCCGTGCTGCTGAGCATACCCTGCGACGCCCATCCACTCTTCGTTTGAGCAGCTTCTTGCCAGCAGAGTTTGCTCAGCGCTGCGCCCCCCGTATGGCCGCGCTTTACATGCCACCAGGATTAATACATACATGCCCTTGTCTCAGCGCGCGCCTGCTGGCAATGTCCGGCTCGTTCATGCTCGCTGCCGCAGGTTGTATGGTGGGCCGACAGCGCGCTGGGGCTGCTGCTTGCGTGCTATATCATCTTCGATGGCGTGAGCAACATGCAGGTGCGTGTGCCTGCGCTCTGTATGTACAAAAGTAACTGCCAAGGCGCGACTTTTTAGTCACGCGACAGCGCATTTTAGTTGCTGGCTTGCCAGGGCTGGCTGTGCCCCCCCCCCCCCCTTTTTGACCTTTGCCAAAACCTGCACAGTCTTTGGCAAATGCGCTTGCGTCACATCACCATCAATCTCTCTCTCAGCCTCAGCAATACGCATTCCAACTGTCACACACACGTTGTGGGTAGCCAGCTCGTGCTGCTTCTTGCTGGACATGCTTGTGTGTGCATGCCCTGTTGCGCTCTGCCTCAAACTACCGTGCCCCACTGCACCGTGCTCCGCAGGCGTGCTGCTCCTTGCTGGACATGCTGGCGTGTGCCCTGTTGTGCTCTGCCTCACGATCTTTTGCCCCGCTCCACCGTTCTCTTTGGGCGGCGCGCGCCGAATGGCAGACCCTCAAGGACGCCCCAGGCGCCTTGTTTTGCATGCCTCTAATCGCTGGACATGATCCCGTATGCTATGCTTTGATGTGCTCAGTCTCAAGACTCTATGCCCCACCGCACTGTCCTCTGCAGGCAGCGCGCGCTGAATGGCAGACCCTCAAAGACGCCCCAGGCGCCGCCCCCACCAACGGCACCGGCGGCGCGCGAAGCGAACCGCTGCTGTCTGCGCCCGAGCGCGATGAGTTTGCGCAAGAGCAGGGTCACATGGGCAGCCAGAGCATCGTGTTTTGATGTAATCAAGCAGATAATTACGCCACGTCCAGACTGTGCATCTGTACAAATGCCCTCCGCGCCAGTGTTACCACGGGTAATGCCTCACTCGCCAAAGTGAATGCGCGGACTCATGTCGTTCAACGGCACGCCTCAGAAGCTGCTGCTGCTGGTGGGTGAAGTTCGCGCGGGAGCGGTCAAGCTGCCTGCGATGCTGCTCTGCAGGCGCTGCGGCAGTCATCGTGGGCGCATTGCTGCCTCTTGTACGTGGCGACTCGCTGCTTGACTCATTGTCAGCTGTACATACACAAGACATGCCACAACAGGCACAGCGCTTCACAATGTATTGTGAGGTGCCACTTGTTCTTTCCGTGTGAACCTTTTTATGTACTTCGAAGTATCTGACTCGACTTCTTGGCGTAGCAGATGACACTCTTGCCACTGCATGCCACATCAGCATATGGCGGCACACAAGCTGCCTCATAATGCAATAGTCTACACGCAAACCGGCAGAACTGACTGTTGACCAGACATTTGACTTGAAGACAGCTCATGCATGCAAAGACGTCTGCCAATGTTGTCCATCATGATGTGAAACAGCGCTGTGCCAAATGCGTCAGGCAGCCGCACAATGCATGTCTGGTAGGGTCACCAACGCTGCTGAGCATGCATGAGTTGATCATTTTAATGCTTTCTTTTAAAATGGCAAGCGCTGCTTCCTGGAGACTCGGCATATACTCGAGCACCAAGCGGCCGACGCCGCCAGCTACAGGCACGTCGTACTGGCACTGACACAACGGAGTAGCAGCAGTCGCATGGCAAGCACCTCGCCGCACTGCAGACACAACAACACGTGCGTTTTCGGTTCAACAGCCCACTGGCAGTCCTTCGTCTGTACACATTACAGTAACAACTACACGAGTGCAGCGCGACAAAAGGCCGTCCGTCAGCAAAAGGCGGTGCGCTCCACGGCCCCCTCCTGACTGGCAAACGGCGGCCGCGGCGCCTCCGCCGACGCCGCCGGCGTCACCACCGCTATCGGCACCTCCCACCGCAGCACGCGGTACTGCTCCGGCGCCGCCGCCGCCGCAGCGGGCTCGCTCACACCCGCGAGCACGCCGGGCCCGCCGATCGACAGAATCGAATTGGTGCGGCTGGGCCGCGCGCCGCCGCGCGGCGTGGGGTTGTCCGCCGCCGCCGCCGGCGCAGCGGACGGCGGCGCGGCGGCGGTGCGCGCGGCGCCAATGGTGAACTCGAAGCGCAGCAGCCAGCGCACCGCGTCGAGGTCCGTGGCGAACGACAGCGGTGCGTCCGCCGGCAGCGCCAGCGCCATGCTCGTCGTCTGCGCGCACGGCCCGAGCTCGTGGAACACGTCCACGATGCGCTGGTGCGCCTGGGTTGCCGCCGCCTCCGCCGCCGCCGCTGCGCTGCCGCCGCCCCTGCCGGCGGCGGCAGCGGCGCCGCCGTCTCCGTGCCATGCGGCGGCGGCGGCGCGCTCCTCGACCAGCAGGCACGCGCAGATCTGGTGGCACGTGCAGTCCGCGCCCGCCATGTCAAACGTCCCCAGCACGAGGTCGCCCGGCCAAAACTCGCGCTTGTAGAGCATGAAGCGCAGGATGCGCGCGTCGCCGCTGCGGATGCCAAAGACAAGCGGGTGCCCGCCCGTGCCGCCGCGCGCCTTGCCCTGGAGGTCCCAGACGGACGCGTGCGTGCGTGCCAGCAGCAGCGGGCGCTGCCCAGCGTTGGCGCTGCCGCTGCCGCTGCTGCCTTGCGCGCCGTCTTCCGCCTCCGATGCGTGCTCCAGCTGCGCCTGCGGGTGGCGTGGTCGGCAGCAGCGGCGGCAGCACGCATATTGCTGCAGCGTCAACAACAGAACTGTCAAGAAAAGTGGCACCGTGAAGCCTGTGTACATGGTGTCATGATCCGGCACCAAACAGCGATGGCATCGCCTAGTTTCAACGCCAACATCAGGTGCAGATATGGCCATCGCCAGCAACTCTCACTGCGCAAACCCTCGGTGAGATTCATTGGGCTCTGCCACAAGGTGACGCGGAGCGTAGGAAACTGTAGTCGCTGCCCTGGCAGGCCAATTTGGGGTAGCGCGCTTGCTGCAAGCTCCACCATCCTACTGTGCAGACGCAGCCCTGCACCGCTGATGAGCTGCTGCATACAACAGCCCCCCCCGTGTACTGCCAGCGCAACATTGACACCACGCCCCGGTTGCATGCAGGCAAACACTGCAGATACTGTCCGTAGCAGCAGCAGAGCAGCGGCCGCACCTGCAGCGTGGCCCAGCACACGTCCGGCGGCAGCGCGGGCGCCTCCCGCGGCGGCCGCCCCGTCGCCAGCAGCGCAAACGGCAGGTGCAGGCTGTGCTCCTCCGTCGTGACCGTCACCGCCTCGGCGCCGCCGTTGCCGCTGCCGCTGCCGCCGCTGCTGCGCCGCCGCACCGCGCCGAGCAGCCGCCCGACGCCCCAGCCCGCGGCGGGCGACGCCGCGTGCCGCGCGAGCGTCACCGTGACGGTCGCAAAGTACAGGTAGCGCGCGACGACGCCCTTGAAGGACGGCGGCACGTCGCGCGGCGCGCGGAACGTGAACGAGTACGCGTAGGTCTTCGACGGCCGCGGCTGCTGCTGCTGCCGCGGCGGCGGCGCTGCGTCGGCGGCCCCGTCGCCGTCGCCATTGACGGTGTCCACGGGATGAGTGCTGCTGCTGTTGTCGTCGTCGTCGAGGGGCAGGACGACGCAGTCCGTGCTGAAGATGCACACCGTGTTGGCGTTGTCCAGGTCCTTGTACCTGCGTGCGGCGCCACGAGATCGGCACGAGGTCAATGCGCTGCTTGTGTTGTCCATCAAGCAAGCTGCACATCGGACAAAACAAACAGAAACTCAAAGGGTGTGTGGGGGGCGTGATCTACCCTCAACCTTACCCTGACGCTAATCCTAGACCCCAAGCCAAACCCCGAATCCATATGGTGGTGTCCAGGCCAAGAAGCACACCATCTACAAGCAAATGTGTTGGCGACAGGCTTCACAGCACCACAAGCATATACACAGCAGTTGATCACACTGGCTACCAAAAATGCAGAGTTCAAAAACGATACTTCCATGCCAGTTGCTTTGAGGGTATGAAAAGCATGAAAGGCGAACTTCACAGTGCCTGCTGACGCACGTGAAGCCCAGCGCAGCAATCATCTCAAGGCCCGCCAAACAAGTTTGGTGCAAGTCTGCAAAAAGCAGCAGTTGCGGCGCAGGCGCTAGTGACTTGCAGAAAAAGAGGCAGCACATCATTCACGCACTGCAGGTTGCGTATGCATCGCATGCCTGTGGTCAGCAACGCACTTGTTTGGAGCGGTCCTCGACATCAACGACGCACAGCTTGCTCACCTGGGTCTTCGCCGGCGCACCGAAGGGCTGCTGCTATCGCCGGCAGGTTCCTCCTTGTCCTGCTGATACAAGGTCCTGAGCGGCTTTGGCAGATTGGTCCAGCGCGGGTCCACCCTGGCATGCCCGTGCGCCCTCACGCTAGCCTGCCGCAGCAAACACACACAACGTTGGCCTAACGAGTCCCGCTGCACGTTTGCGCGTTTCCTTGGGTGCAACAAGCCAGGTGCACCGTCAGAAGTCCTTGACCCTCGCTGCTTGCAGGATTCGCGCATGTCCTGGGTGAAAGCCAGGTGCACCGTCAGAAGTTGTTGGCCTTCACTGGCTGCAGGATTCGCGCGCGACGGCTCGTGCTCAGGTATGGTGGAGGTGGACAGTGCTGTCGTATACAGCCGCCGCCCTGTGATGTAGTCGTAGGCTGTCGTCGTGGTATCAGCAACAAAAGCACGAGCGGCTGCGGCAGCAGCTGCGGCGATCTCCAAGTGGGTGAACATGCGAAGGTATCTTGACTTAAAGTTTCGTTTACACCCATCCCCGTGTGCGGAGAGAGGATCGTTATCACCGACGAAATTGGGAAGCGTAAGAAGAATTTGCGAGCCAAGATACATTCATGTTCACTTTCATGTCCTGACTTGCTATTTCTATTGGGCTGCGTACCAAGAAGTCAGCAACAAAGAAAACATCGAAGAATAGCGACTCAGGACATGAAGTACACATGAAGGTGTCCTGACTCGCAGTTTCATCATACGCTGCCTGATCTTCGTCGGTGAGGACGATGGTCGTATGCAGACATTGCACGTCATGAAACTTTTATGTTCACTCCCTGGACGATGCCGCAGCCGCTGCTGCTGCTGCTGGTGCCTTCGGTGTTGACATTACGACGACGGCCTACAACTACAACACAGGGCGGCTGTGTACGACATCGGCGCCGTCCACAATACTTAGATGAGCCGTCACGCGCGAATCCTGCAGCCAGTGAAAGTCGAGGACTTCTGACGGTGCACCCAGGACAACGCCATCACCCTTTCGTACTTTTTGAAACCCGCATGACAGCGCTCTACATCCAATCTCTTGCATGGCAAGCTGAGAATGCACCTGCGTGAGTATCAGAGCGCTGGAGGCGCCATCGGAGGCAGGCGTTGTGATGGACAGAAATCCTGCGACCTGCTCGCCGCCAATGTAGTTGCCCTTGTGCAGCCTGCAGGTGATCTGGCACCGCCCTGGGGCTGCTGGCTGAGCTGCTCCCTTGCCCATGTCGGGAAGGTCTGTGGCAGAATGAGCTTTGCAACACTGCTGTGTGCAGGAGCAGCAGCTTCACAATGAGGCAACACTGTGCAAACTTCAACCAACTACAATTTGCAAACTTCACACACATTTTGGCCTTTGCCGCCCTTCAACTTTTCAAATCTCAGCAGATCACGATGGCGGATCGCTACGCCCATCTGCGTGCAAGCCTGGGGGACGAGCTGCTTGCCAAGGTGCAGGCCGCAAAGTTGCTGGTGGTGGGCGCTGGCGGCATCGGTTGTGAGCTGCTCAAGAACCTGGTTCTCACGGGCTTCCTCAATATCCATGTCGTGGATCTTGATATCATAGATGTTAGCAATCTCAACAGACAGTTCTTGTTCAGGCAGGAGCACGTGGGCATGAGCAAGAGCCAGGTTGCTGCGGCTGCAGTCAAGGTGTTCAATCCCGATGCCACCATCGTCGCACATCATGGCAATGTGAAATCGCCAGAGTTCGGCCTGAACTTTGTGGCGCAGTTTGACCTGGTGCTCAATGCTCTGGACAACGTGGATGCAAGAAGGTAAGCCTTGGTTTTTCCCTAGGAACCCGGAGCTTGATGACTAGGCGCCTCTGGCGTGCGTATATATAAGCACTTCTGCGAGTTGGATGCATGTGTCACTGCCCTGACAATGCTGTCTGTGATGCTCACCAGGCTCAGGGAGTCGAAGGGCTAAACTGCAACCCGTTGCCAGTCTGTGCACAGACGCATTGGACATTGTCATCATCTGCAAGCGTACTTGTCTTCTTCAACAATTTTTGCAAGTGAGCAGGGGTTAGTGCAGCAGCACACACGCTGCTGGGCCACAGCGTGGTGCAGCAGCCAAATCCTTCGCAGTCTGTGAGCCTCCAACCATGGCTTTGCTGCATGCATGATGGTCTGGCACTGGCCTGCACCAAGCGTCACACCGCTGCACCAGACTTACTTCAATGCCTCTTTCACTTCAGAATCACTGCACATGCATCTTAGTGGGGTGTGCCGATTTCCACTGCCCCAACTGCACTACAGCTGCTGACCCTGAGCCTTTGGCAGCGAGGCAGCCACGTCAACCGCATTCTCATGCACCGAATTGAGCTCCGCAGCTGCCGCTGACCCCGCACAAACTGCCACCGCGAGAGCGACGCAGGCACGTCAACCGCCTGTGCCTCGCCAAGGACAAGCCGCTCATCGAGAGCGGCACGACGGGCTACCTCGGCCAGGTCACCGTCATCCGCAAGGGCGAGACGGAGTGCTACGAGTGCCAGCCGAAGCCGACGCAGAAGTCGTACCCCATCTGCACGATCCGCTCCACGCCGGACAAGCCCGTGCACTGCGTCGTCTGGGCGAAGGAGCTCTTCCGCCTGCTCTTCGGCCGCGCGGAGGACTCCATGCTGTACGAGGACCCCGCAGGCGATGAGCCGAGCGCGTACATGGCGACGGTTACGGCGCGCCCTGAGGCGAGCGCTGACGCCATCACCGCGTACGCCGCCGCGGTGCTCGTGGCGCAGTTCGAGACGGAGGTCGCCAAGCGCATCGGCATGGACGTGTACAAGGGCGCCAAGCGGCTGCCGGAGGCGGTCGCGGGGGGGGCGCTGCGCGCGCTGGCTGCGGAGTACGCGCAGGCGCCGTCGCGGTGAGCGTATGCGCGTATGTGCGTGCGCTATGTAGTACCAGTACTAGTTCTGCCAGTGGGAGGGGGGGGGGGGGGGGGGGGGGAGGGGGGGCATGAGCAAGCGCAGCCAGTGTGGCGGAGTAAGTCGCGGTAGAGAAGCGCAGCAATGGCATGGCTTGGGGTGCTCGAGGGTCGCAGGCTGGCAGGCAGCGTGATCATGAAGGGCGGGCGGAACGTTGCTGCTAACTGCATGTCGGGGCCACACCCAGACACGCGACGGCGTAGCCCAGTATCTGCCGCTCCCGCAGGCCGCCGTGCCTGCAAATCCGATCGGATTTCATGCGGGTGACGATCACTAGTAGTCTAGACGTGGATGATGATTATGCTGTCGAGAGTGCTGCTGCGCTTCTTCATGGTATGCAGCATGCGAAGCTGGGGCGCGTTGCCCCGTCCCTTTGAGGCCATCTTGTCTGGAAGTCTGAAGCACCTCTGCGAGCTTACAAACTGCAGTGGCGAGGATCTGACGTAGCGGTCTCCTGGACTCTTCCCTCTTGGTGTGGCGACTGCTTGTAGGGATTCAACGCTGCCTCCATTGTGCCGCCAAACCACAAAGGCTTCTCCCTCATCCGCGCGGTCAACGTTGCGCTGCTCAACCGCTGCCCGCTGTGCTGCGCGCCGCAGGGTCGCGCGCAAGGCGGGGTGGGACAGGGACGTGTGGGGCGTGGAGGAGAGCGCGCGGGAGTTCAGCGCGTGCCTGCACGACGTCTACAGCTCCGCGGCGCTGCGAGAGCACGTCGGCAGCATGGAGTTTGACAAGGTGCGCCGGCGCTGGGGCTGGATTTACTTGGGGTTATGGTGACAGCATGACAGCAATTAATTGTGCTGGGGCGCCTGCAACGCATCATTCTCGCATCGTCAGCAGATCGAAAGCACGGCGGCGCACAAGCAAGTCCGTCGAGCTCAGAGTTCAAGTTCAAGTTGAAGTGAACGCGCCTCGTTCTGAGTCCTGATGCCCGCCCACCCCCCCACCACTGCGCTGCGATGCTGCGCGCCCCTCACAGGACGACAAGATAGCCATGCGCTTTGTGACGGCGGCGTGCAACCTGCGCAGCGTCGTGTTCCACATCCCGCTGCAGAGCTACCACGACGCCAAGGGCATTGCCGGCAACATCATCGCCGCCATCGCCACCACCAACGCCATCATCGCGGGCCTGCAGGTGCTGGAGGCGCTCAAGATCATGCGGGTGAGGTGCAGGGGAGGCTTACCAGCAATGTACCTATGCATGCATCTGGGTGCACACATGAGCTCTTCAGAAAACACGCAACACCATGTTGGTGCGCTGCTGATGTCTTCAACACACAACCACCATTTTGTCGCAGAGGTGGCCGCCAAAGCATGTGCAAATGTCACCCCATAATCGGTGAGGTGTGCTGCGCCGTCAGCGCCTGCTCGCAGGCCTCGCCCGCAGATTCAAGCGCAACACATGGAGCGGTACCCCCTTGTCGCACCGCTAACCCCCCCCCCCCTCCCCTCAAACCTTACGCTGGGCGCGCAGGCCGCCAAGCCCATCCGCGAGGCGTGCAACTACGTCTGGTGCCTGCGCGAGGGGACGCGCAAGGGGCTCCTCCTGCAGCCCACGGCCCTCGAGCCCCCCAGCAAGGGCTGCTTCGTGTGCGGCACGCGCACCGTCGATGTGCACCTCGACACGGCCGCGCTCACCTTTGGCGAGTTTGTGAGTCGAGTCCTCAAGTCGCGCCTCGGCGTCAACGAGCCGAGCGTCAGCGTCGGCAGCAGCCTCATCTACGAGGAGGGGGAGGACGCCGCGCAGGGGCTGCGCGCGAACCTGCCCAAGCGCCTGCGCGACCTGCCCGGCGGCGGCGTGACGGACGGCACCTCGCTGAGCGTGGAGGACTTCAGCCAGGACCTGGACGTCACCGTCTGCGTGTACCACAGGTGGGTGCCGGGGGTGTGTGTGTGCGTGTGTTGGGGGGGCAGGCGCGGAAGGGGAAGGGGGGGGGGGGGGGGGGGGCACGTGGGGGGGAGGGGGAGGGGGGGGGAGACGTGCTGCAGTGGTGGCCACGCTGCAAGGGCATCAGGTGTTGCGCGTGCGCTTGTGTTTGTTGCGTGTGTGCGCCGACTGTCGCCGGCGCTGTGGCATGACGCGAGATTTGCACATTGTTTGGAGCTTCGGCGCGAGTCAGCTGGTGACGAGGCGCTGCACACCACTGTAAGTCGCAAGTTGGCAGCTCGTTCACAGGGCCCTTGCTCATATAATGGCGTGCCGGCAGCAGCGAGGGTTCTGACCATGTGTGCAGGGTGCTTGAGTGCACTTGAGAGAATCTGAAGAGAGAGAGAGTGTTGTGCTTGAGAGCGCCGCATGAGCCCGAGTTGCACGCAGCTCACTCCAGTGCCTGCTGCGCACCCCGCTATGCTACACAGGGTGTTCGACGAAGAGGAGGTGCCAGATGGCTTTGTCGTGGGGGGACAGATGCCCGTTGCGAGCGCCGCCAAGCCATCGGCAGAGCCGCCATCAGCTGAAACTGGAACCAATGGCGCGCCTGCAGCAGCGGCGGCAGCAGCAGCAGCAGCAGTGCCAGCGGCAGCAGCAGCAGCAGCGCCAACTGCTCAACCAGCAAAGCGCGGCAGAGAAGACGGCGGCAGCGAAGAGCCGCCCAGCAAGCGCGCTGCCGCCACCGTGGCGACTGCGGTAGACACCACCGGCGGCGACGACGACGATGATGTCATCTGTGTTGGCGATGACTAGTCTGGCCCTTCTTGTTGTCATCCAGAGTGTGACGAAAGCAAATCATATTTGGCAATCACGCTGGAAGGCGAACTGGTGGTGTGGCGGTGCGCCGTGCTGTCATGTGCCATGATGCAATTTGCCTTGTTCTCGGCCGCAATGGTTGGAGTAGATGAAATTGCATAGGCTCGGTCTTGAATATTTGGTCATAAATTAATGGTGTTGACATGTCACCATTGTTGTATAGTGGTGTGGATGCAGCGATTGAGGCCTAGCTGCTGGCAATATCAGATGCTTCACTTTCCTTGGTATGCAAGGTGACCCAGAATAGCAGCATTCAGAATTTGCTCACCTGCAGCTTAGTGTACATGACGTACTCAAGTCCTGAACAGGTCATTGGCTCCATGGGACAGTCGTGCAGCGTCACTGCATGCAACCTTTTGCATGGTCGCATTAAAACGAGGAGCTCGCTTCGCATATGCTGCAACACAAGGCTCAGTCACTGCTTCGTGGCTTTTTGGCTTTGACGAACTTCATTTAGAATCTAACGGCAGCCACTGCCTCCACCGACGATCGAGTCATTTAGTGAGCACCTCCTGCAGTGCTGCTTGGAGGCACATGAGTGCTTGCAAGATTATGATATGCTCACGACGCAGCCAGCGGCTGAAGTGTTGACAATACATTGCGCACTCAATTCGCAAACACGCATGTATTTTGGCTGTGCTAACGCTGACTCATGACAATGGCATATGTACGTCACCACAGCAAGTGCAAGGCAACATCCCCACGCCAGGCGACTGCAGCATAGTGGGCACCCAGGTGGTGTTGGATGCCACAGGCGAATGACTTCTGACACAAAAACGAAGCTCTCAGCATGCAGCTGGCATCGTGCAGTTCACCGGAACACGTTCCAAAAATCACCGCAAAACTGCAAACATACGTCCAATTAAGGTGCCTTGTAGTGGTGCCTACAGCTCCTCCCGCTGCCGCCACCGCACATGTGCTCTGACTACTACTGCCGCCACTCGTGACGGCCGATTACGCAGACTCAGCTATACCAGCCGCCGCCTGCTCGACTCAGGCAAACAGCTTGCGCGTGTACGAGTGCAAGTCGTGCACGCCGCCCTCTTTCTGCGCGCTGGCGGAGCGGATCTCAAAGCGCACGGTGCCGTTGTAGACCTGCTCGTGGGCCGCGTTGAGGCTGCTCACGCCGAGGTCCTGGTAGCCGTGCCGCACCGACTGGACCATGTAGGGGATGAACCTGCGCCAGGGGGGGGCGGGTATGGGAGGGGACGGGGGGGGGGGGGTATTAATGGGCAGCAGTGAATACCTTACTGGCGCACTGACTTCAGCAACAAAACACGGTCAAGAAAGGGATAACAAGATACAGTGGCGCCCCTGACAAGATTGACTGCAATCTGACGACATGCCACCACTGTGCAAGCGCGGCATGCGCAAGGACATTCACGGCAATCACAGTGACGTTCAGATTTGGCTGCACTGCTCTTAAACTGCCTCCAGACGGCTTTCTGTGTTGCATGTAGCCAAAGCATCAGTGCCCAGTGTGCAACAAGAGATGAATCCACATGACCGCACCAGGCGCGGCACCCCCCGACCACGACCAGTCTGCGTACGACTGACAAGCTTGCAGCAGCATGCACTACAAAAACGATGACTAGGACAGCCCAGGATGACTAGAAGCGTGGAGCAGCATGAAAAGGATGACAGTACACAGCATCAGTGGATTCGATCTGGCCGCACCCCCCATCAGGACCCCCGTACACGATCCAGGCCAGCCGTGCCGCCCTGGCTGCTCTGCCTCCGGACTCTCTTTCGCGCGGCGAGTGAAATCAACGCAAGAACGCCAAGTGCGATCAACAAATGACCTCTACTGAGATAGATCAAGCGGCCGCACCTGTCGAGCGACCCCCTGTCGACCACCAGGCCGCTGACGCCGCTGGACGTGACCACTGCGGAGGATCCCGCGGGCACTGCGAGGCCGTCCGCGCGGCTCTGCACGGCGAACGACGTCGTCGCGTGGTAGTGCTTCATGCGCACGCCGTCCTGTACGTCACAGGCGAGGGCGACGTTTGTGTCAGCGCTCAGCCCCCCACGCACAGGTGTACATGGCGTAGAGGTACGGTATTTAGGATCACATGTGTGAAGGACGTTGCGGCGGGGTAGCGCTTCACGCGCACGCCGTCCTGCACGGCGCAGGCGAGGGCGGTGTGCGTGTCAGCGCCTAGCCACACAAATATACGAGTAGACAATACATGACGTCGTAGCGTGGTGGTGCTTCGTACGCACACCGTCCTGCACGGCGCAGCACAAGCGATGGCCGCATAGATGTCAGCCACACACACACACACATGTGTGTACAAAGTAGTCTGGCGCGGCGCAGCACAAGCGATGCGCATGCCAGCGGTCAGCCGCACACACGCATGTGTAGGTACATAGCTGTCTAGCGGGTATAGACTATGCATGGAAGTTCACGTATCAAGTACGTGGAAGGCAAGTCTGGCACTGCCGATGGTGAACAGACAAATGCTGCCGCGAGTCATGCAGTTGGGTATGGGGTGGGCATCAACCGCGCAGAGGCATCATTGCTCAGGTTGTGAGTTCAGCAGCCGTGAGTTCGGCTTCATCTGGGCACCGCAGCTAATTGCGGGCCCGTGTAGTGAGTTTGTCAGGCCCCTCCGCTGACTGTAAGAAGCGTACCTGACATGTCCAGTCTTCTGCAGCAATCAGCAATCTAGAGTTGAACTCTGACTTTTTCTTCTGCGCCGGTCCGCCGGGCTGCACCCAAATGGCGGTGCATGCGTACATGCCTGGCGCAAGTGTCGCGGGGGGCCTCTTTAGTCGACAGCATGTACCTATAGTATGCAGCTATGCGGCATACGTGCACACCCCGTCGAAGTAGTCGCCGGCGCGTCCAGTGACACGTCATACATACGGTACATGTGCAACTACACATCATACATGCATACCTGGTAGAAGTCATCGCCGGGGGGGCCTCCCTTCCAGCAACAGGTCATACATACGGTACTGCAGCCATGCAGCACACGCGCATACCTGGTAGAAGTAGTCGCCGGGCGCCTCCTCCGTTGCCGCCAGCATGCCCCCCATCATGACGACGCTCGCGCCGAGCGACAGCGCCTTGGTCGCGCAGCCCGTGTTCATGATGCCGCCGTCGGCGATGACGGGGATGCCCTGCTCCGCCGCCAGCCTGCTCACGTAGTATACGGCGCTGATCTGAGCCCTGCCCACTGCTCGGACCTGGGGCAGGGGGTAGGTGTGGTATTGGAAGTTGAAGTCGATGGTGAGTTAAAGTTGTTTGGCTGTGGTAGGGGTGATGATCTCGAGGTGTGCACGCGAGTGGCTGCTGCTCATATGACGGCGCTAAGTTGCCAGCTTGCTGAACGCGATACGCGACGCTGACTCAGCAGAATAGATTCTTATACATGTCCTTCGAAAGTAGGTCGATATTTCATTGTGAACTTTGGGAACCTTCATCCAGAAAATTAGTTGTTTTTGGTCTCCCAATTGTGGAGTTGTGAAATTCCGACAGGTCAGGCATGATTTTTTTGCAATCTGCAGCAGCTGCAATCCAGTTCGCTTTCTTCGAGCCAACTTGAACTCATACGTTTAGATTCTCTTGTACATAGCCTTACGCTCTCTCCAGACCTCGACGCAGCCCAGGAATATGGTAACACCCATGACATTCGTGACACAGCGCGGACAACAATATGCTGTGCACAGACAGGATGAGTCAAAGCAGCATGCAGCAATGCTCAGTACCCTCAATGGACCGCCTTCTTGTATGACGAATCATGGCGCACCCTGCCCACTGCTCAGACCTGGAGCAACAGCCATACTTCAAGTAGCTCACAGTGTATACTTGACCATTACAGGTGAAGACGTCACTGTCAGGTAGGGACAGCAGTGTTCTCTCTAGCACAATTAAATTACTGCCTACACAGGCCAGCGGTGCAGCGGTGCAGTGAAGCAGAATCTCAGCTGATGACGCCGCTAGACTATTAGGTGGAGCAGGACTATGCACTCCATCACAGAAGCGAAGCACACAGCACCGATATGAGCACTGCTGTACTGCTGCCCCATGCATGGCCGGTGACAAGTGGCACGGGTGTGCCTTCTTCAACATGGTCCTTCTGTGCATCTCACTTCCAAGTATTTGAGGTTTTGAGTGCAGTATCTGCGGTACGTCATCATGACGACTGCAAACCACTGTCAGAGGTTTATAGGCACATCTCTTAGTAAACCACCCAGAGAGTGCGTGAACCGCCAGATGGCCAGATGCTTGGTCGCACTGCACAGATGTCGATCCCTTGAAGAAAGGCCTGATGTGAGGCAGCGGAGCATCCTTGCCGCAACGTGAAGACGCCCTGAACTGTATAACAGCAGCGGTTCCACTTGAAACATCCTTGCCACAGCGTGAAGACGCCCTGAACTGTATAAAAGCGGTTCCACTTGAAACATCTAAACTGCTAAAACAAAAAGCGGACGTACATGCATACCTGATGGTCTAATCAAGAGCGTGAAGTGTACATGTATTATGCATGGCACAGCGCTCTCGATCATGACTACAAAGGTAACAAAAGAGCACTGTTTTTTCCAATATGACAAACAAACATACCTGCTGTGTGGTGGAGACGGAGCCCGCGCCCATGCCCACCCGTAGCGCATCCGCGCCCGCCTCCAGCAGCACGCGCGCCTGCGCGCACGTGACCACGTTGCCCGCCACCACGTCCACCCCCGGGTGCTTCTCCTTGATGTACCGGAGCTGCTTCACCTACAGGCGCATGATCAAGGACAAAAAAGGGGCATGTGCATACTTCAACTACCACAGCTTGAAGTATTGCAGTTGAGAAAGAAGGCGCTTCATCAAGTGCCCTAGAGGGCAGTCAGATGCACGCAAACGAATACCAAGGTGCAACACCTGTGACCCGTGCGTTGTTCACACCAGCTAATGCATGATGACAACAGCAGCCAGCCGACGGCGGTGACAGCGCAGTCGCGCCCTACGGAGAGTACATGTATAAACACACCTTTGAAGCACACACACTTATGATCACACATGCATATACACGTGCGTGCGTGCATAAACATGTGTGTATACATATATACTTCAAGTACATATTTTGAAGCATACTGTACGCATACACTTCTACTTGTCTCAAGGCGGAGCGCTGCCGCCAACCTGCGCATCCGTGGACCCATTCCGCGCGTCAATGACAAAGACGTCCACGCCCGCTGCAGCGAGCGCGTCGGATTCGTTGTCATACATGTACGCGTACACACACACTCAAGCCCGCATTCCGCGCGTTCGCAGCGCCGCCCGCTACCCACCTGCGCGTCCGTGGACCCATTCCGCTCGTCAATGACAAAGACGTCCACGCCCGCAGCGGCGAGCGCGTCGATGCGCGGCCGGTGGCCCTCCTGCGCGAGCACCGCGGCGCCGCAGCGCAGCGTGTTGGTCGCGGCGTTCTTGGTGGAGTGCGGGTAGTCGCGCGACTTGAGCAGGTCCGTGCGCGTGGTGAGGGACACCAGGTTGCCGGCGTCGTCCACCTTGCGGCGGTTGAGACGGGTAGGTAGGATTAGCCGCGGCGATGTAGGGTTGACGTCACGTAGGGTTTGGGTGAGTCAGCCATGTGGCGCCAATAGTAGTTTCAAGTGTGTTCTCAAAATTTTCTGGCAGAATGCCGCATTCATGGCAGTAAAAATGGCCTTCTGTGTCAAGGGTGCCGAGGCCAGGCATCGGCGACCTTGCATTCGTGGGGCGCACAGGCACCCGCAAGACGCAATTGCTGGCACTGACTGCACCAGCGTCGGTAGTGTTATGTTGCACTTTGTGGAAGTGCTATCCATCTGGAGACGACGGTCCATTGGCGGCGTCTTGCGATCAGAATCGAACTCTACCAAGCGCGTTGTATTGAAAAACCACTGATGCAGGCCATACACAACCGTAGCCTTCTGTAACGTACCTGACAATCCCCCCGAAATTGCGAAAGCTCTGGGCCACTTTGGTAAACTGTTCTTGACTGTGAATGCGGTACGCACATCCCATGCGCTGAACTGCAACAACACCGTAGCGAGCCTCTGAAGTGCGTTTGTGAACCAACAACACCGCGCAGAACTTGCATGCTGAGAAACTGTGCTGAGAGGTCTCGCAACGCGTTGCGATAGCTCTTTGGCATCTTCTCACCTTGCAAGTCAAGTATTCGTTGACGTTTCACACATAGTGTGTTGACACGTGAAAACTAAGAGCCATCCGTCGCAAAGCAAGTCCTCACTCGTATAGTTTGTTAAAGGTGCTTGATGCCCACACATGTTTTGCGGGGGCCCTGTGCATATAGCCAAGGCACGTGCGCATGCTTCTTCACCCTCTGCATGGCTAGCGTTTCATCCTCCCCAACACAGACACAAACAGCCGCTGCGAGTAAACGCAATCGTCGCACCGAGCGGCTCAGTAGCACGCGCGTGTGCCATGGCAGCAGCAGCAGCAGCGGCGGCGCTGCGAGCGGCGCGGCACTCACGATGGGTAGGTATCCCTTCTTGCACTCCTTGAGCAGCGTCTGCGCCTCCTCCAGCGAGATGCCCTTCTTGCCGACAATGAGCCCCTCCGCGGGGGTCATGTACGTGCTGAGCGATGCGCCGCGGTCCTCCACCAGATCCGTGTCGCGCTTCGTGATGAGGCCCACGAGCTTGGAGCCCATCTTGCCGTCCTGCGTGATGGGGACGCCCGAGATGTTGCGCTCCGCCTTGAGGGCGTCGAGCGCTGACACCAGAGCGTCGGGGCTCATGACGGCGGGCTCCGTGATGAAGCCGTTCTCGTAGGACTTGACCTTCTTGACCTGCTCCACCTGCCGCTCCGCGCTGCAGTTGCAGTGGATGAAGCCGATGCAGCCCTGCAGGGCCATGGCGATGGCCATCTTTGACTCCGTCACAGTGTCCATGGGGCTGGAGGCGAAGGGGAAGGACAGCTTGATGTTGCGGGTGAGCTTCGTGTTCAGGTCCACCTGCGGCGGCGCAGGCACACGGACAAGGGACGAGATGAGCAGTGCTGTCGTTTTACATTTTACTTGGCAGCGGAGAGCGCATGCAGCTTGGCAGCAGCGCAACATCAAGTGGAATGGCAAGAACCGCAGAAGCGAGTTTCATCAGTACATCTTTAACATGATTTGTAGTCCATCTCACCTGCTCCACGCCAAAGTCTATTTGACCAGGCAGCGCAATCATGTCGTCGAATGTAAAACCCCTGTTCATCGCTCCCGCTGAGAATATCATCTCGGCCGAGTATCCATCAACCAGGTCCTCCTCAGTCACGGTAACGCCACCATGAGTGTATTCCTGCGGTGCCATGGTGCTTCAATGACACGGGGGATGACGCGCAGGGCACGAGCGTGCTTGACTGCTCTTCAGGGGTGCGCTGTGTGTGTTTCAACCACAGTTGATCTCAGGCCAAATGAGACACACCTCAACTTGAAGCGACTTTCCCTCTGTTGAAGTTCGGATTCTCTAAGTTGAACCTAGATCGGGGCTACGTTCCTGCCGTGTTGCTGCAGCAGCGCCTGCTGGCACTTCCTCGTTGGCGACCAATACTCGGGGCTCACGAAGCACAATCGAAACTTTGTGAGGTCACCTCGTGAGGTGAACGCAGTCCCAGAAATGTGCTCAGCAAGCTCCTGTAGTTGTCTATACCATGCGCCCGCACAGCCGCCATGCGGTGCTGGCCACACGTATTTGATGGTTCATTTAGGTACAGCAGCAACAAAGCAACCAACAGAGATGGTGGCAGAGCGGCTCTCATGATACATTCATGTTACTCGTAAGGTCAGACTGAATGTTTGATCGCAACGATCCACGCCCGAACGCCGTGGATGAAATGGACATGCAACGTACATGTGGTGTCAGCACGTGTTGGAACGACACACAAGGGCGCTGATCCGCGGAGATCAGCAACGTTGATTATCCGAGACCCCGAAGCTTACCCACAGGGGGGCAATCCAGAGCGGTAGTGGCGGACCATCGCCTTGCTCAAGCACAGTGGTCGCCCCAGCGCAATAAGCGTGGCGCAAGGCGCCCAACGTAGCCACGGCGGCCCTGCTGATATTTATCAGGAGCTTCGCTTGGGCATCATGCCCTGCCTCTCCGGCTTGCAAGAGCAGGCATTGGCCGGGCTTGTGGCAGTTACCTACAGTACCTCCTGCTTACTGCTCGGATGAAATGATGTGCATGCCTTCTTTTTTGTTGGAGGAAGAGTGGCGAGTTGCCCTTGCTCCCTTCCGACCCGGCAACGGTTGCGTACACAAAACGCCAACAGCACACTTGTGTCACTCTGCAAACAACACTGACGCATCTTGTACAGTGCCGCCCAGGTCAGATCGGCTTCACTTTCAATCATTGCCAGGGCTGCAGATGATGTGTGCCTACGTGTTGCAGCAGCTATGAATGCATGCAAGCAGCTGCAATGAATGCTCGGCATGTTTGAGTCTGCCCGCATTCACTGTCAAAGCAACAGTGCAGCACGAAATTCTATGTGGCGCATATGGCAGCTGCTTGTGTCTTGCATCAGACAATGAGATGAGGTACAAGTCTTGTAGCTTTGTTCAGTATCCCTGCTAGTATGTGGGGGACAGTCGCTTGCGGGTGCTTTGTTGGGGGTGATGTGGGGGGCGGGGTGCGGCGTGCAAGCTTTGCATGCTACACCCAAGAGTGAAAACAAGGCGACACACCTACAACATGGCATTTCCACAGCCACAAGTGGAATATAATAAAAGTACAAGTCTAGTCTCTCTTCGGAGAAGAAATGTTGCAGTGAGTGCACATCCAAAGAGAGGGCTTTTCGCGCCCCTTGCGAAGCGAAATTGATAAAAGTACAAGAGCATAGACTTTTCGTTGCAAGACTGAATCCAAGACAACACCCAGATTGCAAGGAATGACAACACATCATCTGACCCACGAACAAACGCCGGGTGCTGTACCCACACAACGAATGGTGAATGCATGTCATGTTTGTTGTGGGCTGCAGGTGACCCCATGCCCTATGTGCGTCAAACCCCTCAGTGAAACATGTTTCGTTGAGCCAAACGCTTCCGTGTGTATGTGCAATGCGCTCTCCATGGGAGAGCCCTTGTGATGCAGGTGCCGCTCCAGGGCGCCCAAAAAGTGCCTGATTACAATGTGCGAAGCCCGCCGCCGGACAGCAGCAACAGCACTGCCCTGCTCACGCTCTCGCAGAGGTGAGCGTTGCTGCAGCGAGCTGAGCAGTGTTGCCCACACCCCGCAGTGCGCAGCAGCGCGCCTAGCGCACACCGCACCTGCGCGCAGCACCCCGTGAAACCGCTTTTATAAACAGGACGCACGGAACGGCCGATCCTAACGCCAAAAAAGAATGAGCGCACGCGCCCCTGCCCGTCACCGCGCAACGGGGGGAGGCGGCGCCACTGGCCCCGCGTCCACCAGCTCCGCCCCCCGCTTGAGCACCCCCAGGTACTGCGGCGACCGCGACCACGTGTCGAGCTCCTGCGCGCGGATGACGGGCAGCGGGTGCGTCGCCTCCGCCATGACGGTGCTGCGCAGCAGGCGCCCGAGGCGCGTGCGGCTGGCGAGGTCGTACGCCTTGGCCTGCTTGAGGAACTCGTGCACGCTCAGCTCGTCCGCGTTGCGCACGCTGCCGCCGACCAGCTGCGCGCGGGGGGGGGGGGGGGGGGGGGGGGGGTCGCTGTGAAGGGAAGATTGTTGATGCCTACAAAGCGCGCGTTGAGCTCGTGTGGGAGTGCTGATGGTTCGCAGTGAAGGTTGCTTATCAAGGACGCTGCACTGCAAGTGCAAGTGTTGGTGTGTGGCTCTGTAGCATCTGGCTCTTGCCCCCCAACCCCCCAAAACAGGGAGCAGCACATGCATGCATAAAAGCAAAGAGTGCCACAGTACCCAGACCGCGCGTGTAAGGAAATGAACGACTCTGACAGGAAGGCTGATGATGCCTACAAAGCGCGCGTGGAGCTGGTGTAAAGGTGCTGATGGTTCGCAGTGAGGGTTGCTCAATGATAAACGCTCATGACTTTGTAATGGCCGTGCTGATTTTATGTCTGTGGCCAGACCGCGCGTGTGAGTAAATGAACGGCTATGAGAGGAAGATCGATAATGCTACAGAGCGCGCGTGGAGCTCGTGTAAGAGTGTGTGTCACAGACATCAACTCAGCACCGCCATTTCAAACATTATGAGCGTTCATTGTAGAGCAACCACTCTTATACAAGCTCCACGTGCGCTTTGGGGGGGTAGGGGGTGGTCAATACATACTGTGGTTATGACGCAGTATCGCAGAGGACTCGTTGAGCAACTGCTCTGGGCAGAGCTGCTGATGCACGAGGATTGCAGCTACGCAGCCGATGACGGTGGCAGCAGCAGCGGCGGCGGCAGCAGCGGCGGCAGCACTGCGCTGAGCGGAGTGGCAGCGAGGCGCGCACCTGTCGCAGCTGGAAGCGAGCAAGTACCAGAGTGGTACTGCGGACATCAATTCAGTCCTAGACACAACAGATGCCACTTGCGATGCTGGCCGCACTGCCACATCCAGTGCCATCCGACAAGGTGCCTAGAAGTGCTTGGCACGCCGTTCTGTACCGCGTCCGCTGTTGCGGTATTCAGCATCACCGAAGATGGCGCGAGTGTTGCCCAGCACTCAGAGCTCATGAACATCATGTCCTCAACACTCACATACTGAACCGAGTAGCGCAGACGAACATCATGTCATCAAAACTCACACACTGATACCGCGAGTAGCGCGGACGCCGCCATCTTCACGCCTTGCACGGCTGACTGCCGTGGTGGCGCGTCCTCACAGGCTGTTCTCCCATCCCCATGCCCTGCGGAGACTCCAAGTCTGAGTCACATGCAGCAGCGCTGACACCACTACCACATTCACCCTGAGACCACTACATCGCAGCTGAGCTCTGCCGCGATGAATGACTTAGACCCGACTCACCTCGAGCAGCGTGGACACCACGGCGTTCACGTCCTGCGCCACGAGCAGCACCGCCCTGTTGCCGCCACGACAATAACTCTGACTCTGACTCACCTTGAGTAGCGTGGACACCACGACGTTCACGTCCTGCGCCACGAGCAGCGCCGCCCTGTCACAGCTGAGCTCCGCTGTCAGGCGCCACCGCTGCAGCAGCCGCCGCAGCCCAAGCGCCTCCGCCACGACGCTGCCGAGGCCAAACGCGGACCGCGCCAGGCCGCTCGTCAGCACGTTCGCCGCAGTGATCCAGATGCCGTGCTCGCACTTGAGGTGCCCGAGCTCGTGCGCGATGACGGCCTGGAGCTCCGCGGGGCTCATGAGGTCGATCAGGCTGGTGGGAGAGCGCACGCGCGCGAGCGGAGGAGGGGGGTGCAAGCGGCGGCGCGTGAGCGCGCGCTGGGGAACGGCGCCGGGAACGGTCCATGCATGCACCGAGGTGTCTGTATGCTGGGTTCAACAGAGTGGTGCCGCGTCGCTGGCTTGCAACAGCTGGGGAGTGGAATGGCACACTTTGCGAAGGGCCCCTGCGATGCGTGACTGATGGAGGCTTGCGTACGTGCACGGCAGCGTCACATGTAGCTGCAGAGCATTGCGTTTACACGGCACCAGATGATCTGATGGAGTCAGGTGTCGTGGAGCCGAGGCAGCGGTCGCACTCACCTGCTGTGCAGTACGATGAAGGGCTTCTTGCCGCTGACTGCCAGGGTGTAGGCGTTGGGTGTCGGGTTCTGCCGCACGTAGACCTCTGGGGGCTGCACGCGCAGTTGGCACATGAAGCGTGATCATGAGAATCCATGGACGAGGTTGTGGACATGCATGGGCGTTGGCAGCAGCGCCAAAGTACCGGCGACAACCCCCTCTACATACCTGCACGTTCAACATCCAAGAGATAGCCATGGCAAACGGCTGTTGGGGCATTGACACCTGGTGAAAGCACAAAACCCTTGTTGGTACGACTATGACCTTCTGCGTGGCAATGATGCGGCACTTACAAAGCAAAGAAATGCGGCAAGGTGCACGCCAACAATGATGGCATGTTGTGAGCGCACCTGCATGTCCAGGATGGCGCACGCCTGCAGCAGCGACTTGTGGATGGATTGCAGCTGGTGAGGCCCCACCAGCACAGCGTTGGCGATGTTGTCCAGGTATATGGTGTCCTGCGCCAGTCACATGCACCAGAATGCACTTCAGCTGCGGGCCTTGCGCACAGGCGCCGTCTGTGTGCTCGCGACAAGCCAGGTGGCAGCTGAGCAGCGCAAACTTCAAGGACAGCAGTTCGCAGGCGCTGGTTGCCAGAGAAAAGTACATCTAGTGCACCTTGATGAAGATATCCCCACGCCATCTGTTACACCTTGCCCAGCACACTCCCTCTGCTTGCCACTTGGTTCTTTGTCGTGGTCTGGACAGAGTCACATCAAAAGGCTGACGGTAGGCCACGTACCTCAACAATAGGAATAAAGCTCCTAACTGCAGCTTCCAGCCCCGGTAACCGCTTCAATGCCGCAGTCGCCTCTTGATCAAAGGGATGCTGCGGGAACGATGCCCAGGAAAAAGAAAACCGCCAGAAATCAGCGACGATCACGGCAGCAAATTCAACAAGCACGCAAACAGCGGATACTGAGTGTGTGGATGCAGGTCGCTGCTGCTTCAGGTGTGTTGAATCAGTGAATGCGACTGCTTACCTGAAAGTCATTGGCCCTGATGCCTGCAAAGGTGCGCCGCCTTGCTGGCACGCTGGTGTCGCTTTCAGCAGTCTGCACCACCTGCTGCGCCTGAGGCACCATCCGCCTGGGAGCGCTTCTGTCAGCAGCATTGCTGTGAAAGCTGCTCGCAGAGAGTGCCCGTGAGTAAGCAGCTGCTCCGGCATGCGGACGCAGATGCACAGGCAGCCTCAAGGCTCCAGCGCAGGTCGCAGAGAGCATGTAGACGCAGAGTCCCCGTGAGGCTCGCATTGATATTGCACTTAGTGCTGGATCCCCTAAATGCTGTCGTTGCTGCTGCTCTTGCTCTGCTGCGCTGCACCTCGCATCACGGGGTCTCTCTTTCCGGCTGAGGCAGATCAAACGCTGACATCAAGGGGGTCAAATCTTAAGAGCCCCCCTAACCCGCCCTAAAACAGACATGATAGGAACAGACTTGCAGGCTTCCAGCCCTCCAGCGGGCATGGATGCTCAAAGTGACCATTGCCTGCGTGAATACGAAGCCATTCAAGGGCAGGAACCTTACCTGCACTGTCACAGTGATGAGTGAAGTGGACCTTACATCCAGCTTCTATTGACCAGCCATATATGGCAACCAAACACATTGCCATCATTTGCTTGTCTGCTACAGTCTCTGTCACACGATCATTAAGACAATGAAACTAGGGATGAGCCGATCGTAGTACGAAATCAAACCTACCTCAATTTGCACAGGCGCAACCATCCATTTGCTACTACCACGCTGCAACGTGCACTCAAGGGCAGCGACTCACAACATGGTCAAGTGGATACACGCACACAATGAGCGGAACCCTGCACGCATGGCAACCACAGTGCCGCCTGCTGTGTGACAACATGGGCAGGCTCGCTGCGGTGACGTTAACGTATGCGTCTCCAGCGCCAATCAAGCACGGCAGACAAGTCGCAGCTTCGTTCTGGTTTGCTGACTGAATCATGAGCATGAGTCCGCGCAGGCGTGGGGTTGCACGCATGTACCACAAGCCGTACTCTGTCACCATGTGGTACTTGCTGCATTGACAGGCGTAGCTCCTCCATATGCATCGCAATCATGGCACTGCAGGCCGCCACATATGTGCAAAATTTGATCAGACAGTCGAATGGGAGAACAGCGCGGCAAGGAGGCTGAAACGCATCTAGGTACCAGCCGGTTATTCACAAGGTACGCTTACTATTCACAAGCCCGAGCGCGCCGCTACATGCCCTCAAAGTACTGGTCGTCCATCTGCTCCGCGAGCACCTCCTTCAGCTCGACGCGGATCTCATTGAGGTCGTCGCCGCGCAGCACGTCGCGCGCAAACCTGCACTCCACCTTCATCTGCACCATCTCCAGCGCGCCGCGGATCACGCCGCACAGCACGTTGCTGTACAGGAGCTCGCAGTGCTGCGGCGGCAGCTCCACGAACTCGATGAGCGGGTTGTCGTACAGCACGACGCTGAACGCAGTGCCGTCCGCGTTCCAGTTGGCGACCTCCGCGACGACCCCCAGGAACATCTTGAAGGCGACCTTGGCGATCGTCTCGGCCGTGTCGCGCAGGTCCGCGCACGCGCCCGTGCCGCTCTTCGCCAGGAACTCGTCGATCAGACGCACGCCTATGTTGTACCCCCTGCGCAAGCGTCGAGGGTGGGGGGGGGGGGGTCCGTCAGCAAGCGACGGTTGGACTTTGAGGACAATACTTCTAAGTACCATCTGCTGATACAGCTGCAGCGACGGGCGCTGACACTGCGCATCTGCTGCCGCAACCTCTCAAGCTCTTGAACTCCACACCTGACTGTGCACTCCTGATGGCATGACTCTGTTGGCTACCAATCGCACTCGGGTGGCACATTAGGTGCTGCCTGCCTTGAGGCTTTGTTTGGCCAACGTTGGCGCTGCATGCCGCGCAAGACGAATTGTGCGAGCGCAATTTCATTACAATTTTTGCAACATTTGCGGTTGACGACCATCTACCCTTCTATGCTTTCTCAAGCAAGGGTCGGCAGCGCACCCACCCGCACCAGTCCACGACTAAAACGGGATCAAGGCAGCTGAAACCCCCTTAAAAAAGCACTGTCATCACTACAGGCGTGTCCGAGACTTACATGGTATCTAATTGCGCGTTCACTGCTGCGGTGTCCTCAAAGTCCTGCACCAGCTGCATCACCATGGCTCCATAGGTCAAGGCGAAGAACTCAGCATTCTGTGACGAAGCAGAGATGCGGCATGCTGGCAATTAGTTCCGCAACAAAGAGGTGCACATTGAGAGCAGCAATTGGTGACGGAGACTGACCACTTTGCTCATCTTGTTCCATGCTTGCTCGCCGAGTCGCGTATGTTGCTTGCCAGATGTGGCCATTGCGTGAGAAACAGGATCCTGCGGCGCCAGTGCCGGTCTATGAAGCTGATTTCGAGCTGAAAGAGGAGCGCTTTGTGTAATAAGCTGCTCGTTTTGGTCAAGGCAGGCTGAGGAAGGCAACACACTTTTTTTCACAGCGACTGCAACTTCAAGTGCTTTCACAGACGTTGAAGTTGACAGGACGTCAACTCTGCGAGGTATTTATCTGCTGTAGCACGCTCATGCGCTTAGAGGGCCTACGTACATGACAGCTGCAAATGGAAAGGCCTGTGCTTATCCACTGAGGAGCACATGCAATCAATCGTTGCTGAGGGCGGTCACCATAAGATGAGCGATGACAGTAGACACTTTCGTGCACGTCATGCCCTGATAAGGCCAATCATGTTGAATGGCCATGTGGTGGACATTGGCAAGCCTTCAAGTGACATGCTGCATCATCGTGCGCAAAGCGGGCATACCACTCTGGCACCAATGCCCTGTCATTGCAACAAACAGCTGAGGATGCTACATAGGGCACGTACTGGCGGCATTGTTGCTCACAATGCACCAAATCAACAGTGTGCAGGGCCAGCGATTGCACTGCACTCAGAAAGCATCCACATGCGCTACCTACTGTGATGTGTGCCGTGTCAATAATGCGTGCGACACAGCAGCACGTGTTGCAGAATGTAAGGCATGGGCAGGCTGACAACAGGGGGTTGACAGCACGCAATATTGCTCAAGGGCAATTGTATCTACATTGTGTGATTTGAACTTTAATGTGCCTGCGATGCTGGCATGATCATGCTAAGCAACAGTACCTTGCTGCTTCACGTTGCAGCAGTGACCGCTGCCTTTCTCAACGATGGCGCAGCAGCGCGCCCAATTGGTATAGTAGAGTGTACACGTTCCCTCCTGGCGTGCCGCCATCAGACAAAGTTAAGGCTGCTGCCATTGGCGCCATGGAGCCACTGCGTGCAGACCGGCTGTTACCTGCCGGCTTGCGCAGGGCTCATCCATTCTTGCATGTCTTGCAGTTACTGCATGCGTAACCGCGTCAGCGCGCGCCGGCCGCACTTTCGCACGCCGCCTGCGCCGCCGCTGCGTCCTCCGCCGCCGCGCCCTCGCCGCCGCCCAGCCCCCACCTGCTGCAGCCCTTGGCGGCCTTGAACACGTCCTGCGAGTGCGAGCGCACCTGGCCCCGCACCAGCTGCGCGATGCGGCGGCACAGCGCGTCGTCGCGGAACTCGCGGCACGCATCGCCGTCTTGCGCCGGCTCCCCCTCGCGCGGCACCACGATCCTGTCCACGGGCAGCGCGAGGCGGCTTGTACTGCTCACGAGCGCGCCCTCCCAGTACGCCATGTCGGCGAGCGCGGGCGCCTCCAGCACGACGCGGATGCCCTCGCGCGCGCACACCTCGAGTAGCAGGCGGCGCACGGTGCCCTCGAGGACGCCGGCGCCGGCGGTGTGCACGGCGCCGTCGAGGACCGCGTAGAAGTTGGTCTGCGTGCCCTCGAGCAGCCGCCCGTCCGCCGTCGGCAGTATGATCTCGTCGTGCTCGGGCCTCTTGAGGGCCTCCAGGCCCTTGCGCTCGTTGATCCAGGCGGAGTCCTTCGCGAGCGCGTTCTCGCGCGGGCACCCGCGCACCTCCACCACCACCGGCGGGGGCCGTATCGGCGGCAGCGGAGAGCCGTGGCAGAGCAGGGTGAAGTCGCCGTGCGCGTTGTGGTCCTCCTCCCAGTCTGCCAGCACTGTGAGCCTGATCTCCCCTTGGTAGTCAGGGTACTTGTCGATGAAGTCTTGTATGCAGCTCCTGAAGCTGGCGGCCAGCAGGGGCCTGAGGGCGTGCGGGTCGGTGAGCTCTGGGTAGGCACTCGCGTCCTTGCCCGACTGCACCAGCATTAGTTTCGAGGTCTGTGCCATGCGCTCGACGTGAGCATCAAACTCGAAGACAGAGCGAAAATCCACGGTTCTGGCAGTTGTGTAGGCACCGCGAGGGTAGACGGAGAGCATACTTTTCGCATCCTGTGTGGCTGGCAAATCCGGCGCAGGCTTGCCATTCCTCGTTATTGAGTGCATCGGCACTGCTGACGCTGCTGCTGCTTCTGCTGCTGCCGATGAAGTTGCGAAGTGTCGCGTGCCCGTGAGCGCGCTGCTGAGGCACACCGCTCTCCGCAAAGCCAAGATGGACAGGCTGCCTGTCAGGGAGCGCCTTAGGTACATCGCCGGCTGTGAACAGTGTGCATCGGACTCTGACACAACCTCCAAAGGTGACGCGCTTGGGGATCCCCGGACACACACTAGCACTAGTTGGTTCACCACTGCGTGCGTCGAGCCTTGGCGGCAAGCCTGCTGGGGGAAGCCGCGTGTTGCAGTCAGTGTGCAGCGGCCGGCGCCTCCACACGCGCAGCTTTGTCGTGGTGTCCATCATGACCAACCTAGAATCTCACGTGATTCCTGCATCGGCATCGTCGCCGGGGAGGCTGCAGCAGGCGTGGATGCTCTTCGTGGTGGCGTTGCTGACGTGCCAGGAAGCCTGCGCTGCCTGCAACTTGAAAAGTCTGCGAACCCGCAGCACCCATGGCTTCGGAGCTGCGGCAGCAAGACCAGATGCGCTACGACGCATGCACATGCTGTGCGCCGACGACAGCCGTCTTGCTTCAGCTCTCAACAAGGTGGCGATGTCCACAAAAGCGAGGGACGTGCGGACAGCCATAACTGTGGTAGCAGGTGCTCTGCACGAGCCGCATGCGTCGGACGATCGGACCCTGGAGGTGCTGTTCGCGGCATGCCGTTCCTGCGCAGGAGGCAAGAAGGCAGTTGCCCTGCTCCGACAGTGCAACCTGCTGCACATAGAGCCATCGGCCCGCTGCTACAACTATGCGCTGGAGGCGTGCCTCAAGTTCGGCGATGGCGCGGAGGCGGAGCAGCTGCTGCGCCTCTTCGACGCCAAGCGCATCCCTTTCTCCATGACGGCTGCCCTCAGGCTCTGGTCCATGGAAGGCGGCCACGCGAGCAGCAGAGGCATTCTGCACCGCGTTATGACGCCGGAGGCGGTCGCCCTGCTCGTCGGCGACGACGCGTCCGCGGCGCACCTGCGGCAGCACAGGCGCGTGCTGAAGCGCCGCCGCGCCGCCGCGCGCGCGCAGTGCGCCCTCGGCAGGGGCCACCTGCCAGCGGTCACGTCCCTGCTGGAGAGCATGGCGCGCCGCCCCGACGGCGTGCTCGACCTCCACGGCATCACCGCTCAGCAGGCGACCTGCGGCGTGCTGGCGCTGCTGGAGGACTCGCGACGCGCGGCGGAGGGCGGCAGCGGCGGCGCCGGCGGCAGCGGCAGCAGCCACGGGCACTGCGCGATGCGCGACTGGTCGCAACCGCTGGTGCTGATAACAGGACGCGGCAGGGGGTCCAAGGACGGCGTGCCGGTGCTGAAGCCGGCTCTGGCGTCGCTGCTGCGCCGCCGCGGTCTGGTCGTGGAGGAGCCCGCACTCAACCCCGGCGTGCTGATCGTGACGGGCGTGGACGCAGGCGGCGAGGGGTGAGCTCAAAGCACCGCAAGCAAGCACACAAAATTCTCAGCGACAGCCTGAGCAGGCGGCTGCAGTTGCAGCAGGCAGCGCTAGCAGCAGCAGCAGCACCAGCAGGGTTGACCGCGGGTGGCCTTGCAGCAGCCAGCAGCAGCAGCAGCAGCAGCAGCGGTAATATGCGGCAATAACTTCACAACAGGTGCGCCAGGTTACGGCTAGCTTGTCAAAAGTGGCAGCAAACAGGTGCGGACATTGCAGGAGCGATGCTGCGACCCTGTCGACTGCGCTGCCAGTCTCGTACAGTCACGCTCTGGCGATTCAGCTGCACTTCGCCAGCCACCCTTCTCAGCTGCGCCTTTTCAAAAGGCAACGGGCGGGACGGCGTGTGACTCATGCATGTTTGTCGACAGAGCCCCGCGTAGCGTGCACGCACAGCAGGCCTGCCGCCCAGACCTGATAGGGCCACACAAGCAGCAGCAAGTCGATTCGGTGGCTCCGAGCGCCAGTACCGATGCGGCGCCGGCAGACGGCATGCGGCGGAGCGCCTCGTGACACTCCTAGTAAGTTCGGCGGAGGGCAGAGTATACATACTGCAGGCCTAGCCAGGTGCACCACCGTCTCGGTCAAGGGCGCGAGCGCATGGCACGGCGCAAAGACGAAGTCGCAACGGTCAGCACGAATATGGCGGTGCAGGCATCTACAGGGCAGCATGCGCTGGCGTGTTACCATGATCAACACTCAAGCCATGTAACAGCGGGGCATGTTGCACTGGAACCAGCCACGGGCTGCCTAGCTTTGCAGCTGATGTTAGTCTAACAGTTTGGCACCGGGCACATAGAATTACGCTTGTTGCTGTCATGCATGTTGCATGATCTGCTCAGTAAGATGCCACACTTCGCGGCAATTGCAGCTTATGCATGCTCAGAGAGTGCATGTGATGGGGAGCAGTCGCACTTTGAGAATGTGATTGATTACAATGCACTTGGGTGCATGTTTGCCCTTGGTCCATGGCATCTTGTGTGATGACTCGCTCTCCGTGTGCCCTGTTGGTGGCTTGCACACGCACCCTTGCAAGCTTGAACCCCTGTCTGCTGCACCCGAATATAGGTGGCGCCTGATGCTGAGCTGCGCACGGGCACATTCGCTTGGCACCTCTGCTGTACACCTGTCACATGCCGCAACTTCAAGTGAGACTTGCACACCTCTTAGGTTGGCCAAAACATCTGCTGTGCTTGGAACTGATCTTGGCACCAACGGCTCAGTGCTGCATGTCCGCACCGCTAGCGAAGCAGGTCACGCAGTGGAGTGGTTGTGGCATCAGCAGAGGAAATTGCAACACACTTGAAGAGGAGGAACATAAAAAGTCAAGCTCAAGTCCTTGCGTTTCATGTGGAACATTCTTAAAAGCATCCATGCGTGTGTCACCTCGGCAACGTGCTATATCTACACTTCAACGTGATTAAACCTGAACCCTTTTACAGCAGAGGTGGACCTTTATGCCAATGGACCAGATAACCTCAATTGTATTGTATGCGATGCATTATCCCATGCCAACACGCGCCGTAAAATTGAAACAAGAGGCTCCATTCTTAGCACCTTACGAATCGCAACTATTCACATGGCTCCCTGCCAGAGCCGATGCTTTACAAAAGGTGGTCTTTAAGTCACCCATTGAGTGTGCTGTGCATCAGGCATGCCGTGCCCCCCCCCGCCCCCCCGCCCCCCTTCGAATCACCACCGGCACGTCACCCGTCGCAGCGCTCCGCCGCCGCGCCCAGCCACGGGTACCACCGCGCCAGCTCCGCGCACAGCTGCGCGACCGCCGCCTCGAGGTCCGCGTTGACGACGACGGCGTCGAAGTTGCCGGGCTGCGTGCCGTAGTCCACCTCTGCGCGCGCCGCGGCGAGACGTTTGACAACGTCCTCCTCGCGCTCCGTGGCGCGCCCGCGCAGGCGCGCCTCGAGCTGCGCCATGTCCGGCGGCGCGATGAACACGTAGTGCGGGTCGAGCAGCGCGGCGTGCCGGATCGCGGCGACGCCGGCCATGTCGATGTCCAGCACGGGGACCCGCCCGGCGTGCGCGACAGCGGCGACGGCCGCGAAGGACGTGCCGTAGCGGTTGCCGTGCACCTCGGCGTGCTCGATGAAGTCGCCGCGCGCGACGGCGGCGGCCATGTCCGCGGTCGCGGCAAAGTGGTAGTGCACGCCGTCCTCCTCGCCGGGGCGCGGCGCGCGCGTGGTGTGGCTCACGCTGAAGCCCAGGTGGGAGGGATATTTGTCAAACAGGCGCTTTATGATGGTGCCTTTGCCCACGCCACTGGGGCCGCAGATGACCAGAGGCTTGTGCCCCTCCACGGGCCTGCCGCCAACTGCGAAGCATCCTGTGCCGCAGGATGCGACGGTATTGGGCCTGCGGGCGAGCTCTTGTTGTTGCAAGAGGCCATGTTCCCACGAGGCTCGCCTGTTGAGCCGACTTGCGTGCTCCTTGGCTGCAGCGATTTGTCCCGTCGCTCCAGCCAGAGGTATCGTACTAAAGGTCGCCGCCATGAGCAGTAGTGTCAATCGCCTGTGTTTGCTGGTGATGTGAGGAGTGCACCAGAGCATAACAACACAGGCGCGCCGGGGCCTGCGTGGCCTTCAAGGTGCGGTGACATTCAAGAATCTCCGGACCGGAAGGGCTAGGTGGTCCAAATGAGCTGCATCGATGCGAACGAGCGCAATGTGCTTGCTCTCACTCAGAGCCAGCGACTTCGAGAAGGAGGTGACTTGCCACAGCACACTTCAACTGGAATAAGAGAGCTGAGAGAGAGAGTTGTTGTTGCAGTGTTGTTGTGGGGTTGTCTGGAGTGCTATCGTCTGAAAAGAATACCGCAGTCACTGCACTGTGACTCTGCGCCAGTGCGCGAAGCGCGGGCTGTGGGGCCTTGGCCGAGAGAGGTGTGGAGTCAGCCATTGGGTTGGCTACGATGATGGCGAGCCATGCGTCCAACGATGGCATGGTGTTCATCTGCGCAGGGCTAACGCTCGGAGCAGTGGTGACAGCTGTTGCCAGCTTTCTATTGCTGAAGAAAGGCAGGCAAGAGAAAGCAGCGCAGGCCAACGGAGAAGCACAGCACGCCATCGACGACAGCGAACGCTGGCCTGCAGGGCCGCTCAGCATCTACTTCGGCTCCCAGACAGGCACGGCGGAGGGTTTTGCTAAGACCCTTGCTGCAGAGGGAGCGAGAAAAGGCTTTAACACTCAGGTGGTAGACCTGGAGGACTTCAACGAATTTCAATTAGCGGAGGCGGGGAAGGCCATCTTCATCATGGCGACGTACGGGGAAGGCGACCCCACGGACAACGCCATGGCCTTCATGGACTGGCTCAAGCAGGCGGGCAAGGACGCGTCTCTCGCGTCCACGGGCCTGCGCTACACCGCGTTCGGCCTCGGCAACCGGCAGTACGAGCACTACAACCGCACCGGCAAGGCGACGCACGCGGGGCTGGCGGAGGCGGGCGCGGAGCTCATGTTCGAGTACGGCGAGGGCGACGACGATGGCACGCTCGAGGACGACTTTGAGGCGTGGAAGGAGAAAATGTGGGCGGCGGTGGCGCCGGAGGCGGAGGGCGTGCCGAGCTTCGAGGCGGACGCCGCGGCGCCGCCAGAGGCGCTGCTGCTCGCGGAGCTGCCCTTCGCGCTGCACTTCCTGTCGAACGCGGAGGCGGCGGCGCTGGCACCGACACCCGAGTACGAGGCGGCGGCCTCCACGCGCTACTACTGGCAGGGGCGCTCCGCGACGGTGGTCGTGAACCGCGAGCTGCGCGCGTGGACGGAGGACGGCGGCAGCACGCGCCACGTCGAGGTCTCGCTCGACGGCACGGACCTCGCGTACGAGACCGCGGACAACTTTGTGGTGCTGCCGGAGAACCCCGCCGACGCCGTCGAGGCGCTCGCGCAGGCGCAGGGGTACCGCCTGGACCAGTGGTTCACGATCGAGCACGGCAGCGGCGGCGACAAGGCAGCGTTCCCGACGCCGTGCACCGTGCGCGAGGCGCTGACGCGCTACGTGGACGTGTGCGGCGTGCCGCGCAAGGGCACGGTGGAGAGGCTGGCGGCGTTCGCGGCGGACCCCGCGGAGCGCGCGCGCCTCGCGCGCCTCGTCTCGCGCGGCGCGCGCGACGAGTTCCGCGCCTTCGTCACCGACGCGCGCCGCACGCTCGCGGAGCTGCTCACGCGCGACTTCCGCAGCGCGCGCGTCCCCCTCGCGCACCTCCTGCACGCCGTCCCGCACCTGCAGCCGCGCGAGTACACCATTGCCAGCAGCGCCGCCGCGCACCCGCGCGCCGTCCACCTCACCGTCGCGCTGCTGCGCGAGGACCGCGGCGGCGGGCGGCGCTTCCACGGCCTGTGCACGCGCCACCTGGCGGCGCTGGAGGCGCCGGGCGCGCCGCTGCGCGCGCTCGTGCGCGCATCGACGTTCCGCCTCCCCGCCGACGACGCCGTGCCCATCATACTGGTGGGGCCGGGGACGGGCATCGCGCCGATGCGCGCGCTGCTGCAGGTGAGGCTCGCGCGCGCAGTTGCTGATGGTGCTGTGTTTGGCGGGGGGGGCGGTGGTGCAGGATGCGGCCTGGGTGTGTTGCGCTTTGGCTCTCTGCGAGAGTCGGCAGGCGCTGGGCGCGCTTCTTTCTGTGGTCTTGAGTCCGCAGCTGAGTCATTTGAGTAGGTGGTCTTCAGTCCCGACAGCTCAACGTCTCTGTGGCAAGACTTGAGCCTGGCCTCAAGTGCGTATTCGTCCCTGGGCCATGACCGTGCTCGCAATTGGTGCCGCTAGTGCCCGCAAGCACGCTGATGGTCATAGCTCACTGGTGTGCCTTCAATGATGTCATTTCAGGCACCACTTAATGTCTCGAACCATCACTTACAACTGGTACATGTACGTGGCAGTCTTGCACCAACTCGTGCACACTTGTTGACACCATTCAAGCAGCCGCCACCAGATGGTTGTAGCACCACTGTTGATCTGGTTTGCGGAGCTTGTCATGTTGTAGCTCACCAGACATGCCGTTGACCATTAGTCCCCAGCCTCAACAGGCGGCCATCATTTGGAATGCAGCCTTCACCAAGAGCCAAAAGCCGCTGTAAACACCGTTCACCCGACTCATCCCCTGCCACCGCAATCACCCCAGTTCCTCACGCCGCTGCCGCCGCTCGCGCCGCCGCCGCCGCAGGAGCGCCGCCACCGCCGCGCGCGCGGCGCCGCCATCCTCTACTTCGGCTGCCGCAGCGCGCAGCGCGACTACCTGTACCGCGCGGAGCTGGAGGCGTTCCTCGCGGACGGCACGCTCACCGCGCTGCGCACCGCCTTCAGCCGCGACCAGGCCGCCAAGGTCTACGTGCAGGACCGGCTGCGCGAGCACGGCGCGGAGGCGTGGCGCCTGCTGCGCGACGGCGGCGCGCACGTGTACGTGTGCGGCGGCACGGCGATGGGCGCGGACGTCGCGGCGGCGTTCGCGGACGTCGCCAAGGATGCGGGCGGCCTGGACGACGCGGACGCCAAGGCGTTCATGCAGCGGCTGCACGCCGAGGGGCGCTACGTGCAGGAGCTGTGGTCGTAACGCGGCGCGTCGCGCAGGCGCATTGCGTGCGCGCTTGCACGGACTCCTTCTGTTTTTGGTGTTGCGAGTGCGATCTGTGGCTAATGGGAGAGCGGCACGGGGCGCCGCTGGCGGTGGCGCTGCGGCGCAGGCGGGCGCGCGCGCAATTTTTGTGGCTGAGTGGTACAGTAGGTAATCCTGTGTGAGTTGGCACTCAGCGCTGCTGCTTGCGCGGGCTGTGGCGACGCTCCTGTCATCGACCGCAATTTTTGCCGTCCTTCGTTTGGATCACCCTCACATCACATGTCACAATATATCCATGTATCTGTGATGTGACATCATGTGCACGTATCGTTTCTGCGTCAACGCACTGTCCCTGCTGGTGGGGATATATCGGTCAGCCAAGTGTGCGCCTATGTTTCTCATGCCACGGTATAGTATCATGATGACTGTGGTGACGGAATGCAAAATGTTTGTCAGTTGCTTGAGGCCTGCAAAGGCTCGTGAAGGCTGTGACATGTGTGCAGCAACTAGAAATTTGCACCTCGCTTCCCAAGAATCATTCCCATGCACATTTTCAGAGATTGTTCCAAAGCATTATTCATAAATAATCGTGATCTTGGATCTTTTTTCTAAAGAGAGATCACTTTCAGACTACTTCAAGTCCATCTTGAAGTCCGACGAAACGGCGAAACGCCGGCTTCGGGGACATACAAAGAAAAGATCACACAAGAGCGAGAGTGTGCAGGTCGAGAAATCAGATCACATAACATCTGGTCGATGCCGCTTATTGATTATAATAGTTCTTTCAGCCTGATTCCCGTTCTTACGAAGCATATCTGCAGCTAATCTGCAGCTCCGGGCTCTGGATCCCTGCTATACGGATCAGTCGTGGCGATGCCGCAGCGGCAATGTGTAAATACACACTCGTATTGGCCGCAACAGCTGCTGACACGACTCCTGCGGTTGGCGGATGTGAAGCAGTGGCGATTGTCATTCCTGATGCGGACGACGGCGCTGACGTTGCCGCCTCCGCGATTCCAAACGACGCCGCCGTTAGCCCGTGGACAGAGTTCAAGATACTGTCCAGTCTGGCGCTGCCACTTATGGTGACGATGACCACCAATGCTGGCATGGCCATCACTGATCAGGTTCGTAATGTTCGAATTTACAAAAAAAATGGCAGTTGCTCCGAGTTGAGCTTGCTTCACGCTAACCTGTACTCATGATCTTGCACCTAGCAGCCCAAGGTGACCTGTGGCTTTGCTGACCAGTAATGACCGTAGATGCCCCCCCCCCCACACACACGCCAGATCATGGTCGGGCAGCTGGTCGGCACCACCCAGGCGCTCGCCGCCGCGGGCAACGGCAACACCATCTTCAACCTCTGCTGGTTCGCGCTCGTCGGCGCGAGCAGCGCGCTCGACACGCTCGGCAGCCAGTCCTGGGGCGCCGGCGACGCCACCGCGCTGCGCCGCTGGACCGCCATCTGCGGCGCCACGCTGCTGCTGCTCAGCGCCGTCAGCGCCGCCGTGCTGTGGTGCGGCGGCGCCATCGCGCGCGCCGCACTGGGCCAGGACGCCGCCACGTCGCGCGCTTCTGCTGCCTACTCATCCCCGGCCTGCCCGCGCTCGCGCTCGTGCTGACGCTGCACAAGGCGCTGCAGGTGCAGGGGCGCGTCGCCGCGCCCGCGGCGGTCGCGTGCGCGGCGTGCGCGCTCAACGTCGCGGTCGCGCACGGCCTGGTGCGCGCGCGCGGCTTCGCGGGCGCGCCCGCCGCCACCTCCGTCACGCGCTGCGCCATGCTGCTCATGACACTCGCGTACCTGCTCGTGTGGCCGCTGCTACCGGCGCCGCCGCCTGCGCCGCCGCCGCCGCAGCAGCCGCCGCGGTCGTCACCATCCGTGGCGTTGCTCAGGCGCGCCGCGCCGCTGCGCGCGCAGTGCGGCGCGTTCCTCCCGCTCGCGCTCCACGGCGCGCTCATGATGGGCCTGGAGGCGTTCAGCTTTGACGTGACGACGGCGTTTGCGGCGCGCCTCGGCGCGGCGGACGTCGCGGCGCACGCGGCAGCGCTCGGCATGGTCGGCCTCACGTTCCACGCGTTCCCGCTCGGCATCTCCATCGCGGCGTCCATACGCGTGGTGAGCGCCGCTGCATGTGCAATGTTGTTGCACACCAACGGAGGGTATACAACTGCTCCCGGGTCGACGTCGATGCGTGGCGGAACCGCTGCGCCTGTCAGCATGCGCTGCGCGGCAGCTGAGGCCCGCCACGTGTAACTTTTAAGCACGGGACGTGGCGATGTGGGACACTGAGTACGCATCAACGTCACGTTTTTGTCATCTTGCACAAGCGCACCCCTTGATCCAACCGCTGTTCTGACCTTGCACGTAGGGCACGCTGATCAGCGCCTACCGCTTCTTCCCACCATACACCCCCTCTCTCACAGGGCCATCTGCTGGGCGCGCAAGAGCCGATGCGCGCCAGGGCAGCCGCGCGGCTCGCCGTGTGCGCAGGGGCGCTCTTCATGCTCCTCGCGGGCGTCGCGATGGTGATGCTCAGACACAGGCTGGGCCGCGTGTTCAGCTCCGACCGCGTCGTCGTCGCGACCGTCGCGTCCATCCTGCCCCTGGCGGCGCTGTTTCAGGTATGCGGCTCGCTGCCACATCTGTAGGCTCCGCCAGTGTGTAGTCGCACTCTGGCGCGTGTGCACGACAGCTTTGCTGCGGCGCCTGTAACTGCAGCAGTGTCCGTTGCTCGTGCTAGCCGTGCGTGCTGGCAGGGTCTTCATGCCAGACGGCGCTGCTGACGTGTCATCACCAAGGTCACCCCATTGTGCATCGAAGTGACCGCATGACTCTTCCTGTTCTCTCATCTTCCGCAGAGCGTGATTGCTGGGCGTGATTGCTAGGCGCTTGATCGGCCGCTTTCATATTCCCATCGAGCACAGTCAGGTGATATTGTGCCATTGTCGCTGATGTACCTGTGCTCGCACTGCTGCTGCCAGGTTTTTGATGGCATAATGGTCACAACAGCAGGAGCGCTGCGGGGCATGGGCAGGCAGCGACAGCTCTTTTTGTTTAATGCCATAGGTAATATAACAAAATGGGTGAGAGTTGAACTTGAAGTGCGCAAACGGGAGTTGCACATGCCTAGCCAGTTGATAGTCATTCACTAGATAGCGGGAGCAAACTACTAACAGACTGAACACAGCGTACCAGCAGATAGGTTTCAGCATCAGGACAGGCGGACATGCAAGCATAACTGCATAAGCAACTTCATTGCAACAGCGCAATATGGCACATGGTCCATGAAGTACACAGCATGATATGTTCATGTATAACTTGATGTACACCCTGCTTGACAGAGGGCTGGCCCATTACAAATACGGCTGTAAACAGTGCAGCGCGCCTGCATCCTGTGCACAGTGTCTGCATGCTGCGCACAGTGTCCCTCGCTTCGGAATGAAGTTCGGTGGCGCGCCACGAATGACATCATTGTATACACACAACACTTGTGCTGACACTGCAAATACCACACGAACCACTGCTCGGACCGAGTTCGGCCCTTGACGCAGGGCCCCCAACACGTCGTGAGCGCGCAGCACCTCCTTGCTGGCATTGCAGCCGCCGACGCCTCCTTGCTCAGCGCCCCCGCGCGCACGCATGGCTGCGCTCCACACGCACCGCATCGCTGCGCGCCTCACCCCTCGCGTCGCTGCGCGCCTAACGCACCGCACCGCTGCGCGCCTCACGCACACATTGCTGCGCGGCCGCACACGCAGGGCTGTGGGCGGTGGGCGTCCTCACGGGCGCCGCGCTGGCCTTTGCGGCTGGCGACGGCCTGCGCGGCCTCTGGGCGGGGGTCACGCTGGGGGTGCTCACCACGGCAGCGCTCAACTGCGGCGCGCTGGCGCGCGTGGACTGGCGCGCGGAGGCCGCCAAGGCTGCCAAGACCGCTGGCATGAGTGCAGATGGGGCGCCCACGACCGGGGCCAGCACGCCGCGCGAGTCGCTGGGGGGTGCGGGGGCTGCAGGCGAGGGGGGGATGGGGGTGCGGGGGGCGCTGAATGCATGAGAAGTGGCGGAAGGGGTCCTCGTTTGTTTCCTGAGAGCCTCCTCCCCCCCCCCCCCTTTGATGCACCCCCATAGGCTAGAAGGGGAAGGGGAGCGGCACAGCAGACGAGGTTCTAGTGGTACTTAGATGCCAGCGCAGTGTACAGAGAAATTGTGAGGCGCAGTTTTGAAGCACGCATCACAGGCACGCTTACGTGCATCGGAAAGCACATTGTCAGGCCGATCGTCGGCTGCCGCGCCGTCGCGTTATTCATACACACTGGGCAGCACAAAGCACCGCACACTGAGACTTACAGGAGGCACTACTGCCGCACGTGACACACATGCTGTGTCAGCTCTGCTCAGCAGGCTGGGCCTGAGCTGCATGCACCAGTGAAGAATAAAAGCGTAACGTCATGATGCAGACTGCACGAGATGCACTGTTCTTGCACAATGTATCACAGCGGATGTGCATGTCATGAACTCATTTGCAGGTTGTCTGCAGCCTCATTTGGAATGCGACCACTGCGTGTTGCACATGCAAGCAAGTATTCTGCAGGGGGCAGTTAGACTAATGTGACAACCGTACCTGGAATGTATGCATGTACTGCCATTGTGGCCGAGTCAGACCACCCACGAAGTACCCCGAATGCAGCGCATGATGAGAGCATATGTGTGCAGTTACCCTCCTGTGGTGCACATGTGATATGAGCCCCCATGCGCAGCAAGTACGACACACGGCACACACAACGAGTCGTTGTGAATGACAGTCGTTGAGGATTGCGTGCATGTCAGTGGGGAGCACTGAGCACACTGTCAAACACACCAGGAGCCCACGATGCTGTGCTTCACCGAGACATCAGCGTCTACGGACCTTGACCGACAATGATGGTGGGGAGGTGGTGCTACACGTAGCGCTGGAAGGATGGGGCCCGGGTGTACGCGTTTTTCCTTCAAAGGCTGACTATCAGGCACTTGCATGTGTGTGTGCACACAGGGATGAACAAACACCATGACAACAAGCGCGTACACTACATACAGCCACGGAGCGCACCTGGCAGAGCCGTCTCCGCGCAGCCGCGCGCGCCGCTACTACGGCGCCGGCGGCTCCCCCGCGCCAACCCCCTTGCGCGCCCACGCGTAGTACAGCAGCCCCGTGATGAAGACCATCCCGCCCAAGACGAGCAGCCGGTCCACCGCCTCGCGCCGCTCCGACATGCGCAGTATCGAGCCGCTGACGCCCATGACGTTGGCGATGTCGAGCACGCGGCGCTGCACGCCCTTGAGGCGGTGGCGCTGGTCCACGAGGCTCGCGAGCGCGGCCTGCCCGGACTGCAGGTAGTCTCCCATCATGCGCTGGCTGCGCAGCAGCGAGGAGCCCTCCTCCGCGTACGCGTCCACAACGCCACTCGGCAGCGCCTGCGGCGGCGGGGGCGCGTGTGGGGAGGAGCGGCCGCGGTGTAGGTTTCAGGCATGGGGCGAGTTGGAGCTGACAGCGAGCGTGACGTTGGCGATCCATCGCTACGTGCGCGTTCGTTTGAGGGCTCCTCCTGATTTTCAGCTCCTGTTCAGGACCGCAACCGCGGGGCTGCCTCGGCGGCATATCGCACACAGAGTTTCAGACAAGGTGCTGGCACCATATGCTGAGCACGGACGATGCGTTTGGGTGCGCAACTGGTGTGTGTCGTGGCGGCCGGCGGTTCGGCGCGTCGTCGAACCGCGCCAAGGCGCGCACTTCGTGCACAGCCACATCGCCGCATTGGCTCTAGAGGGTAGTCACATGACCGTGGAGCGCACAGGAAAGCGAATCGCGCAACGCGCAGCAACCCACCCAGCTCAGCGCAGCGCGAACGAAGCACCACATCGAGCTTGGTGAGTGTGACGCTCGCTGAGCATCATCGTGTTGACCACAAATCGTGTCGCCGCCAGCCTCACCGCATTCCGCCTGGCCAAAAGCGCCTCTCTTTCTCTCGCTTCCCGACCCTGTCGTTGCCTGCTGTTGTTGTATCGGTCCAGTTGCTCCCGCAGGAAGTCCTTATCTCCTACCAGTTCCTTCAGTTTTCGCCGCCAGTTCTCTCTCTGTGCTGGTCGTTCCTGACTTGCCAGACTGTCCAAGATCTTCAGCTGCTGCTCCAACTCGTCCAGGCTCACTCCAACGTCATCAGCGCTGCAAGTTGATTGATGTGGACCAAAAACAATGAGTAACAAGTAAACTGTCATAAGCTTGCCTTTGTCTGGCAGTCAGCCAGGTTGAAACGAGTTGATAGAGGCCCTAATTATCGACAACAGTTGGCAGCATAATTAAAGCTGCTGTCCGTGTACAGTGAACGGAAGGTTCATCCTGCAGCTGAAGCAGTTCTCGCAAAAGAACGAAGTTCAACAATGATGCTTCATTTCTGCGCTCAGCACCTGGCATGCCCCTTCTCGAGGAATTGAATTTGCGTTTGCAAGTCGTATGCCAGCCGCCTCGCCTTCGGAAACAGCTCCACTATCGATGTCATGGTCTTTGTTTTCTGAAGTTTCGCCAAGACTTCAACTGTGGCAGCGCTCAAAAGTTAACTTCTCGAACAACCTTGGAGCTGGCGACTGGCACTGCGCGGCTTGTTGAGGAGTGCATCTGCTGCTTACCAGTGCCTCAGGAAGTGGTCGGTCGCCTTTACTTGGGAAAACATCCAGCTCTACCATGCCTAACGCCGCAGCGGAAGCGAAGAAAGCGTGAGTGCCAAGAGAACGCGTAGTCCAACTTGCTGCTGTCGCTCTTATACCCGCACACTGACAATGCGCTGACGGCTCTATCAAAAAGCTGTGACGCAAGAATAGATGGTGTATCACGTGATCGCCATCTGCGAGCCTCCAAAATAGCTGAGTCGTATGGGTCGCTGAGCAAGATCTGGCCAGCGCGCCAGTCACAGTTCGCGGCCACTGCATTTGCAGTCATAGTATGCGCCTTGACGCGCGCGCGATTTGCATTATTTGTGTACGCTTTGTGCGGATCGCCCTTCTTGAACGCTTACTGCTTTTTCGGCTGGGCCTTGGGGCGGTGACGCGGCCCCCTCCTGGCGCCGGTTTTGCGTTCCTTGCGGTTATGCTGAATGACATTTGCTTCTGGCAAGCGCTTTGACACCCCGTATCCGGTTAATATCAGCAACATGGAGGCGCATGCAACCAGGCACTCGGTGTTGTGACAGACTCTTGACAGACTCTTGCACCAGCCGTTACTCATAGCGGAGAGGCACCACCCAGTGTTTGCACCGTGTGATAATAGCGACTATTGCCAGGATGACATGCAGCAGCATCACCTACCGCCGCGCAATTTCTAACACACAAGCAGTCACTGCAGCATCTGGCGTCCGCGGCGTTCACATCATCTGACCACCGCGCACGGCGACTGACACGACCATGCACTGCATGACCTTCCAAACCGCTGCTCTCGCTCGCGGCGCCGGCGCGCAGCGAGGGCAACGCCGCCTTCAAGGCGGGCGACTACAGAAAAGCCATCGAGAAGTACGGCGAGGCGATCGCGATCGACCCGGCCAACCACACGTACTGGTCGAACCGCAGCGCGAGCTACGCGGGGCTTGACATGTGGGAGCAGTCGCGCGACGACGCCAAGCAGTGCGTCACCGTCGACAAGACGTTCGTCAAGGGCTACTTCCGCATGGCCACCGCGCAGAAGAACCTCAACGAGCTGGAGGGCGCGCGCGACACGCTCAACCGCGGCCTCGCCGTGGAGCCGCGCAACGCGGACTTGAAAAAGAACCTCAAGGTGCGCGCGTGTGCGCGCAAGCGCTTGAGGAGTTTCCGTTGTCGTAAGGTGCAGCCCGGACGCTGTGCCAGTGCCCCGTCACGGTTGCACGGGGGCTTTGCGCGCCGCTTGTGCTGACGCTCGCGTTGAGGGAGGCACACACGCACATGCCTTGCGCATTGCCGCTGCTCGTTTCGCGGGAGGCACACGCGCTTGCCTGAATAATCCTGTGGGTAATGGACAGCAGATTTCTGACAGGCAGCAGAGTTTTTGCATGGGCGCAACTGGCGCTGGTACGCGCATGAAAGTCATCACACCAGGCTCCATCGCCTGGCACCTCAGGCTTTACCGCAGCGATGGTGGTAGTGTTACAAATTCAGCTGGATTATTGAAGTTCGTGAAACACCGTGGTATGGAGTGGCTGCAAAGATCGCTTTGCATAACAGCAATGCGCCCAATCATGCGCAGCCCCAACTGATTAGTGATGTCACTTGAAATGCACATCAGTCGCCTTGGCAGAACCTGACCATCCGTGCTAAAGCCACTCATGATCGCGTCCTGCAGGAAATCGACGAGCTGCTGCGGGCGGACAAGGTGGCGAAGCTGATTGGGCAGGCGGAAACAGCGCTCAAGCTGGGCGACTACGGCGACGCAGTCAAGCTGTGCGACTCGGCGCTGCGGCTAGATGCGGGCAACTCGGACGTGCAGCGCATCCTGCGGGTCGCACAGGTTAGTCTTTGGTTTCGCCTCACACATGCACGCAGAGATGTATGTATGTGTATGTTTATGTATATGTACATGTGCTGCCATATCCAGCGTGGACGTCCGCATGCGAGAGCTATCACCGGTACTAGACGCGGGCACCTCGGACGTGCAGCGCATACTGCGGGTCGCACAGGTCAGTCTTTGGGTTTCACCAGTATACCGCACGCGCACACACACAGAGAGATATAGAAGTATATTGTATGTTCTACATGTTTGGCCATACCAGCGTGTACCTATACCCGCATAAGAGCTATCACCACTATGGTACACACCCACACTCACATAGAAGTTTACACGTTGCTGCCATGTGGGCGTGTACCTCCCTTGAGTGTCCTACTCTCATTTCTGCTGTCGAGGTTCAGGACTGTTGTTGAAGTAGTAGTGGCACGCAATCACATGCTGATAAAGAGAGGCGAGGCTAGGAAGAGAGGGTCGGCAAGCGTGCTGCGACAGTGCGCGCGCGCCGCACTTCGGCTGCTGATGCGCGCCGCAACTAGTCTCTTGATGTGCATTGCATACCGCTCATTACACATGCAGTCATGTGTTAGGGGGTCTTGGTATGGCTCAGTGGCTCATGGTGCATGTCCACGTTGTACATCAGCGGAGCGTGTTTCGGGTGGTGCTTGTTCTGGGCACCATGCTCGCATCCAGCCATGCGGCAGTGGGCTCCACTGGTACAAATGACGTTTACGAGTGCGCTGAGAAGGACCGTATGACCCGCCCCATTCAAGTTGTAGTCTGCCCATGATGATGTGCAGCAGCATGCATCAGGTCGCAACACCCGGTAATTCGCCAGTAGTGCCAGTATGTGCAATATGAATTCGTACTGCAGTAGACGACAATCGTGACAGTCATGCCTGGTTTGCCAGAGGAAGCTAGCCTAGTGTGGACTCCTGCACAGATTGACAATACATGCCGGTTTTTTCTCGATTTCATATGGCTGACAATGTCAGCTCACCGTTGCGGTCGTTACAATGAACTGCATAAATCACAATGCCGCGATGCCAGCAGTGCATCGCAGAACACACATTGCTGTGATGCCAGCCACCCCTGAGAGTGAAGATGAGGATTCGCTGACCCCCCCCCCTGCCTCGTTCCCTGCCCGCCGCAGCCAAAGTTTGAGGCGCAGGAGAAGGCGCGCAAGTCAGGGCTCAGCCGGACAGAGCACCTCAAGGAGGAGGGCGACGACTTCTACAAGCGCGCGCAGTTCGAGGACGCCATCAAGAAGTACACGCAGTGCATCGACGCGCTCGGCGACAGGCACCACGCCCTCGCGCTCAAGTGCTTCAGCAACCGCTCCGCGTGCTACAAGCAGCTGAGCAACTTTGACGGCGTGATTGAGGACACGAGCGCGGTCCTCGAGGTCGAGCCGGGGAACGTCAAGGCGCTCGTGCGGCGCGCGCAGGCGTTCGAGGCGATCGAGCGCTACCGCTACGCGCTGCAGGACGTGCGCACGGTGCTCGCGATGCCGCCCGACCAGGTCGGCGCCGCCAACATCTCGCTCGCCAACGGCATGCAGCACCGCCTCAACCGCGTCGTGCAGCAGCTCAAGCAGGATTCATAGGTGTGTCCGTTTTCCGTTTTTGAGAGCGAAGGGGGGGGGGGGGGGGGGGGTGGGGGGGGGGGGGGGCAGGGCACGCGCGCGCTGTGCATGGTTTCGGTGGCGATTCAACCATCAAACTCGCACGAATATACCCATTTTGTGTGTTTCGCACATGCCTTGCGCCGGTGCTGCGGTGCTTTACACACTGTCCTGCACTTGGCGTTACTTGCATACGCAACACTAACTAGCACGGGGTAGTGTGGAGTCTGCACTCAGCGAGGTGGTATCAATACGGTCTGCTCTGTGTGCTTGGCAAGACGTGTTGACAAGCATGCAGCAACAATCAGCTTGCAGCATTACCGATGCTGCATTAATGTTGGCGATTGCAGCATTGGTGATGGGCGGTATGCGTCTTCCCACCAACGGGAACTTGTCCAACAGCAAAAGCCTTTCAACAGCTGGCTCATGACGCTTGAAAGCGCCACTCGCACTGCTGTGGCAGCATCAAAACGTGTTCTGATCATGAGGATGTGCCAGCGTGATCTACCAGCAATCAGGTTCATTACGGCTGCCCTGATGCCGAATGGTGACGGCCATGTCAGCGAATGTCCACAGGTTTCAAATGCTGCTGAATGCTGCCGTGTCAATTGGAGTCAGCATCGGCAGCTTTAGCACGGGCGGAGCGACAGCTTTTATGTCTCACTAGCAATTCGGGTCGCGAGCGGTCCAGCCTATGCAGACTAGTCCCAATGAATTCGAACCCTCTAACATTGTTCCCCCACCAAACCTCGTGACATCATGATCATGATCAGCGCATTGGCCTGGCCAATGCCCCGCCAGGCGGGGGGGCAGGGGGGGGGGGGGGGGGGGGGGAAGGTCGGAACTGTTTTTTTTGTAGGGGGTTGCCCTGGGGGTACTCCCCCGGGCCGAGGCTTCGTCATCGTCACTCGGGGGGCCAGTGAAAGAAGAACGCTACAGGCAAGCGGGAGGCAGGTGCTGGTGCCACAGGCTGGGACAATCAGCCAATATCGGGAGAGCTGACGGCGCTATCTGTGCCTACTGCAGTGGAGCCGCCACATCAGCACGTTCCAGGTACGGCCTGGGGTGTTAAGATCGCGAGACGCTGTGGCGCGCAATTAGCAAAAGTATAGTAAGCTGTGTCAGCAGGACTGGTGTACTCCATTGCTTTAGTCCTCAATCTGCATTGGATGTCGCCATTTTGTCCTGCTCGCTGCTTGGACTCTCTCACTCTTCATCAGTTCCACATTTTCCAGATACTCACGACGCGCCGATGGATCGTGTGCCTTGCTGTTGATTATGCGCAGGAGCTAAGACACCTCGTCGGACTCCGGGGGGGATATTCTGGGTGGGCCGTGGCTGCCTGCGCTTACAGCATCTGATGCCGGTTACCCCACCTAAATGACCCAACACGAAATGACCTCGGAGGATCAAGGAAATGGGGGGAGCGGATTAGGTAGCGGTGGCAGTGGCTCTCAGTGGGGCTACAGCAGTAACTATTTTGACGCCAGCAGTGGAGGTGGCCAGGTGCAGCAGCAGCAGCAGCAGCAGCAACAGCGGCGCAGGCAAGGATCCAATGCTGGGATGTCCAGTCATCATCAGGTTTACGACCCTCGTGACGGTGATATGCAGCAGCAGCACAGCTCTGCATACGCGCAGCACCAGCACAACAGCCGCTCGCCGCCGCAGCAGGACCCCCGCGGCTCGCAGTACCACGCCGGCGGCAGTGGTGGGCCCGGCGACGACGCGGTCCGCAGCGCGTCATCAGCGGACCTTCACTTAATGGGTCTCATGGGCCGCCCCGGCAGCGAACAGCATCCACGCAGCAGGGGGCCCTCTTTCTCAAACGCCAATAGCGGTGACTACGGCGGCGGCGGCAGCAGCTACCTGCTGTCTGACGCTGCGGGCATGGGATCGCGCGCGCAGTCCATGACCAACCTGAGCCGCGCCGGCGGCAGCGGCAGCGGCGCAAGCGGCATGCTGAGGGACGCGTCAGACGCGGGGCGCGGCGGCGGCGGCGGCGGCAGCGGCAGCGCGAATATGGGCCTGCGCTCCATGAGCGTGCACAACTTCCAGTCGGAGGGCGACACGAGCCTGTTCACGGACTCCATCGGCAGCGGCGGCAGCGGCGAACGCGCTGGCGGCGGCGGCGGCGAACGCGACCTGCACACGCTGCGTGAGGGCTGGCAGTCGGAGGCGCACGAGCAGCAGCCGCAGCGGCAGCAGCTGCGCTACCGCCTCAACCAGGACGGCGGCGTGAGCTCCGTGTACCCCGCGTCCACGGGCAATCTGGGCGGACTCATCGGCGGCGGCGGCGGCGACGGCGACGGCGGCGCAGGCGACTACGCCTTTGGCGCGCTCGGCAACCTGCACGAGAAGGGGTGGGCGGCGTCGCTGGCGCAGCATCACGCGGCGGCGGCAGCGCTGCGGCAGCAGGTGGGCTCGCCGCGGCACCACCTGCCGACGCAGCACCAGGCCGCGGCGGCGGCGCTGCTGCAGGCGCAGGCGGCGGCGCGGGAGGAGCACCAGCAGCAGCAGCAGCAGCAGCGCGAGCGCGAGATGAGCGCGCGCGAGCAGCTGCCGCACCTGCGCGCGCCGCGCTCATCGCTCGTGTACAACCGCAGCGACACGGACCTGGTCGCGTCGTTTGACCGCATGATGAGCCTCGGCGGCGGCAGCAGCGCCGCGGCGTTGCGGCACCAGCAGCAGCAGCAGGCGGCGGCGGCGCAGCAGCAGCAGCAGCAGCAGCGCCTTCCCTCGCAGCTCTCGCGCAGCCCTTTGCACACGCCTATCGGCAGCCCCCTGGTCGCGGGGCTGGCGATGGGGGGCAAGGTCGGGGGGTCCACTGTGTCCCTCGATGAGCTCGCGCGCGAGCACGCGCACGGCGGCAGCGCTCGACGGATGGCGGGCTCCGCTTCGCTCTCGAACCTGTCCTCCGCCAGCTACGCGGTGCAGCATCAGCAGCAGGCAGCGGCGCAGCAGCAGCAGCAGCAGGCGCAGGCGGTGGCGTCTCCGCCGTCGTCGGGAATGTCGGGAATGCCGCGGCACCCTTCGTTTGCCGCCTCCGCCTCGCTGTCTTCACAGGGGCTGGGCGCCAGCAGCGCAGGCTACGAGTACGAGTACGGCGCAGACGGAGGGGAACCTGCTGGCGGCGGGGGCGGCGGCAACGGTGGCAGCGCCAGCACGATGGCTGCAGCGCACCACATGGCGCCGCCGCCACCGCAGCAGCCACAGCATTACCCGCAGCAGCAGCAGCACCACCAGCATCCGCAGCAGGCCCACCGCGGCGGCGGCGGCGGCGGCGGCAGCGGCGGCGGGCGGCACACGCACGCGTCTGCGCATCACCAGTCGGCGCCGCACCACCACCACCACCACCACCCGCAGCAGCGCCACCAGTCGCAGCAGCAGCAGCAGCACCTCATGCAGGGGCGCCCCATGTCGCCGTACGGCATGCCCGACGACATGGTGCGCTACGGCGGCGCGCCCATGGCGATGGGCGGCGGCGGCGGCGCGGGGGGCATGGACCTGGGGGGCGGCAGCGCCGACCACATGGCAGCGCTCTACGCGCAGGACCCCGTCGCGCTGTACAACGCCATGCTGCTGAACCAGTCAATGGCGGCGGCGGCGGCGATGGGCATGCGCCTCCCCGGCGGCTACATGCCCGGCCTCAACATGAACGGCCTCAGCATGCTCGACATGGCGAACCTCGCCGCGGCGGCGCAGGCGCAGCAGCAGCAGGGGCTGCACAGGGGGGGCGCGGGCGGCGGGGGGGGTGCGGGGGGGTTCCCCGGCGCGTACCCCAACTACGACCCGCGGCGCGGGGGCTATGACGACGGCCGCGGCGGCTACGGCGGCGCCATGGCGATGGACGGTGGGCGGCGCGGCGGCGGCGGCGGCGGCATGTACGACATCATGGAGGACCCCGGCGACGGCAACATGTACACGGTGCAGTTCAAGCGCGGCGCGCGCACGTTCCTCCTCGCGCGCGCGTGCGAGCGCTCGCTCACCATCGGCGACTACGTCAAGGTGGAGGCCGACAGGGGGGAGGACCTCGGCGTCATCGTCGCCATCGCGCCGCTGCCGGACGCGGGCGTCGCGCCCAAGCCGCCGACCGCGGGGCACCGGCAGCGCGGCGGCGGCGGCGCGCTCGGCCAGTGCGAGCGCGAGCGCATCCTGCGCGGCGCGAGCGACGATGAGATTGCGCTGCTCAAGGTGCGCGCGCCGCGCGCTGCGGTGCCTGCCTGCGTGTGTTTGTGTGTGTCTATAATCAGTGTGGGTGGGTGGGTGGGTGGGTGTGGGTGGGACTTTGTGTGTGCCTGTGTGTGTACATGTCGCAGCTGCGCGCGTGTGGTGCATGAAGAGGCGAAGCTGCGAGCAGCGCGCTGCCGCCGCTGGCCGATCACTGTCTTGCCATGGATGCACTCGCGGTGTACCATGGCACATCGTCTCCTCTGCCGCTGCGTGCGCGCTGATCAAACGTGAAATGAGCGGAGCGCATGCCATCTTGGTAAATGACTTATGGCACCAGACGTAGTACCTGATCGCCGCCCCTCTCGCACCTCGCACGCGCGCGCGCCGTTCGCAGGAGAAAATGTCGGACGAGGAGCGCGTGCTGCTGGTGTGCCGCGCCAAGGCGCTGCAGCGCAACCTGCCCATGGAGGTCATTGACGCCGAGTTCCAGTACGACAGGCACAAGCTCACCTTCTACTTCCAGGCGGACGGCCGCATCGACTTCAGGGAGCTCGTGCGCGACCTGTTTGCGCTCTACAAGACGCGCATATGGTGGGTGCTCTGATAGGGCTAGACGATTGCTCTCTCTCGCTTCATGTAGTCTGCTTTGGCGGGGGTAGAGTCGCATTACCCTTGCTACCTGTAGTGCAATGACCTGTCTGTGCCCTCGTGGACATGTGCACGGCAGGTACTAGGGGCACGAATAGAGCTCCCTCTCTCTTGGTACAAGTAAGTGCATGGCCTCTCTGCTCTGGCATCGAGTTGTGTGACGCGTACTGTAGTGACCGCGGACGTTCCACATGCCTCTGTGCATACGCACACCGCGACTCAGGTCGCTTGCAGCCCGCACAATCTGCCGCCCATGTGACTCACGCAGCATGCCTGGTGCAACAAATGAATGCGGCAATCGCCCTCAGCGCGGCAGTCTCTGGCTTGTGCGACAGCATCTCCTCGCTGCGTCCTGCATGCATAGAGCGCTATCACCATGCGGCTTGCGGCCCATGACTCCGTTTGGCGTCAAGTGCCCAGTAGTGTGAGAGACTCACGGCGGAACAGTGAGGCAGCTCGCCATCGCTGCATACTTCAAGTTGCACCAGTACTTCAACAAGCCCGCTGATGCTGACCCCCCTGCGCCCCCCCCCCCCCCCCCCCCTTGCGCACCCCCCAATGAGCGCAGGATGCAGCAGGTGGACCCCGGCCACATGCCCATGCCCATGCCCGGCACGGGGATCCACGGCAACGCGCTCGGCGTGCCGCCGCTGTCGCCGCCGTCGCTCGGCGCAGCAGCGGCAGAGGGGCTGCCGCCGCCAGACGCGCACCTGCTGCAGCAGCAGGCGCAGCTGTACGACGGCGCGGCGGCTGCGGCGGCGGCAGCGGCGGCGGGCATGGCGCCGCCCATGGAGGCAGGGGCGGCGCCGCCGCTGCATGCGGGCATGCAGGCGGACGGCGGCGACGCTGCACAGCAGATGCAGTGAGGAGGGCAGCGGCGGCAACGGCGGCGGCGGCAGCGGCGGCGGCGGCAGCGGCAGCGGCGCGCTTGCTCTGCACGGCAGGTGCGGCTGGGCGTCGCGTGGCCTGTGGCAGCGCCTGTGGCAGCGCTCTGCACGGCAGATGCAGAGAGCGCCGGGCGGCCGCAACGCGTGCCTGATCTCGCCCACGTGTGCGAGGCGTGGCAGATCTGGAGTGCGAGCACGCGGCCACTGAACGGGAGGGTGGTGCTGTGTCGCGGCGCGAATTGCGCTGCTGTCGGCGACGGCGTGTGTTCGAGAAGGGGTGGGGGGGTGGGGGTGGAGGGGGGAAGGGAGGGCACGACTGTAGGAGCAGCAGCGGCGGAAGCTCCTCATATCACTTTCCCCGTAGAGGTACACTAAACGCGCGAGGGGGGCGGGGGCGGGGGCAGGGGCGGGGGATCGTTGGGACAGGAGAAGGATGGGGTTGGGGAGAGTGTGCTGCAGGGAGGGAGGGGGGGTATGGGTACGTATATTGTGCATGTACTACCATCTGTGCATGAGACACTGCGCACGCCGGCGGCGGCAGCCCGTTTTGGACACCTTTGGGCTCGTCGCAATGTGGCGCGCGCGCACGCATTGTGGTGCAGGGCGCGCAAAACAAGAGCGCCGGCGCTCAACAACAGAACAAGAGACGGAGAAAAACCACCACCACCCACGTTGTTGCGCGTCTTTGATGGGGGCGGGGGGGCGGAGGGGGGGGCAGGAAGGGGGGTGCAGCAACACCCTCGCAGCTGTGCCGGCGCGCTGCTCCCCATCGTCACCGCCGCCTGCCATCAGTACCACTAGTATACTGCTGGTTTTCTCTCTCGCTCGTCCACTCGTTCTCCCCGGCCAGATTTGCAGTTGTCAAGGGTGCATAAACCAGCGGCGGCTCCGCCTGCGGGGGGTGCCGCGCGCGCTGCCGCAGTTTTGTTACGGCAGACCGGCGCGTTGTTGTTGCGAGCGCCGCGGCGCCTGATCTGCAGCGGCGCAGCGGCGCGCGCGGCACTCGGCCCCCCAGGGGTGCAGTCGCAATTTTGCGAGCAACCCTCTCGAGTGTAACAGCACCAGACCTTCCTGTCCTCTCGCTGCGCTGTCTTTCTTGTGATGGTTGCGTCTTCTCTGCCGCATGCTGCATGCGGGGCTGTTGCTTGCAGACGCGTGTGATGATGGCGGGGTGTCAGACGCTGTCTGCACCTGCCAAGGCGTATGTCATGCACCTCAACAGGCAAATGTAAACATTTATGTTGCATACTCGTGCTGTGGCCTGGCGGCAGAAACACAAAGCCACTGGTGTGACCGAATGGGAGGCTGTTGTGCACAGCATCATGGCTCAAATGCAGAGCACGCACGCTTGTGGCAGCGGCAACCTGCAGCAGCGTTGAGGCGTATTGCGCGGCAGTGCTGGCGTCACACCTGTATGATGTCTGCACGCCATTACATTGTGGCACGCAGTGAGGCAAGACCGGCGCATCCTGATCATCGTCCATGCAGTGCGTGGTATTTGTTCATCATGGGCCCCCTGGTGCACTCTCTGTCCCAAATGCAAAGTAAAATGCGCAGTACCATCCAGTCCAGCACCATTTTGACATGTACATCGGCCCCTTCGCCGATCTCGGCAACTGCACCGCTGCGGCAGGCGCCTCGCTCCCCAATGCACAAACTACTCTCGCTTGCCCGCCCCCGTGACAAATATGCCTGCCACCTTCACGCAGCGCATGCGCACACTCAACAGGGGGCCGCCGTCTGCGTGCAGTTGTCTGAGCACTGCCCCCTTTGCAGCAACGCTCATCCAGCACGATCCCGTCTCGTTCCGCGCCACAAGGCAGCATGCGTGTGGTGCTGGCTCTGCAGCCCCCCCCTCCCCCCCCCCGTGCGCCATGCGGCGCTGCTGCGGGAGGTACGCCATGGCGCACATGGGCTTTGTGCGATGCTCAGCAGATGCTCGCCAGCTGGCCGTAGAGGCCAGTGCTGGCGGGCATCTCCGCGTTGATGTCCTGCGGTGAACGCACGCAAGCACAACCTTGTAAGTAAGCTTTACCATGAAGGATGAACACATGCATGTGCTGCAAAGCAGCAAGTGTGCTCGCTGACTTGTCCAACTGCAAATGCCCGAACCGCCTTGAGCGCTGGCATTCACTACATAGTACAGCAATCACAATCAGCATACATATGCCTTGCCATACACCCACCTTGACGATCAGCTCAACTTCCTCAATCTTGGCGGCAAACTGGTCCTTGATGTGCTTTGCGGCGATGGCAGACTGCTCGCTGTACAGCACCTCCAAAGTGCCCAGCTCCGTCACCGCGCCCTCAATCTCCGCCAGCGCGCCCTGTCGCGCGGGGTGCAGCAGCAGCGACGCTCAGATACTATGTGACGCGGTGCACATGCTTCGGAGGCATCTCGACTGCAGAAAAGGGCAATGAATACCGGTTCGATTGTCCTGATCGGTCACATGCATTGTTGAGGAGAGCTGATGCGTCGCGGCGCTCCTGCCTGCTGTGCTCTGAAGCGCCCACAAGACACGACACAACACACCCCAATCAATGCATACGTCCTGTGCGCAGCCGCGCCCGCAACCACGCCGTCCCCCCGCCGCGCGCAACCTCCGCGCGAAGACCCGCGACGAAGCACACACGAGATTTGGCAAATACACCCCAATCAATGCATACGTCCTCGCTGTTAGCCGCGCCCGCAACAGCGCCGTCCCTGCCGCGCGCACCCTCCACCTCCACCTCTGCGCAGCACCGCGCGCTCACCTTGACCTCCTCGCGCTTGCGCGACCACGCATTGCGGTGCCGCTCGCCGACCTCCAGCAGCTCGCGCAGCGCCGCCGCCATCTCCGCCTTGCGCGCACCCAGCTCCGCCTGCAGCTCCTTGTAGTCCTGAGCGATGCTGACGTGCGCCGCCTTGACGTCCACGGCGGCGGCGCGCCGCGTCGCGCTGTGCAGCTGCGCCGCTTTCGCTGCGGGCGGCGGCGGCGGCGGCGGCGGCGGCGGCGGCGGTGGCGGCGGCGGCGGCGGCGGCGGCGGTCAAGTCAGGCGCAACGGCAGCGGCAAACGTATGTTTGTGATGATGCGGCGCTGCTGCTCTCGCTGCGCAAATGACGGTGTCGTAGGCATGGCGGCCGCTGCTGTGGCGCATGCGGCGTGCTCACGCGAGGCAGGTGCGTCGCTGCCGCCGCAAGCACGCGTGTTAGCCATGCACGCAAATTTTGTGGGCTCAACATAGCGGTGGGGGGAGGCGAATCAGAGCTGTCCGCATTTGGGATGCGAATGCACACGGCTTTGAAGACGGTGTAGCAGATGCTGAGCGCAACGCATCGCCCTTGAACACCTTGGCGAAAGCGAATGCATTACGTCGCCGCGCTGCTCTGCGTCATCTGCTAAGAGCTGGACGACACCGTCAACAAGTATTAGAGGTTGCAGTACAACTTCAACGGAGCGCTGGCGTCAACACGCACAGTCGCCCTGCCAAGAGCTGTGTCGTTTGAGTGCGGAAGGAAAGCAAACCCCAAGAAAAGCATTGCCCTGTCTCTTGCGGTGTGATGCATGTGGGCAACGCCCAACAAGTGCAGGTCAGAAAATAGTCGTCAAGATAACGATTTGCCAAAATGCGCGAGGCAGGGCGAACGTCCGGGCCAAATCAGCTGATCTTCAACTCAAAGCCTTCAAACCCGGCCGATCCGTGCAATCGCCAGGGCACAAGCTGCACTTTCAACTGGGGCTGTGCGTCCGCTATGTATGTACCTTCAATGCTCTTTTTGAACTTCTTGGTGTTGCTCTGCTCTCTCATCTCCGCCATCTTCACCAGCAGATCGCGGACATCAGCTTCGTCCTCGCTGCCCTCAGGAGAGGCGGCAGCAGCCTTCCGCTTGGCTCCGCCGCTGCCGGTGCGCGCCACCGTGGATCGTGGCATCGTCGGCAGGCTGCGAGCAAAGTCATATTCGAAGTTTGTCGCCGCTGCCACTGCTGCTGCTGCCGCTGCCCCGACAGCTGGAGAGGCTCGCGCCGCGCCGACATTCAGGGCCTTGGCAAACCTGCGAAGATCGTCGGAGGGCGAGTTGAGTGCTGTGACTGGCACAAGGGTGTGCAAGTAAGCACGGCAGGACTAATTACCTTTCGTTCATGCGTTCTCTCTGTGCGGCCGCCATGATGTCCGGTCCGGGCAGCTGGGATCGCAGCAGAAACAATCAATCTCTGCACAGGCTTCTCAAACGAGGTGACTCGCCATGCGGTGAAAAAAAAAGTGACTTGACTGACGAGAGTTGATCGGTGATAGTGTTTCTCACATGTATATATGATGAACAATGCAGTGCAGCACTCAAGGAATTACGGCAGGCATGCTCAGGCATTCAACAAAGGCACTAAAACAAAACGATCACGGATAGAGGGCATTGATGCTGATGTTTTGAACTGCATTGTTTGCCATCAGTTCCATGACAAGCCAGAACACCTGCCAAGGCAGAGGTGTCATGAGCAGCCAGCACCACATGAGACTTTAAGCTGATGCACGCAATGCAATGACCACGAGCGCCCCAGCTGACGGCCTACATTACGCGTTGCTAGCACTTGCGACAAGGCAGGCACGCTAGGTAAGTAGCTTACGCCTGCCTGACATCCACCATACTACCGCTTGTTACAGCCTCAGAACATGGCCCCGTCCGTGATCCCCCCCTCCCGCACTGCCATCCAACTGCCACCGACAAGTCCCGCCACCTCTTCCGCCACACGACATAGCGCTGCAGCCTTGTATCAGCGACGCAGCGCGCTAGCTGCGCTGCCGGGGGGTCGTGTCACGCGACCCCCCCCCACCATCACCGCCACCCCCCGCCGCAGCCCGAAAACCATACACGCCACTGCCGCCGCCGCCTTCAAACTCGTAGCTCTCGTCCGCGGCACGTCGCGCAGCGTCGCCGCCGGCGCTGCTGCTGCCGCCGCTGCTGCCGCGGCGCGGCGACAGCAGCAGCGATGCCTCGACGCCCTCGCTCAGCGCGGACAGCTCCGACGCCGCAAAAGACATTCGCGATTGCGCCATGAGCTGCGCACGCAGCGCCGCCACCTGCTTGACGAGCGCCGCCTTGTCGCGCTGCAGCTGCTGCTGACTCGACGTCGCCGGCTCCGTGCGCGCCGCGGCGGAGGCGTCCGCTCGGACGCTGCACACAGAAGAGTGTGCGGGACCGATGCATGACGCTTTCAGAGATGGTGGTGGGGATGACGCGCACACTGCAATACGCACATTGCTGGCTCATGGGTGTGATTTCGACAGGCTGTAGGCTCGGCTGTAAACACAGACCACAGCAGATGAAACCTGAGTCAGACTCTGTCAGGCAGGAGCTATGCTGCAAACAGAAGGGAAGCAAAGCAAGTCTGTGCGGCAGTCAGCTCTGTGTTCTGATCATGCCAAAGCAGCAGGACGGCTTGCAGGACGGAGTGAGCCAACTCCGGAACACCTCAGATACGCTCCTCGTGCGCGCATTGCAGGTCCACCGGCGCAGCAGGACAAGCGCGCAGCAGCCCACCAATTCGGGAGCTGAAGGCATTGGCTCAACAGCAGGAACCTGGCAGCATCTGCCAAAGCATCATTGAAGTACAGGTTTGTATCGCGACCCGTGCAGCTGCAGAGCACCACGTCACTTGCGCCGCAGAAGCGCACACGCGTACAGCGCAGCAGCGGCGGCCGCGCCGCTCAAGCGCACGCACCTGACCCGTCGCCGCGGGCTCGTCACCTGCAGCGGCGGCCGCGGCACCGGCAGCGGCGGCACTGGCGGCGCCGCCACAGTCGCCGCCAGCGCCGACTGCCCCATCAGCTGCAGCGAGCGCATGCGCGCAGCCAGCGCCAGCGACTGCTCATGGCGCCGCCGCAGCTCTGCGCGCAGCGCGTCCGCGGTGGCCTTCGCCGCTGCCGCCTCCTGCGCACGGCGCGCCTCGGCGCGGCGCGCGGCGGCGGCGGCGCGCCTCGCAGCGTCGCGCGCGCGGGCGCCGTCGTCGCGCGCGCGGGCGCCGTCGTCGCGCGCTTGAGCGCTGCACGTGCGTATGCGAGTGCGCCGCCGCCGCCGCAGTGCGTGAGTGTGCTTGTTGATATGATGGGTGTATGAGCTTGTGGGACTGACGGTTGAGGGCGGTGCTGGTGGTGACGAACGGACATGAGTGCTGAGCAGCGCGCGCCGCGCACCGCAGCGCGAAACAAGTGCGCAGCCCGGCTTGAGGGCGGCTGTGCCGCTCGTGGCTGAGCGCTGCTGTGTTGTGCTCGCGCACCCCAGCTGGCGCACAACTCAATGCATTGGGGATCATGATCGAAGGCGATGCAAAAGTCAGGCATCGCTGCATCATGTCTCAGGCGCAGTATAAGGTAGGTATGTGACAAGGTCAGCTGCAGTCATGGGCAGATGCCAGTGGCACTGATGCTGCCGTGCGCCACTGCGACACAAACATGCGCTGCAGGCTCCACTTCCAGACGATGCACAAGGGAGCGTGCCTAGTACCTTCAAAGCGACAACAGACCTAGAGAACCGAACAAAAGCTCTGCGCACCCCTCAAAGACGTTAGCCAAGGCTGCATCGCACTTATCTCACGTGAGTCACGGTGTAGCATGGCCAGCCCATACAAAGCCTGTTCGGTACACTCGCGGGTGTGATGCCCCCTAGTGCGCGTTCGCCAAGGCAAGTATGCAAAGCCACATGTACCTACATACCTGTTCTCCTTCTCGGCGGCCAGCCTGCGGCGCAGGTCGTGGCGCGCCTTGGACGCCGCCTTGCACTTGTCGCGCAGGCGCAGCGCCTTCAGCAGCAGCTGGTTGTAGTCCGGGCGCGCGCCGCTGCCGCCGTGCTGGTGCTGCTGCTGCTGCTGCGGTCACAGAACAGACACAGTGCTCAGCGCTGCACAGCGTCACGCGCCGCCCATGCGCGCACGCATTCATGGGCACGAGCGCTGCTGCGCGCAACTGACGCGCAGAAGCAGTGCTCAGTATCGCACAATGACCGGGGCACAGAGCACGACGCACGATGACGCAGCGCCGGCAAGACAAATCAGTGAAACGACGCGCGCGCGACACGCGATGGTGCCCGCCGTTTTGAGCGCGCCCAAATCGCCGACTGCATGCACTTCAAGATTGAAGTACGTTCTCACCTGCCCTGAGTCATGCCCCCCATGGCAGCGCTCCTCGAGTGCCGCCGCGTCACCGCCCCCCTGCCGCCGCTGCGCGCACCCGCACCGCCGCTGCTGCCCCCCCGCCGGCGCCGCCTCAACCTCCACCTGCGCACCCCCGTGCGCGCCGCCGCCGCCGCTGCCGCCGCCTCGCTGCGCAGCGAGCTCCACGCCACACAGCCGCGACGGTGGCAGCTGCCCGACGCTGACGCCGGTGATGTCGGGGTAGGCGAGGTCGTCGAGGCTGGTGGAGGCGGACAGCACCGCGAGGACATCGCCAACGGCGCGCTGCAGCTGCGGCAGCATCTCCGCCTGCTCCGGCCGGCCCAGCAGGGCCTTGAGCGCGTCGCCTGCGCCGCGGGCGCGCGCGCGTGCAGCAGCAGCGGGGATCTCTGATTGCGCGTTCACACGTGCGTGAGCGACACAGCATCTGTGATTGCGCTTGATGCCTGTGAGTGTGTGCTTTGCAGTAGCTGTCGTCAGACATGTGTGTCTGTGTGTGCGTGTGTGTGCGTGTCTGTGCGTCGTTGCGGAGCACGGCAGGCAGCAGGTGGTCGTCGCTGCCCCGCCTTGCTGTGCTTGTCCTCCAGGAGCCAGTGCGCAGTGCCGGAGAGGCGCAAGTGATGGCGTTCGACGATGCTACTGCTGTGCTGTGCTGCGCTTGATGAGCGCTGGGTCCGACGAGGCCATGCGGGCTGGTCTCCTGTGCGCAGCGGCGCCTCACTTGCTACATTGCGCCATGCGCAGCACAGCGCCCTGCTGCCAAGCCCAGCGACTCTAATCTGCGCCTGCGCCCGCAGGTCCCCATCCCGATGCCAGCGGATCACATGTACCAGAATGTTATGCGGATGCAGCGTTCAAGCTCAAGGCCCTGAGCGAGCTCCTGGTCGCCACACTCAGACACAAAATTAGGCATGCTCTCTCTGCAGATGCATGGCGCGCCTCCAGCGACCTCAGCAAGCTCTGTCTCCGCCCCTCGATGCATGTCATGCTTGCCCGTCGCCCTTGTGTATTCTGAACGGACACGGCGGCCAACACAGTGGTCAGCGGCAGTCACAATTGTATCACACAAATCATCACTTGCCTGCTCTCTCTGCCGACGCGATGTGCGCCTCCAGCACGCGCAGCGAGCTCTGCGCGGGCTCCTCCACCGCCTGCCTGTGCAGCTCCAGCTCGTTAACGCTCTTGCGGTACAGCTTGTCGAGCTGAGCATGCAGGATGGCCCTCTGCATTTGGGGTCACGATTTGGGTGTGCTGCTCTCAGTGTGTGACCGCAGCACAGGGGGAGCGGTGAGGAAAGCATGCCCAGCACCGTCCAGCCTGCACAACTGGTGCCGGCGCGTTCTGTACCAGCTCAAACATTGCAACTGTTGGTCTTCCGCAACGCGCACTGGCGCAGAATGAGCTAGCCAGTTGTCGCTTGGTGACTTTGCAGCACTGGCCAAAGTGTCTAGTGCAACGCCCCTGGCAGGTGCCCGTGCGCCGCAATGTCTGTGCAGGGTTCTGCTTACTTCTTTGGCACTGCTCACACGTGAAGCTCACCATGCCGTCCCATTTCTGAAAACGCGCCATCTATTTACGTAACTTGCAAACAATGAGTCTATGTGTACCTATTCTACAATTTACCGGGGGTGCAGCTGGCATAGGCACAAAGAGAAATGCATATCTGTCTGCGCACGTGAAACTGTAAGAAGGGCTCAACTACTCCTGGCCTTGACGGAGGCAAAAGGCCACCTCTTACCTGCTGCTCAATCTCTCTCCTGGCGTCGACATACGCATAGCCCACTCTCTCGTCCAGGTTCGCCTTGAGGCCGCTGATCTGCAGCTGCCGCTTCTTCTTGCAGTGATTCAGTCGTCCCAGAGCCACAAAGGCCTCGCTTATTTTCTCATCCACATCATGGCTGCAGCAAGGCGGGACACGACACACGCGTGATGAAGCGAACTCACCAAAGAAAAATCTCAGCTGGTGACATGCATGCACAAGCAAGCACGGCAATGACTGCCTCACCTGCCCATTTCAACAGCTGCTGGTGGAGCAGGCTTGACGTATCACACAGCATGCAAAGTGGTCAAAACACTTTGCAACTGCCACATTTCACCCTTGAAGTTCGGAGTTCAAGTGTTTTCACTTTCCACTTTACCCTGTCTTGATCGTCACATGTCTATCTCACTCAGAAGGCCGGAAGCAAGATGAGGGAGTGGGGGAGGGTCAGTAAGGCAAAGCAATTTTCTGACACTGTACAAGTCAGCAGCTCTTGATTATTCAATTGCACATGTGCAAGGAGCGGACGAACTGTAAGTGCCGGCGCACAGTGCTGCCAAAGTATGGGCACCATCATACTTTCTGGCAGGCGAAGTCACTTTCGGACCGCGATGCATACCTGCACTTTGTATTGCAGTGACCGCTGGATGCTATTGTGCGCGCATTCATTGAGCGTTGAACACCAGTTGCGATCTCATTGACATGCGCATGCTTCACATTTGCAACAGCGTGATGGGCGAATCAAGCTTGGGCATGGTGACAGTATGCAAGTGGTCGGTGTCGCATTCAACGCTCAAGGCAAAGCAGCGGCAAAGAGTGACACTCCAAGCATACATATAGCTTATGAACACCTGCAGCTCACATTGTGCCAAGCGTCAACTGTCTGCGCGCGGTGCCGTCTACTGCTGATCGCGGCGGTCGAGAGCTACACTGTGGCGACCATGTGTCACCTCATATGTATGCAGATGGAACTTTACTATACTCGCCCCCCCCCCCCCCCCCTCATTACCAGAACATGAACTCAAGGGAACAGTGAAACATGCAGCACCGACAACATGAAATACTTTCCACCTAGTGTACATCACCCACAGAATGACATGATGCGTACGGGTTGTCCGCTAGGAATTTCCGGAAATTTTCGACACAAACCCCTACAGCACGACACAGAGAAGGGTATCGGGGAGCCCGTGGCTCCCGCCTCCAACGTCCCACAGGATGCGCAGCTGCCCACACGCCATAGCGCAGCGTCACTTCTGGCGCAGTGACACATGCGCGGCGGCTTCGGTGCAGCGGCATCGACTACTACAGGGTGGAATATGCGGCAGCGGCGGCATTGGCGCAGCGCCACGCGCGCTGGGGAGGTGTGACTCGACTCGCGACTCGTCTCGACCCGCAGACTCATGGATTGACTCTGACGTTGAGACGCATGCGCTTGATGACTCGCGAGTCGTCCTGGCCCGCCCAGTCGCGGTCGCCGCCCGCCACCGCAAACTCGACGGATGAGAGCAGCATGCCGTACGACGTGCAGAAGACCTGCGCAACGGCAGTGGAGCGTCGCGCATTGCGGTTTCAGTGACGGCTGGCTCATTTCATACACGAGGCAGCGGTGCGTAAAGCAGCACAGTTGCAGATGACTGCAGAATGTAATGTGGCTGCGACTGTGAACAGGGACCCTGGGGTACAACTCGCCCGTTTGAAATGTTTCGGGGACCACTTACATGGTGGCACCGCGAGTGCATGTCGGTACTGGCAAGAACGCAAAAGCGCTGATGGTCTGTGCACGACACAGAATTGTCAACACAGCGGGAAGATCTTGGACATAAATCGAGGCTCATGCACGCACGCGCCGCCAGACACGGCGCCGCGGCAGCAGCTCCGCCCGCGCTCACCTGCACGGGCACGGCGCTCGGCAGCGCGGCGGCGCCCTCCGTCTCGAACTGCGCCTCGAGCAGCGCCTTCTGCCCTGGCGCAAGCGTGTCGAGGCGCCAGCTCGCCACGCAGCGCGCCGCGCTCCACTCGCCGGGCGGCTTCATGTCGGGCGCGGGGCGCGCGGTGCCGCCGCCGTGCGCGGGCGCCGACGCGTGCGCGACGACGCCCGTGAGCGCGCCGCGCAGCGCCGGGTTCGCGGAGATCTGGATGGAGATGCGCACAAACGGCGGCGCCGCGCGCTGGCGGCACTGCACGCGCACGGGCACGGGCTTGAGCGCCGGCGCGCAGCGGTAGAGGAGCGCCGTCTGGTACCTGCGCGGTGTGGGGGGGGTTTGGGGGGGTGCGGGGGGGGGGGGCATGAGATTGCTGTCGGAAGCGCATCTGCGCACAGAGCGGCTGATTCGCATGGGGGCTGGGGAGCCGCCTTGGTGTTGTCACTTGCGAATTGCAACACACGTGACCGGGGGCATAGAGGCGCGCGGCACCACGATGCCTCGCCGTGCATGCTGTGCTCGCAGTCGCCTCGCAAACCTTCGAAGCGAGGGCGGGCGCCACGCTGAGGGGCGGCAGCGCTCCACGTGCGCATGGAAACACGGGCAGTGCGCACGCAACGACCATTGTGGCGCCGTGCGTGGTACCGATCACCAGACGCGAGTCTGCCGCAGCCACGGCGCAGGCAGCCAGCAGCAGCATCAAGCCGTGCACACAGCGGACACGCGTCCGCTGCAGTCAAGGCGCGGCAGGGCAGCGGCGACGCGCGCAGCGGCGGCAGTGGTGGCTGCACTGGCAGACGCTGAGCAGCGCTGCGCACTCGCGGCGACATGTGCTGCCAGAGGGCATCGCAGCCGTGCCCGCGGCGTGCGGGACAGTGTGCTGCGCTGCTACGGACGAGGATGAGTTGTACAGGAGGCGCCGCGCTCCAACGGCAACCAGCGCAGACGACATGGGCGCGCTGCGAAGAGGGTGGCAGCGGCTGCGGTGACGACCGCGGCTTCTGGCGGCGGACGCCGTTAACGGAGCGAGAGTGGCCCCTGCTGCAGCCATGGCAGCTGGCGCAGCGGCAGCAGCAGCAGCAGCAGCAGCATGCCTCAGGCTGGTGCGATAGCGGTACGGCGTATCATGGTCTGCATGACTGGCATGCATGGCAAAGCAGAAGCGTACGACTACCAAATAAAGAGAGCTCAGGCCAAAGGCATGCTGCTCGCGCTCATTGGCCTCGCCGCTGGGCCCTAGTCCCGTGGGCGCGTTGGACCATGTGTCCAAGCATCGACCGTCTGGGGCTGGCGCCATGCCTGCCGCACTGTTAGCCCTGACACTATATCTGCAGCAGCAGTACTCCGCCGTCATGGCATCGCTGCCGCAACCACACCTCCTCTGTCGGCAGCCGATGCGACTGTGCCGCCGCTGCATGGTTTTTTGTGCGGCGCGGTCTCTAGTACGCAGCTGTGCGTCTGCAGCTGCAGCACCGCTCAGCACGCTGCTGCTTCTGCTGCTGCTCGCCGGCACGGCCAGCTGCACCGCCCCTTCCGCTGCGCGCTGTGCCTGCAGGGGCCCCCAAGGGTGCTGGCCGGCGCTGCCGCAGTGCACTCTTACTTAGCGCTCAGTACTCGCTGCTGCACTGAAGATTTGCGTGCCTTCGAGCCTGCTGCGTCCACGCGGAAGACCATTTCGTCATGCGCACATGAAAGAGGCATGCCTGCAGATAGGCAATTGAATTTACCAGCGTGCGAAGTGTGTCTCCCGGCGACGCGCTTTGCTCCCCGACCCCCGCGCCGCCCCCGCTGCCGTACATCTGCTTGTTCTCCTATGCGCGCTCTGCTCCGCGTGCTTCACACTTGAAGTAGAATCTACGCAGTGTTTGTGGCACCATCGCATGCAGCAATGATTCTCACACTTCCACACTACGGACGAACACGGGCCGCCCCCCCGACGCTTGCCGTCCTTGCACCAGATGCTCGGGCTCTGGTCTACAGTACGCACCGGCGACGCTCTGAACTTCAACTGTGAAGTACACGTAGAACATACATACCTGAGAGGCGCGCCGTCCTCGCCGTCGCTCGCCCCGGGCACCCCCGCGCACCGGTACACCGTCCGCTCCCCCCCCGCCACTGCGTCCCCCCCCCCCCCGCTTCTGGCGGCAGCAGCGCCAGGCACTGCGCGTTGGGCCTGCTGCTGCCGACGTGCCCCGCCCTGTCGGCGATGCTCAGCAGGTACGGCGACGCGCACGCGGCGACGGTGAGCTTGCCCTCCACCACGCACAACTCCAGCGCCGTGCCGCGGTACACGCACGTGAGGTCCTCGTTGACGGCGATGCCCGCGTTCGGCGGGAGCGTGCTGACGCCCTGCGCGGCGCGCGGCGGCGGCGGCGGAGGAGGAGGGGCAGGCATGACGCGTGCGCTATGCTGATATGGTTTTTGACCGGTTTGAACTGTCATAAGCGGCTGCGCGATGTGCTGCCCGGAGGCGTGACGCGTGCGCTGGGTTAAGATGGTTGTTGCGATGTTCTGACTGTCGGAAGCAACAGCGCGCTGTGCTGCCAGGAGGCGTGACGCGTGCGCTGGGGTGAGATGGTTGTTGCGCTGGGTTGAAATGGTTGTTGCGATGTTTTGACTGTCGGAAGCAACAGCGCGCTGTGCTTGTGTGCGCGGGCGTCGGTGTTGCTTCACCGCAATGATGACAGCGGCGACAGGGCTTGCCCGGAGGCGCCTGCGGTTACGATGTAACCGTCACGTGCACGACGCCGCGCGCATGCGAGCGCGGCTCTCACTGTGAGTGGAGCGATAGTGACTTCAAGAACCACGTGTGCTGCCTGTTCGTGTTTCCGGCGCGAGATGATCCCACTATCACTTTTCATGATAAACGCGCTTGGGTTCAAGGGCTGTGAAGGTGGCAGACCACCGGAGCTAGCTGCAGAGAGAGGGGACGCACCTCGCAGCACAGCGGCCCCTGCTGTCCGGTGGTCAAGAACGTGCATGCCATCTGCAACTTCATGATGCTGCTCAACGTGGCCAAGCAAATCAAACAGACGGCTGCAGCAGGCCCCTCATGATCATCACTCACTTCTCCCTCCGGCGGCTGCTCCCCGCGTGACCCCCGTCGTTCCCCCAGCGCCCCCCTCGACCCTGCCCTGTTCGCCAGCACGCCGCTGCTCGTAGACCCCCTGCGCCCCCCCTGCGCAGGTCCTCCTGAACCCCCCCCACTGCCCCCCCCACCCTGCGACGAGCCCGCCGCAGCGTTGGGCCCCCGCAAGAGGTCCCCCAGGTGCCGCAGCGGCGCCGAAACTGCCGCAGTGACCGCCGCCGCCGCCGCCACCGCGCCGCTCTCTATGGTGGTCGCCGTGGCGGCGATGGGGTTCTGCGGCGCGTGCGGCGGCGGCGGCGGCAGCGGCGAGCGCGGCTGCGGCTGGAACGAGGCGCGGCGCTGCTGCTGCGTGTGCTGCGGCTGCGGGGACGGCGAGGGGGACGACTCGATGACGTTGGAGTCGTCGTCCTCGCTCACCACGGTGAGCGGCGACGGCGGCAGCTGCGGCGACGACGGCTTCTTCACGAGGTCCGCGCCGGCGCTGCTGCGCACCTGGGGGAGGGGAGGCAGGGGGTAGCAGACGAAGCAGGGGGGGGCATGGGGGTCACGGCATGGCTCCAATTGAAGGAGCGCCGCGGCGTGCACAAAGCGTAAAGCGGTGAGCGGACGACAGAGCGCCGCCCCTGTGGGGAGGACGCGTCATGCGGTGGCGGCGCCGGTGCCGACACTGCAGAGGCTGCCGCTCCGGCAACAGTGCTGCAGCGGACGCCTGCCTCCGCGGCGCGCCTGTGGCGGTGCGTCGTGCGCGCACAACGCGTTGTGACGGTCAGTGAAATCACCGCGCCTCAGCCGGATCGCAGCGCTCCGCTAGTCCGCACCGCTCATCCGGACTTGATCGCAATGCTCAACCAGAGCGAGCCACTCAGCCGCATCGCAGCACTCGCAGCTCTCACCTGCGGCGGCGAGACCATCTGCGCGTTCGCGTCCGCGGGCGCGGGGCCGCCGCCGCTGCCGCCCTCCACCGACGGGAATTGCGGCAGGTTGCCCGCCCACCCAGCGGCGGCGGTGGCGGGGATGGAGGTGCTTGCGAAGACGTTGTGCATCTTGACGAGGCGCTGTGCGCGCGCGTCTTGCGCCGCGGCGGACGGCGGCGTGCGGTGCGGCGCCTGCCGTGGCGTGTGCAGCGGGGGGGGGGGGTGCGATCAGGGGGGGGGGGGGTGACTCGCTTTAGCCCTCAGCACGTCTTGCAGAGCTGGCGATCATAGGTTAAAGTTATGATTGTGCTGGTATGTAATACTGAAACCAGAAATTGTCAGAGAGTGGCTGGGCGCTGCCAGCGCTATGAGCAAGGCAGGGAGGTTCCAGTCACGTTCAGTGATTGATGTTGCAGCACTGACACGCACAACGAAGCTGCTTGGTGTACTGCTGCAGAGCAGTCAACAATTGAAGGACAAGACTACCATTGGCGTCTGCGATGCGCAACAAGCGGCAAAATCTGCAGCAGAGCAATGCCGCAAGGTGAGAATGCACTCGAAGTCAACTCAACATGATCTCAGTTCAACATGCTGTTGCGTGGTAGATTCTTTGATGAATTACATAATCCAAGCACTCTTTGTGCATAGCGTGAGAGAATAAACTGTCCATAAAAGTGGCAGTAGTTACCTGTTGCGGCTGTGCGCGTGGCGACGGGGGCACCACGTCCATGTCCTCTCCCGCCAATGCGTCTGACCCCTCCGAGTGCCTCGAGTAGAGGAAGTATGCCAACTCCGTACTCAGCAGTCTTGCATACGCCTTGCCAGCCGCTGCTTCGCCCTCCCTTTCTGCTGCCGCCGTGCGCGAGTCTGGCGGATCCGCGGACATGTCGGCGAGCAGTTGATCGACCACCTTTGGGCCCGTCTTGGGTCTCTGAAAGTGGATGAGGTTGACCGGTGGGCCTGATGCCGCTGCCACCACCTCTGCAACGCGTGCTAGGGCCGTGAAGCTCACGCCTGCGAAGCCCGTCTGCAGGAGCGACTCGTGCATGCGTCTTAGAAGCCGACCCCCAGCAGCGGCATCATGGACTGAGGAGGTCGCCGCCAGCAGCACCGCCGGCGGCTGAGGAATGGTGAGGTAGTGACAGCAGAAGGGCCCCACGGCCGTCATGCTGCCAATTACGCTCGTTCCCAATTGCTGCTGAAGCAGCCTCATCGACAGCATGTTCGCCACAGCCTCCACACAGTCACTCGCTTCCTGAAAGTCGCTGCACCGCAGCAGCACCAGAGCTGGTTTCATCATGGAAGCTGCTGCATGACCTCTGCCGCGGTACAGCGGATGCACTGCTATGAACTCCGCCGCCGCCATGCTGGCAAGGTCACCGAGGTCTCTCGAGGGCGGTCCAGCTGTCAGGATAAATTCAAGCTCTCCGGCTGTCTCGCTGAGTTCGTCTCCGGCGTCGGCGCCCCAGGTGAGAGAGTGGCGCTGGAGAGGCTTGATAGGCCTGCTGTTGTAATGCCGCCAGCAGCAGCAAGCCCTGAGCTGCTCCTCCCCTGGTCTACCGTGCCTTTGCGGCTTGTCCTCGGCTGCTGTGGCATCACCAAAAAATGTAACGCCTAACCCTAGCCTAACGCCTTGCCCTAGTTCTTACCTACGCCCTGACCCCTACGCCGCTGCAAAAGAAAGCAGGTTCATGGTCGCCACTACGATCGCAGCCCGCCGCCACCGCCGCCGCCTCGCACTCGTCACCCTCCATGCCGTCGCAGGCCGCAGCCACCGCCGCCGCGACCGCCACTGCGATGGCGACCGCTGGCTTCCTGCCGCGCGGCATGCACGGCTTGACAACGTGCGTGCCGCGGGGCCGGCGACGGGCTTGAATATGTGGTGCGCGCATGCGCTTCCTAATTATCGGCCATTCCCCGGTCTGGTGCAGGACGAGGACGTCGCCGCCGTCCTCCAGCGTGCGCACGGCGATCAACTCGATGGCCGCAGCGCCGCCGCCGCTGCTGTCACCGCCCGCCTTGGCATTGAAAGTAACGCTGGCGAGAACGAGAGGCTCGGCGGGGCCGTTGGCGGTGCCGTGCCCCCAGTCGAGCACGACTTCATAGTCCGTGGTGGACGTCTTAATGCGCAGCTGAGCGTTGCAGAGGCGACTGCAGAGAGGAGGGCTTGTGAGTTGCGAGCGGTGTTGACCGTGGTGTCCGCGCTGTGACGCGTGCCGGCAGGCAAAACTGAAGTGTTTGCATTTGATGTGCGCTGGTGCAGGCGACGTATTGTGTTTGCACATGATAGGGGACCCCTGGATATCGCAATCACTGGCAAGCACACACCGGCTTCATCAATGCTTTCTTGCCAATACTTGTGGGTGTAACTTTGAGTGAGGTCGTTCAATTGGGCCCCCCATGCCAGGTGAACCTTGAGGGTAAAAAGTTTTCTTTTACCCACAGGTTAAACCCCCCCACCCCCCCCCCCCCCCCCACCCCCCCCCCAACACCCCCCCCCCCACACACACCCCTTCCTCCGAGTAACCGCCGAGACTTCAACAAGGGATTCTCGTTGCACAGTAGGAATAGCATGAGTGAGCTAAGAAGCTGAGAGTATGCCATCCAGCTGCTAGGTGCTTCAAACTCTTTGGTCACCGTAATTTTAACGTCGCCTTTACTACAGCAGCAGCAGCAGCAGCATACCGGAAGCTCGACCGGCTTCAGTTCACTGTATGCTGCACAGGCAGCCAAGACTCTTGCCACAGCACGGGTGACGATGGCGCTCGGTGGCGGGGATTTGGCCGCATCAGCAGAGACCCCACCATTCCAGCCAAAGCCAGCACCATTGGGTAGCCCAAGGCACCTTGCAGTGGCGTCGTTGTCGGAGAGCTTCGCGACGAAGATGCTGCTCCAGTCCGGTCATGCCGAGCACCGACCGAGCAGTGGTGCTCAATTAGCAGGCGAAGCGGCGGGCTCGCCGGGTATCCGCCAGCACAAGAGCAGCCGGAGCCTCTCGTCCAAGATCAGGCATCGAAGCCTCGGTGCAAGCGGCAGACGTCTTGCCTCAGCCCACCAAATTGAGGGTGATGCGGCCTCAGAGACCCCATCAGTCATCCGTCACCCCTCTGGCTCCGGCAATTGCCGCAGCAGCTCTCTGTCACCTACCGTGCTGGCACCGCCGCCTCCGCCGCCGCTGGAATTGCGCAGCGATGGTGACCGCGGCGACAGCGATGGCAGCGTTGACTGTGGGTATGCTGGTGGGGACAAGGCCGCATCGGGGACGGTGGCGGGGTATGCAAGGGGCGCCATCAAAGCGCGCATGCGCAGGCCACGGCTCACGTAAGTGTTGAAGGCTCACATAAGTGTTACAGAGTGTCATGCACGTGCTTAGAATCCAACCCACCAGGTGCAAGAACTCATTTTTACTAGCATACTCCAGCAAGTAATCTGCAGAACAGGCGCATCGATGTCCTCGGAGGAATCGCTCCTCAGCATAGCTGCACCAGCTGTCAATGCCAGCATCCAACAGGAGCCGACAGCTGTGATACTGCTGGGTATCATCACACCATGCCTTTGGAACCACAGTATGGATTTCAGTGCACCAATTCACCGTATGGTGAGATGGCTGTACGTTCAGCAAATTTGCAAAATTTTAATTAGCCATGTGCTCAACCACTAGTTGGCATAGCGCCTGTCTGTCGTACGCAGTCAGGGACCTCATGGTGCAGCTCAACTTCCTTGTCGCGTACCATTCAGTCGTTGATAGATCTCGCAGCAGTGCGAATTGCAAATGGCGACAGCACACCAGGACTTGTGCAGCACGCCTGGCAGTGCCGCAGCCCGCAGTGAGACAGACTTTCACGAGGCCGCCGATCCCTGCTCGCGAGCTGCAAAGCGCTCAGAGAGAGCGTGAGAGAGTGCACCGTGACGCCGCCATCATCTCACACCGCCCGCCCGCGGTCGCACCCGCCTCCGTCACCAACCCACCGCCGCCGCCGCGCAGGCTGCGGCGCCTGCGCCACCACGCGGCGTGGCTCAACTCGCTGGCGCTCTGGCCACGCGAGCTCACGCCGGCGTCGCTCGCCGCGGAGTGCCGCGACGGCCTGCTGCTGTGCCGCGTGCTGGAGGCGGTCGCGGGGGTGCGCTTCCGCGCGGGGCAGCTGTGCGCGCGGCCGCTGTCGCGCGGCGCGTGCGTCGCCAACCTGGAGGCGGCGCTGGGCGCGGTATGGCGCGGCGGCGCGCGCGCCAACAACGCGCGCATACCGCGCGCGGAGGACCTGTACGACGCCGCGGAGCGCGGCGGGGAGAAGCTGCACGTGCTGCTCGAGGTGTGTGCGTGTCTCTGTGTGGGGGGGTATGCATGTATTCCGCATCTGTGCGGTGGCATGCGAGCATTGTGTGTGCATGCACAAGGTCACACGGACGCAGTCTATTTGCACAGTCACGTGTATTCTGGTATGTATCAGGTGATGTGGCCATGCATGCCTGTGGCAGCAGGCCTTGCAGAGCGCGTGCTATGTGCACGACTTGTGGTGTTGGCGGATCATGCGAGAGTACCACGGGCAGGGACGGGGTGTGTGTAGGGGGGGGGAGGGGGCGTAGCGTACGTCTGTACAGCAGCACAGGCATAGACCACGATCTGAGGGTGCAGGAGCCGAGCGTCCGCTGGCCGGCTGGCAACCGATGCCTTATCTGCGCAACTGCAAATGCGGGCTGGTTGCGGCAGAGGAGCAGGGTTGGCGACTTCCGGTGTGCGCAGCTTGTCGGTCAATCGGAGGCTTGTGGACAACGTGTAGGCGGCTGACATGACGCGGTCCGTGAGCTCGCGTTCAGCATTCATGAAACCCTTTGTCAAGACGCACCGGCAATCGGATGGAACTTAAAACTACCCGGCATGCTTGTGTGTCGCCCAGCCCTAACCCGGCTATGTTATGCCGGGGGGGGGGGGGCGCACAGCTTTGTGGAGCGTGGGGGGGGGGGGCTCACTTGAGATAAAGCGGTGTTGAGCGCTGTCACAAGACTGAGCATGGTCACTAAACTGATGATACTCTGTCTACAGGGCGGAAACGTATGCAGGGTGCGCGTAGGCACGTGCCGCGGTGTTGCGCCTGCACCCATGCATATCGTGATGTTGTGCTTGACGATTCCTCGAAGGTTCTGTCCCAGAGTTGGGCATGAAGTTACCCGCTGCAATAGTGCATACCCCTGCCCGCCTTTAAAAGGGCAGGTGCCTTAGGCCCTGCCGTCACTTGACACCAGTACACTGTTGGCAGCGCCGCAGGAGCTCCAGCAAGGACTCACATGCCACGTCTCTCACCCTCCCGCCGTGTGCGCCAGGAAATCCTGGAGGTCTTTGTCATGGCGCCGCTGCGCGCCGCCGCGCCCGCGATGCTGCGCTGGTACAGCGCGGTGCTGCGCCACTACGGGCAGCCCCTCCCCCCCGCCGTCATCGCCTACTCGCACGCGGGCCTGTGGCGGACGTTCCAGAGCGGCACCCCCCTGTTCCTGGTCCTGCACCACTTCTTCGGCGAGCACGAGATCGGGGGGGACGACCCCCCGGTCGAAGGGGGTGAGTCACCATTTGCGCTTGTGTCGATGAACCCTCGTCCTGACCCTAGCTTTGTGCACTTCGTTGGACGCTTCTACCGATGCACGCGCACAGCGCTACCATGCGCTCACCGCAATACGTCTGCTGCTGGGGACCGCGGGATGCCTGCAAGGTTTGCTTCACAGCAAGGTCACACACTTGCGAGCATCACGAGGGAATGTTCCAATCCCCACGCCGCGCGACCCTGGCCCCCCTCACGCGCACGCGCGCCCCCCCGTTGCGTGCTGCCGCAGGCGGCAGCGGCGGCAGCGGAGCGCGCGAGCGCCTCGACGCGGTCACAACCAATGTCCCCCGGACTGACAATCTGCACGCTACTGCTGCTCGTTGTCACCCCTCAGCGCTACGCGGCTCCGCCCTCTCCTCACCCGCACTCGTCGCCGCGCTGCCTCCCCGTGCGCGTGCGACCGCAGGCGGCGGCGGCGGCGGCAGCGGCGGACCGCGCGCGCGCCTCGACGCGCGCGCCCTCTACGCGCGCCCGCGCGACCTCGCGGAGCACCGCGTCAACGTCGCCGCCGTCTTTGAGCTGCTGCGCGCGGCACGCGTGCCCGTGCTGTTCGATGTTCAGGACTGGCTCACCGCGCCCGACGCGCCCTTCCTGCTGCTCCAGCTCGCGCTGCTGCACCGCGCGCTCGAGCGCCTGCCACGCGCCAAAGCGTGCGGCGGCGGCGGCGGCGGCGGCGGCGACGGCGCCGTGGCCGTGCGCGCCGGCGGCGGCACCGCCGTCCGGGGGCTGCGGTTCGCGGACGACGGCAGGGAGGGGGGCGGCGCGCAGCAGCAGCAGCCGCAGCAGCAGCAGCGGCGGCGCGTCGTGAGGCTTGGCGACGGCTCGGGCATGTCGCTGTGGGCGCCGCCGCTGGTGGACGGCGGCGTCGCGCTCGGGGCGCACAGGTGCGTGCGGGCTGAGCGATGACGCAGCGTGCAGCATTGCAACACGTTTCGCTGGCTGATGCGCCTTGCGCGGCCGGATTCAGCGCGAGGGGGTCATGGCGCTTGCGGACACATATCTCATACTCTCATTGCCATTCGCATATTCTCAGAACCCACTTGTCGGGACGCGCTGGCTCCTTCAAGGTGGCAGGCTTGCCGTGTGCTTTGATGCCCCGCTGCGCACCGCGCACGTATTGCACGGCCGCCACTTGCCTGACTCCATTGTGAATGACGCCGCTCTCACCATCCTACAACTCGGCGCGGTGCTTACTCCGACGCATGCTCAACCCCCCCCCCCCCCTCGCTCCATGCGCCTCGCTCGCGCCGCCACCAGGCTGCCTGGGCTCGTGGCGCTGCAGCGCGGCTCCGTCGTCTCGCCGCGTGCGCACACGCCGCGCAGCGAGCAGCTCACGCCGCGCAGGCGCGCCGCTGCGCAGCTGCGCCGCCGCCTCCAGGACCTCGACGGCCGCGCGGAGGAGCTGGCGCTGAGCGCTGCCCTGAGGGGCGGCGGCGGCGGCAGCAGCGGCGGCGGCGGCGGCGGCAGCGGCAGCAGCGGCGGCGTCGGCGCTCAGACGGAGGCGCTGGAGCGCGAGCGCCGCGCGGTGATCGCCGCGTACAATCACGTGATTGCGGCGGGCGCGGCATGCGATGTGCCGTATCGGAGCGCTTCCGCGGCAGCAGCGCCGCCGGCAGCAGTGGGGGGGTGCCGCAGCGCGGGCGCTACGATCCTGCTGCAGGCGCCGCCAGACTTCAGGCGCAGCAGCAAGGTGAGCGCTGGTGCTGGTGTTGCCGGCGGCGGCGATGGGCGAAAGGAGGAACAAAATTTGAGCATTGCTGTGGGTGCTGCTGCTAGCGCGGGGGATGGGGTTAAAGGCCCTGAAGCTACTGGCATGCCACAGGTAGAAAGCCCGCAGCCGCCGCCGCCGCCATTGCAGACAGAGCAGCAGCAGCAACAACAGGTACCAGACCAGCAGAACCCCACAGACGCTGGTGAGGCTCGAAGGTCAGGTGCCAGCACACAGCTGGCATCACCGCTATCGCCGCCGCCGCCGCCGCTGCAGCGACGTATGCAGCAGCCGGATCCCAAGCCGCCCGTGGGTGTGCTCCGGCACGTGCTGTCAAGCGGGTCGGTGGCGCAGAGCGCGCTGCCGCGGCCACACACGCCGCCGCGCGATGATGACACTGTCAGCGAGGGAGATGCAACAGTGGGAGTGTCACGCGCTGGTGAAGTTGCGGCGGCAGCAACCGAGCGAGTGTCACATGCTGTTGAAGTTGTGCCAGCAATCGAGGCCCCGCCGCCACGTAGCAGCTCAGCCAGCCCCTTGGGCGGTACTTTCAGGTCGTTGTGGCCGAGCGCGCCCATCGTTGCTCAGCAGCCTGCAGCGGGGCCCCGCGTTGCTGGTGCGGCGGGGGCAACCAAGCCTTCGGGCACTTTCCTGGGTGACAGTGGAGGGTTGGGCGGCGTCGATGTGCGCGTCTCAGCGCGCAGCGGCAGCACCGCCGGCGCGTGAATGTATGGTGCGGCGCGGTGATCTCAACCTCAATTTCTGTTGTGTACTGATTTGGCTGCATCTTGAAGCGATGGTCGTCGCACGCCTCATGTGTCCTCTGTTCATGGCATGCACACATGAAAGCATGCTCCACATAGGCGCAAGCATGTAGTGTGGAGCTGTGCAACATCTGCACTCGCAGGCACTGTGTTGAGTGCTGCATGCCACATGTATGATGGCTCTCTGCAGCATCAAGTTGTCAGCCTTGCCTCGCACCCTGTCAATGCACGGCGCGCGCGGTTGCTACTGCTGCTGCTGCGTTGGGCGAAGCACCCTAACAGCACGACTTTGAGACCATCGGAGGGATGGTTATCAGGTGGCTGCGATGGTTCATGTGCGTAAGACTTCCATGTCATGTATAGCCAGCACATGACATTGCTCAGAGCAATTCAGTCGGCGTTCGCAGCAGGGCCGCTGACTGAATGCGGAGGCAATGAACCACAGATGGCGGCAGGGGCGCGCAGGCAATTGCAATCTGCATCGCTGCCAAGATGCAAACATTCACGCAACAATGAGCACAGACACGCAAGTCCATGACGCCAGCCCCAAAAACCAGTTTTGATGTCATATACGGTCAGCCAATCTCAAAAGCCCTGTCAAAATTGAGCGCAGTGCCAGCACACCATCTGCGCTGCGCGCGGATGCTGGCGCCGCCGCTGCTGCCGCCGTCACAGGTACCGCGTGATGTACGGCAGCAGCGGCGTGGCGCGCCTCAGCAGCAGGCGCATCGCTCCGCTAGCGTGCGCCGCGCCGCGCTCACCCCCATCTGCTGAGCCGTGTGGTGGTCTATCTGGCGCCGGCGCCGGCGCCGCGTACTTCAACAGCGCGCCCCACTCCTCCCTCAGCCGCGCCTGCAGCCCCGCGTTTGCGGTGAAGAGCGCCAGCTGCGACTCGAGGTCGCGCTCCGCGCTGCGCACGTTGTAGTTGCTGCTGCCAACGAGCGTGCAGCACGGCGCGCCGCCGCCGCCGCCGCCGCTGCCGCCGGGCCACCCCCAGACGCCCTTGGCGTGGAACGTCCACCCCTCGCGCGCGTACTCCCAGAGGGGGACGCCCGCGGCGCCCACGCGCGCCTGCAGCCCCGCGTACAGCGCCGGTATCGCCCCCTTGACGCCGGCCGCGCCCGCAAAGCCGTGGCTGACGGGCGCGGCGGAGAGCGCGCGCGCGCCGGCGCCGAGCGCCGCGAGCTGCGACAGCAGCGCGGCGGGTGGGTTCAGGTATGCGGTGGCCAGGTCTACAGTTGCGGCGGCGGCGGTTGGAGGCGCGAGTGGGTTCCGCTGGTCGTGCGGCGCGCAGGCGGCGGCAGCGGCGGCGCTGCTCAGCAGCGCCAGCGTCGCGTGCTCGTCGCCGCGCACGCCCAGCGCCGCGTGCTGCAGCGTCGGCACGATCAGCGTGTCGCCGCGGCGCTCACTGCTCGTCCCGCCGCGCGCCGCCGCCGCCGCCGCCGCAACCGCCGCCGCCGCCGCCGCCGCCTCTACCGCCGCGCGCGCCTCCTCCGGCGTCATGACAAACGCGCCGGCGAGCTTCTCGCGGAAGTGCGCAGCCTCGGCCGCAGCGTCGGCGCTCAGCGGCAGCGCCAGCGCGGCGCCGGCGGCCGTCGCGCGGAAGCACCACGGCGCGAGCGCGTCGACGAGGGCGCAGTACGCGTCCGCGAGGCGCGCGCAGCCGCGGACACGCACGTAGCGGTCCTGGCGCGCCGTGAAGTAGTCGCGGGAGAGGTTGGCGCCCGTGACGACGACGGCGTCGTCGAAGGCGAACGCCTTGACGTGCGTCACGGCGACAGTTTCGTTGAGCGGTGACGGCAGCCACGTCCAGCGGCCGCGCAGCTGCGGCATCTGGTAGAGGAGGATGCGCAGCCTCGGCGCGTCGCCGAAGGCGTGCAGCAACGGCAGCAGCGCGCCGAGGCTGCCACCCGTTGCGCCGCCGCGGAGGCCCCTGGAGTGGTCCAGGAGGATGTCCACGCGAAGGTCGGGTCTGTGCTGCATGGCGCTGAGCAAGGCTGCGGTGGGCATGATGGCGCACGTGCATTGGCGTTCTTGAGGTTTGTTTTATGCCTGCGAATACTGCATCTGGGACATGTAGGGTGGAATGAGGTGGCGATTGCTGGCGCATGGCACAGCCAGGATGATGAGACCAGTGTCAGTGGCGTGGCTGTCGAGCGTGCACGTTTTCGGCCACTGCAGATCATGGTGTCTGGAGGTGCAAGCGTTCAGTCAATAGCCGCTGCATAGCAGGCTTTCACCTCACTTCAGAGGTCAAGGTGTAATGAAGAGAAAAGATTGAGGGCTGCACAGAGAAGAGTTGAAGATGTCATGTCACCTTGTATCATTCTCCTCTCCAGCTGCTCCGTGCCCAGATACAGAGCCGCCATGCAAATCCGATGTCTAGCAGCTGCGATTCCCTGCATGAGCGTCTCGTAAAATTGTTGCGGCGTCGACAGAGGCTGGACCTGTTCGCCATCTATTTCAATGGGCTCTACGCGGGCGCTGTAGTGGCGTCTAACCGAGCGATCTTGCGCCATCTTGTGGTTGCTGTTGCTGCAGTAGCTGCAGCGCTGCCGCTGGATCCGCTCCAGAAGCCGGCGCGCCATCTCAACTTTCAGGATAAAAAAAAAATTGAAGTTCAATCAATGAACTTCAAGTGACACTTGAAACATCAAATCATTCTGTCATTGATGTCGACGCTCGAGAAGCGCGCGATGTTGGCGGTAGCTGTGGCTGCTGGCCGCTTTGAGAAGTGGCTGCAAAGTTGGCCACGGCTGCTGAGGAGGTGGTCGAGATCTCTGACAGCGAGGACGGTGTCGAGCCCTGTCAAGATTCAAGACGCGGTGAGGCCGCCGCTACTGCTACTCTGGGGCCAATGTCGGCGGCCATGATCGCTCTAGGTGGTGCCACGGCTAGCGATGACGAGGTCACGATCGTCAAGGAAGTGAACGCGGCAGCCAGACCAGCGTCAACGAGCGCCAGGTGAGACCCCCCAAGCCTCTTCAAGCGCAACATGTCACGAACAACAAGCGCTTTTATCTGATGTTGGCTCAAAGTGATGCCCTTCACATGCGGCTGCTGAATCAACAGAGCGGTACAACATATTCTTATCCCGATAGCTATTCAAACAAACATGGCCTCTCTATGTTCGCATTGCGGAAGTCTTGCGAACTAACATATCTGCAACTCCGTGCAGTCAGAGGCTTGCATGCACGCTGCGAAGCCAAACCAGTGTTATTGTATCAGGGTTCATTCACAGGCCAAGTGTAGCGGGCTGCACAGCTTTCGTGGTTATTGCACGGTTGAACAAGGGTAGGGGTAACTCAGCCTAGCTCATGCTGAGCACCAATCACATACACGGCAAGGCATGCAGAGAGTTGTCATGTGAGACTGTTAAACGTGCAAAGTTGCACACATACTGATTAAGACTGCCACATGATAGCATGACTTCTTGAACTGTTCATAGTGACAATGACGCCACGGCGCAGGGCGTCGACAGTGCTATTTGAGCCAGCATCGGAACTATCCCACTCACATTCGACGTGTTTGCCTTGGCCGGTGCAAGCACAAGGCAGCCCGTGTCGCCCGCCCCATCTGACCTAGCGCATCTCTTAAAGATTGCTGCTGGTTGCGGTGTCTACAGGGCGCACTCAGCTTGGCCAGCAGCAGCAGCAGCAGCAGCAGCAGCAGCGCCATCGACTCAAGACGTGGAGTTTCTCATGGTTCAGAAGCCGGCTGCGCAGCAACAGCAGGACGACGCGCCCGACACGTCAGATGTTGTGATGCTCCGCAAGAGGCCAGCGGCCGTTGCAGAGCCCCCAAGGTGCGTAAAGGCCAGGTACATCATTGCTCAAGTCACTCATAGTCGCTGCTGTGACGCGTGTTGCAAGGCACAATTCACCGGTGGGTTCATGTGACCAGCCGATACAGGAGGCAGTGAGCCAGCATCCTGTTCTGTTGCGCTGCTTTCTCATTTTGCCACGCCCCTCAGACTAGGGCTTTGATGACGTTCACTTGGCCTGTCCGTCCAGACTGAACAGAGCGACTGGGCGCTGAAACTGTGGTAGGGCAGCGCGGCAACTGTCAACACCTACGTCTACATGATGAGAGGAACCTCAAGCCATGCGGGACCAGCAAAGGGTGCTTCGAGTTGTGCCGCCGCGCGACACCTCGCAAAACGGCAGTTGCGAGATCCCGCCCCATCGTCTCGTATACCGCTGCCTATACACGTATGCGGCCACAGTGCGCAACGCTCATGAGCGCTGCCGCGGCTCTCCGCTGCAGGCGGCGCCACCTGCGCTGGGTCACGGTCGTCAAGAGGCCGCCCAGGGGCGAGTTTGAGCTGCACGCCCTGGCGGCGGCCCACCCCGAGCGTGCCGAAATGGAGCAGCTGCTGCTGACCCAGAGCACTGGTCGCCCGTGGGCGCTGGCTGGCGGAGCAGCCCGAAGAGTTCCCGTCCCTGCCTCGTTGAAGCGTGGGCGGCAGGCTCAGCTGCAGCAGTAGCAGCAGCAGCAGCAGCAGCAACGGCAGCTGCAGCAGCCGCCTCGTCCCAGGGTCATCAGCGCGTTCAAGGTCCACCCGCCGGCGCACGTGGCCATGTACGTGTGCGCGGCGCGTACAGTATGCTGTAAATAACGTCAACGCCGCCGGTCTGAGTCCGCGCCGATGGATCAGGCGCTCATGTTATGTAAAATTTGGTCTACGACGGTGCAGCACAAGTGAGTCTCATCGTGCATGCGCAAGCAACCAAAACAGGTCATGTACGTGCGTGCACGGTCCTGCGGTGTTGCGACGGTTCTCAAATCGCCTGTTGGTCGCTCCGCGCCGCTGCAGGCGTTTCGAAACCTACGCCGCCACCAAGCCGGGCACCATCAAGCGCTGCTTCCACGGCACCAGGAGCGCGTGTGACCTGTCGCGCATCGAGCAGACCGCAGAGCTGAAACCATGGTACGTCCCATGATGAAGCATGGCCGCCGTATCTTTGCTGCGGCAGTGCTGCCACAGGCGCCGCCGCATGTCTTCTTACCTTCTTGTTGCGACGGGCCAAGTATATGCCCCCCGTGCCCTTCAGCTCTGCAGGATTGCACACGCGAGTGGTGGTGTAGGCAGGAGCGGCTCTTTGTCTTGCATGCCATGTGCGCGCGGCGGCGTTGCCAGCATGCAGGAGCATTACTGTCTCGGGTAGCCTCCGCTCTAGACCCTTCATGATGATCTGCCAGGCTCTGAGCTGTGAGCTGTGGAAGCGGTGTTCGTGGAGCATATGTCGGCATCGCATGTCTAGTGAACTTGCTTGCATACGCAGTTTCCCAAGTGCCTGTTGTACCCCTGCCTGCAGCAGCCGAATCTCTTCTATCTGCTTGACGAGAACAACACTTGCGCTCGCACTGCTGTCTTCGATGTCAATGCTTTGACTGCGACCGAAGCAAGCAGCGTGCTGAGCATCACCAGCGCTCCACTTCTCGTGTTGGGAACTTCAACTGTTCGTATTGAGGACGTAAGGGCCACTGCAGCGATGCTCCGAATGCTCAGCGGTCATCTCCCCGCTGTAACTGATGTGTGCGCAGCGGCAAGTCGCACTGCGCCGCGTGCAACATCTGCAAGACCGGCTTCAGCGTCAACCTTGCCAAGCCAACTGGCACATTTGGCCAGGGAACATACTTCACCGAGAATCTTGCCAAGTCACAAGGGTTTGGCTGCCAGGTGAGGCCTGAGGCAAAGTGAAACTGCAATGGTGTAATCTTCATTGAGGGATGGACAACCGACGACGTTGTCAAACTTACCAATGTGAATGTACAAGCACGAACGCAGCAACTCTTGCGGATCGGGGCGAGACAGAGCCTGTTGGTATGCGCTTACGTGTAAGTGTAAGGTGTGCCCGAAATGTCCTATTGGCATTTGTAAACGCACCGAATGTATGTCAAATACCGCAAGTGGACCTTGAGAGCCCGCTTCCATTACTTGGAGTGTCCGTGCATTCACTTGATGCCTACATAACTGAACGCAGCTTAGGTCCTGCACATCAAAGGTGTGCACCTATTGAACTTTCTCGACTCTTTGGTGTGTCAGTACCTTCGTTCTGTTATTTGCTAGCGTTGAATCGTAGAGGACAGAGCTTCGCTCATGTGCTGCGAATCGGGAGATATGGCAGCATGACAGTGTCAGTTCACCATGCGGCACCTGCTTCCTGCAACCCACGTGCGTAAAGCAGGTTTGCAGTGCGGCGAAGGGGCACATTGCGCACAGCCGAGCATGCCTTTCATCATCGCATCTTCCAGCCCAATGCAATGATGACATCATCAACATCATTGCTGAGTGCGGTCTCCACAGTCCGACCGCGTGAAGCACTTGTGCCGCCTGCGACACGCCACGGTGATGCTTGTTAAAGTGGCCCTGCCGCTCCGGCGTTCAGAGCGCGCGCTGCGCTCCGCACGACAGCAAGGCACATCGCTTCGCCGAATGCGGCAGCTGCGCGCATTGCCGCAGCGTCCTGAGGGCGATGCCATGGATATGCGATCCCGACTTTACAACACCGCCGCGCTGTGATGCCCCGCGCTTGCGCAGGCACGCGGACCCAGAGGCAGGCCGTCTGACATGAGCTACCTCGTGCTGGTGTGCGACGTCGTAGCTGGCCGCACGTGCGCCGACGCCGCGCAGCACGTCAGGGCCCTCCCAGCTGGATACGACAGCATTGGCCGCACAGTGGGGAAGGTGACCGCGAGGCCTATATAGCAGGGAAGGATACCATGCCGTCACCGCGCTGCACACAGTTGCCCTCTTCAGGGGGGAGGTGCAGGAGCTTTTTGCGCCTGCTGAACCCCTGCAAAACATGGAGATTGAGCTTGGCTGCAAGGCCAATGAGGCGTGCAGGAGCTGACAGGTACAGCTTGCACGGTTTGTGAGGTCACCTGTCTCATGATGTGTTGGCAGGAGCTCGACCCACCGCAGCGTATCTTGCCGCGGCGAAGCAATGCCGCCGCCAGTGGCGTGTCGTGTGTACAGCATCTGTGTGAACATTTGCTATGTTGAGAGGGCTGCTACTGTACACGGGAAGCACCAGGTGTACACCAGTACATGACACTCAGTCACACAAGAAGGTGCACTGATGAACGCATATCGCTCACCGACGCGTGTGATCTATGCTCCGCACCGTGCCGCAGACGTACATGATGCACGGTGCCGCCCGCTTTTCTGGCGTTCGTGCCGAGGCAGCACGACTCGCCACGCTCATGGAGGAGCTGGTGGTCTACCGTGACGACGCCTCGGTACCGCGCTACCTGGTGCTGTACACAATCTAGGGTTTCGGGGCAATCTGAGGGCCCTGACAAATGGTGCTGGTGCCCTTCCAGCTGGCGCTGGTGCTGTTCACAATCTTGGGTGCGAGGCAGGGCTACAGCCCTGCTCATTGGCGCTGCTGATGTGCGTGAGGCTGCTATGGTGTGTGCTCGAACGAGTCTGCGGGGCGTGGGGGGTGAGAGGGGCGAGATAGCGCAGCTGTCGTCTGGCCTGCTGCTGCAGTGTTGTGCAGCTTGAGCTTCAGCGCACTGGATTTATTGGCAAAAACATGCAAAGTCAGCCTTGCCAGCACCCGAGCGCGGATTTCTGTGAATACCAGTACGAGCCGCAGCAGCGCACCTTGATCTGTACACTAATTTGTGCGCGTTGCGTTTGCGTCGCACTCCAACTCACGACGCCTGATGCTGCCCTGGTGATGCGTGTCTCAGCAGCGCTACCAAGTGTCACGTGCTATGCGTTGTTTGCAAGCCGGTGATTCCGACGCTGAAGCTTTAGTGGAGGTGACGTCTCATCACGAGACTCACCTTCGAGTGAGTAAACGTAGCTTGTTCACTGCTTCCACGATTGAGCGAGAAGGCTTTCGTTCCGCGCACCAAGATTAGCACACATGCGCCTGGTGGGTGTTTGCCTGCTCGCCCCTGCCACTGCACTGCACTGCCACAGTATACCTTTTTGGTTTTATTCTTTAAGTTTGGGTGGCCGTTGAGAATAAAGCAAACAACCAAACAAACTCACTGGGGCGCTAGCGGCAGGAGCTTTTGAGATGGTCAGTGCACGTCGCAAACGCGGGGATACAATCGCCAAGCAATCTGCCACCGCAACTTTGCAAGTGGTCGAGATCTCCGACAGTGAGGACGATGTCCTGCCCCTGCAAGGTCGAGCAGCCGGGATGCTCGCTACCGCTGCTCAGGCTGCAACTGCGATGGCCGCAGCGGCCGCGATGGACGGCACCGACACAGACGATGACGTTTTGATAGTCAAAGACACGACCGCAGCAGCCCCTCAAAGATTAGCAAGCGCTAGGTAAACACGATTTCTTTTCGCAGCGGCAACTTGAGCCTGGGGCCCCGTGCCTGTTCTCGAAAGTTATATACACTGAGTACCTCCACTGCCCGACCCATTGCGCTCGGTCACAAGCCAGCTTGCCAGGACTTCCGTCCTTCTGAGCTAGACAAGTCAGCAGCTGGCAGTGCTCTCAAGTAAACACCTACTAGACCACAACGTGCATGCATTCCGCACACAAGCTGTTGCGACCTCTGCCTGATCCTTGCCTTGCTATCGATGATGCTTGCGGCTGTTGCGTAGAGTGCGCGTGACTCCGGCAGCTGCAGCTGTGCTGCAAGCCACCGAAGACGTGATGTTCTTGCTGGTGCGGAAGCCAGATGCGCGAGTCGGGCAGCAGCAGCAGCAGCAGCAGCAGCAACAGCAGCGGAAGATTCGGCGTCAAGATGACGATTCCGATCTCGAGGAGCTTGTGGTGCCCCGCAAGAGGCCGGCAGTGGCCGATAATGCACAAAGGTAAGAAGATCATGTAGACAATGTGGTTTTGCGTTTCTTATTTGGTAGCCCTGCTTGTGCTTCAGCTTCATCACCACCACGTTTCCCCTGGCTCTGGTTTTAAAGCGCGACATGCAGTGCTCAGTGTATAGCTACCCCAGCCTTGGAGACCCGCACACAGTGTCTCGCTCACAGTGCATGCAAACACGCCCGGCGCACAAAAGTTTGTGCACCATGTGTGCGAACGTCAGGGGATTGCATCTCGTTTCAGCGTTACCCGCTGAGTCCCTCAGCCCGAGCACCTAGCTGCAGCTGCTAGATTCTGGGAGTACAGGGCCACGAGTCGCCGCGGCAGCGCAAAACGCCGTGTGGCCATGAGAGCCTGTAGCAACATGCGCTATACCCTCATATCGGTCCGTGCAAACATCGTACGCCCACACTGAATGCTCACTGCTGTGACAGCTGTTCTCGCGCTTCTCGCTGCCGCCCGCTGACCCTCAGGCCGCAGCGGCACGCACCCTGGATCACCGCCATCAAACGCCCCCCAGGCGGCGCCTTCGCGCTGCTCGCGCTGGCGCCGGCGCACCCGGAGCGCCCCGCCCTCGAGCAGCTGGTGACGGACAGCGGCATCGCCGTGGCAGCGGTCGGCGCGCACTCCGCGAACTGGGCGCAGCCCGGCGTCGTGGCGCAGTACGTGCAGGCCATGGCGGCGCAGCAGGCGCAGGCGCAGCAAGTCTGGGGGCGCCCGGTGATCGTCAGCGCGTACAAGATCCGCGCGCCCGCGCACGTCGTCGCGTGAGTTGTGGGCGTCGTACTGCAGAGGAGGTTGAGCGCTGCTGTGTGCGCCAGTCCGTCGCCGTCCGCGCTGGGCTGGGGCGTGATGGAGTGCATGGCACAGCGCTGAAGCAGCGATCAGCACGTGGTCGTGCAAGCACAAGTCAGAGGGCTACTGGTCTCCTGAACATCACCGCGCTTGGGTTTGCGTGCACTGACGAATTCATGCTCAAACCTGCTGCTCTATTGAGCTGACAGTGCAAGCGGTAGAGTTATGCATACAAGGGGCACCGCGGCTGCGGGGTATGATGACTCTCCGGACAAGATTGACGCAACCATGACGACGCCTGCCGCAGCACATCACCAGTACGGCGATGCGCATGGACAGACTTATGGCAAGGCTGACATCGCAGCGCAGGTCATGCAGCATCGTGATGCGTATCTGATGTCTACGGCGGCGTACGCTGAGCAACACTGACTTACGTGTCCTTTTGTCTGATGGTTACTGTTGTGGCAGGCGTTTCGAGGCGTACGCTGCCACCAAGCCGCGCACCGTCAAGCGCTGCTTCCACGGCACCAAGAGCGCGTGCAACCTGGTTCGCATGGAGGAGGTTGCAGAGCTGGGGCCATGGTACGTTGCCCCATAGATAGTGTCTGCTCCTGCACATGACGACAGACCGCAAGGAATGTGAATGCTGTAGATGTAAGGCATTTCTCGAAGACGTCATTTTTCACTAACGCCTGTTGCGCTTCCCACACGGCCAGAATGAATGGCCTTTCAACGGCAGCACATGGGCAGCTGAACCGAGCTTGGAAAGTGCAACTGCCAAAGGCTGGTATGTTCAGTGCCAGTGTGTTAGGTGCTTCAGAATCTTCTTACTTACTTCCGCTTGTGGGGTGGAACCCTATGGTTCAAAGATGTGCAAGGTATGCGACTCCGATGCCCGTGCGCAGCATGTGCTCGCAACGCACACATAAGCTGGCAGCTGAAAGCAAGCGCTGCCTAACAGTACGCTCACTGACAGCCAGGCCAGCTACGATTGGGCTTCAGGTCCTGGAGAATCTCGCCCGCTGTGGCCTCTGCACAAGGTGTAGTATTAGGGTTAGGGTTGGCTACACAAAGATCAATGCCCCCGCTACAATTTTTAACAAGATTGAGGCGCAGCCAGACACACCATGACCCGCTGCGATACCACCATCTGCAGCGCAGTGGAAAGCGCAGCCCTGACCCTGCAACCGCTGTCCATGTACTTTCGGTCACTCATACTCATTGCTCGTGCGTTGTTGCAGCGGGCAGTCCAATTGCGCGGCGTGCAACATCTGCACGGGCGGCCTCAGCATCGACTTTGCAAAGCACGGGACGTACGGCAAGGGCACCTACTTCACCGAGAACGTGAGCAAGTCGCAGGCGTATGGGGCAATGGTGAGGCTGGACGCGCCCATCCATGCATGTCGTTGTGCGCTCATTGCAAGCCCTGGGATTATGGGAGAGACCGCTGCTGTGTGGTACTGCTGCTTCAGTGAGACTTTACCAAGCAACTTCAACATGAAACAAGCGTTGCTTCAAATTATGTGTTGATATGTATGGTGACAGTGCAGGTATTGGGGTCCATGAGGGCATTGCTGCTTGCGAAACTGCAAAGTTGTGTGCTGCACGACAGCTTGAGACAATGTGAATTTCGAAGGTAGTGAATCCGGCACTGCACATTTACTCACAGTGGTTGTGCTCAGCTTCCAATGTCCGCGTAGCTCAGGTCAATAGACTCTGAACCAGACTCTGCACAGCGTCTTGAACACGATGGTCCTTGCTTGCAGCCTGCATTACCATGTCATTGCTTATTACACAGTCATCGTGCCGCTGGTTTCTTGTCTGTAACACACCCGGAAATACTGAACTCGCTGTGACTGCCTTGTTGTCATGACAGTTGGCCCTGTTGGCCATTACGTAGTCACTCCCGTCGTAAAGGCCCGCTTGCGGTTGAATACATCAACGGTCCTCACAGCTAGCCATCCTGACCCCGACATACACCAACGCCAGTGCCGCTGGCGACCGTCGCTGCGGACGCAGGCGGGCGCGCAGCACTTCATGCTGCTCGTGTGCGACGTTGTGGCCGGCCGCACGTACGTCAACAAGGCCGCTCAAGCCCCGCCGATGGGCTACGACACCGTGGGGCACACGGTGGTAAAGGTTAGGATGAGTGCTGCTGTCGTCTGCGCGCTGCTCAGCAACTAGCTACTTCAAGTAGAAGTAGTACTCTTGCACTCGTGTTCATTGCGGCCTCCGTGGGGGGGGGGGAAGGGGGGTGGGTACGGCTGTCAGACGACGCCAACTGGTTGAGCACGATTGCGCATGCATTCTCGAACAGCTTCCAACACAGATGGCAGGCATGGACACTATTTCGCGTCACGGAGACTCAGTGTTGGATGCGCGTGGGCTGAGCTGACCAGCGCTGCTCATCAAACCCGCACCCGACGTCGCAGGCGTCATGCTCGCGTGGCATCATGGTCGGCTCACACTGTTAGCATTGTGACAGCAGGCTGAAATCACCAGTCAGGTCACAACTTGTGTGACGTCCCTGCGGAGTGGGGGCGGGGACCCTCCCTTGCCTTGCTGCACAACCACATGCCACGCCGCGCCATCTCCGCCACACACGCACCCGGCGACGCACGACATGAGTCAAACTGAAGTGCAGGACAAGCGCAAGCATGCACTGTCTCACAGTGCACGAATCGGTGGCCTCAAAACGCAAATCTCATTTGAACAGCATGTGGTGCGCGCCGCTCTGGCGCTCGCAGGCTGTCACGGGGAAGCACACCGCGCGCGGGGCGGGGGGCGGCGGCCGCGCCCCCCCCGAAGTCAAGCGGCTCAGCCGGCTAATGGACGAACTGGTGGTCTACCGCGACGATGCCTCCGTGCCGCGCTACCTGCTCCTGTGCCGGCCCGCGCGGCTCTTCTGACGCGCGCGCGGGATGCTGCTGGAGTTGTCTACAGTTACATGAGGCACAAGACACGAGACGACACCAACCTTGCGTGCACAAGACTATGTCTGAGTGCCGGCACGTCGCCACGGCACTGTTTGCAGAGGGCGGCGGCAGATGCCGCCTCAGCTGCCGGGGGTGTGTGTGGTATCGCCCCGTAGGTGCAGGCGTCGGGTGGCCTGTAGCCGCAATGTTCGGCACGGCGTCTGGGCGATGTGCGCGCGATGAGCGGTGGTGCCAGCCTGTGCTGGCATGTTGGTGCGCGCGCCTTTCATCTGGGCTGGCACTGGCTGTGCCGCAGCTGCAACGCACATTTGTTTGATGCAATTGTGTCTTCACAGCGTCTTTTGTGATGTTGGGGTACCTTGCGAGGCCGGGGGGGGGGGAGCGAGGTCAACACCAAAAAATGCGTAGCTGGTGGTGCTGAGAGGAAGGGTCAGTTGGGACAGCGCTGGCATAGAGGTTTTGCAGCAGGATGCACGGCACGAAAAATGCAATGCATCTGGTGGCTGGCTACATGCCAGGTTCAAGATGTTTGGGCGCAGAGGCAACATTTGCCGCTGCCAACCTCCAATCACAATAAATCAAGCTGGCATGGTTGCAGGTGCGGCCACACTGATAGACAACGCTTTCAAAGTACTACTACTGTAGTAGGTATGGATGGTGAATTTGTCTGTTCCCACCGTCAGTGCGCGGCGCATGCCAGAACCTTCATGCTTGTACGGCGCTGTAGGCGGCACAATATGTTGCGTGGTGTACGTTTTGTCATGTAAGATTGCTTGCTGCGTACATATTCTGAGGGCATCAAGCTGAGCATACACACACTGTCTGACCGAGTAAGCTCAGTTTGCAGGCTCCAGAGATATCTGGTAGGACATGGTTCGGAATGATTATCCAGCGCCAACTTGAGCAGCTCGAAAACATCAGCTAATGGCGAACTCTGCGAGACATCATACAGTGGCAGCTCACGTGGTCAGGGCCGCCAGGCAGATGTCGCGGTGCTAGTAAGTACGCGAGAGGCTGCTTACAAATTTGGAGGAGTTTTTCCCCGAGGAGAATACGCGAGACTGGACGTGCTCGCAGGCGCAAGACAAGGTCGCCAGCTGCCATGATCTGCACTCGCCAGCAAAGGGGTTCTCTCCGCGGTTTCACATTGAAGTTGAAGTTTAGCCCGTCTATTTTTTTGAAGGTGTTGCCTCGCCTGAAGCAGCAGCATGCCAACATCCAGTGTCACGCATGGTGCTGCTGGCAATCAAGCCGCCGCTTACAGCCTGAAATCTGCTCGGGACAAGGGACCAGGATCTGAGACATCAGATGATGAGGTCGAAGTGTTCTGCACGGTGGCTCCAACATCTGTTGTGGGCTACACGCCACCAGCGGGGCGCGATGCGAAGTGAGGGTCGAAAAACAATAAATGCCTTGTCTTCCTAGCGCTTACAACAGACTGTATGTGGCTGACTTGATGTAAGAAAATCTCAGCTTCAAGTTGCAGCGATGATTTTGAATGCGAGCGACACACCTGTCCGTGTCTGTCGTGTCTTGCGCTTTTGGTCCGTACACATTCTTTGCAGGCGGGCCGGCGACGAAGCCAGGAAGTGGAGTTTCTTCTGCGCATAGAGCCTGCTGAAGCTGCAGTAACTCCCCGCACCAATGCAGCTGCAAGAACAGTGGCAAACCCGCCTGCGCAGGCACGTGACACATCAGGGGATGTGGTGATGCTTAGCAAGAGGCCAGTGCCCGCAAAGCCCCCCCCCAGGTCAGGTGATCTGCTGAGTGTATTGATTTTCAGTTCTTTTTGGATGCACTAGCAGTTGCGGCACGTCCTATACTTCAAAGTATGCTTCAGCGAATGGCAGCTGGGTGCGTCGCCTGCTGATGCGAGCAAAGCAAAACGCGATTGCCGCTATGAATGGTGGACGCGGTGCGAGGCCGCCAGCACACTGCTTCGACTGGCCATGGTGCACTCACCTGCACGGTGCACCACTAGGAAGCTCGCAAACTCTGGTGCCACACAATGCCACCTGCTGTAGGCCTTGCAGCTGTTGTAGATGAATGTGAAAACAAACCATAACGGGCTGGCCTCATGGGGGCCTGTCACAGCTTGGACACAACAGTCCGTAAGGAGTGAGAGGAGCCTACGGACGACTTCTCATGGACGCTGAAGCTGTCAGCGCATCAACATCATTTCCCAATCTTGCTGCTCAGCAACAACTTTGCGCCACGTGAGCATGCCTTGAAGCATTGGCTACGTCCCACGTCAGCGTGCAAGGCGCATTCACATAGGCACGCCTGAGGCATGCTGGTACAGTCTCACGTGGCACCACTACGCCAACGCTGACCACACACACAAACACACACACACGCACTGCTCGCAGACGGCGGCCGCGCTTGATAACCGCCGTCAAGACTCCCCCTGGACGCCGTTTTAAGTTGCGAGCGCTGGCTCAGGCCCATCCGGAGCGTACCGCGCTGCAACAGTTCATTGAGCGACAGGCTGCTGCAGCAGTGCGTTATGGGTGGAGGGGCCCCGGCCCAGCGGGGGGCCTGAAGGTTCAGAGCGTGTTCAAGGTCCAACCGCCGGCCGCTGTAGTGAGGTGATTGAGAAGTGTCGTTGGCTTGCAAGAAGTACATTGCACATCCACAGAGGGGGCTTTTGGCGCCCCTAGCGAAGCGAAATCAGTAAAAGTACATTGTAGGCTGCTACATGGCCGGTATGGCTTTTATAATCTGAATGGGGTGGCGATTTGCCGACGATCAAAGCGATGATGACATGCCATTGATGCTGTGCGCATACGACACTTGCATGTCAATGAAATCAAGCGCATGTCTTTTGCATTCAAGTTGAAGTGTGCACATTGGCCTTGCTCACTTGTCGACACAGAACTACGAACAAGTATTTCGCTGAACTGTCAGTACAAGTCATACTGTCAAGTGCGCTGTGTTGCATCGGCCATATAACAACATTGAGATGTACAATGAACTCAACGCACGTGGTGGAACGAGAACCATACCAGCATATTCAACTTGCTGTGGCGGAGGTGCCAACGTCAGATGACTGAACTCGGCTCGAGCACGGCTCCTGCACAAGTACAGTAGCCACAGTGTGCATACCCAGTGTACAATGCGCATTGCAGGCTGTGCAGCTTAACTTGAAGTGATCAAGTGCCCAGCACGTGCAGCAGGGGCGTATGCTCAAGATGTTGCTGACACTCTGCTCAGTCATCTGGCGCAGAGTCAAAGAACTCCTTCTGCCCCCTCTGTGGCAGGCGCTTCGAGGCCTATGCAGCTAGCAAGGCAGGCACCATCAGGCGCTGCTTCCACGGCACCAGTATGGCATGCAACTTGGCCATGATAGAATCGGTGCCTGATCTGGGGCCATGGTAAGCCTTTGCGAGTGTCCATGACAGACTGCATAACGCACTTGGCTTCCGACATACTAGTAGTCTACAATGTGTGGGATGCACATGCCCACGATATTGAAATATCAGGGGTTTGCTGATGTTCACGATTGGTTCTCATAAGGTTTGCCAATATGGTCTCCATGAGAGAGTAGTGACGCACGCATTGATCATTGGCAAAATTGAAGTGGTCTGCTTTCAGTGATGGGCATCCTCCAATGAATGTCAGGTCATAGAGCGCCGAGCTTCTTCTCTGAAGCTGACGCTGGTGTCACCGGTTCGCAATTGCTAACACGACATCGGCAGTATCAGCATTCGTAAAAGCGACAGAGGTGACACCAGGAGTACAGTAGCACCGACTTGGCCTCAGCACAAAGGGGGGCTGACGCTGACACTAAACATCAATCTGACCTAACCTAGCGCTGAACCGAACCCTAGTCCTACCCCAGTGTAAAACTACTCAGCCCTGCCCCTACCTCGTTTTCCCCCAGTGGGCAGTCCAACTGCGCAGCGTGCAACATCTGCACCATCGGCCTCAGCCGTGAGCGCACCGCGCACAACGCCATCTTCGTCTCGGAGCAGCCCGCAATCGCCGCCGCGTACGGCAGGGGACGCGCCACTCCCTCACTTGGCGCGTACCCGCTGTTCATATGCGATGTTGCGGCAGGAGCGATAGCCGTCGGCAACCACGGCCACAGCGGCCTGCCGCACGGCTACGACAGCTGCGGCGTCCACGCGCAGGTGCGCTGCCCCCCCCCCCCCAGGCGGGACGATGCAAAGGCGCCGCTCATTGCGAAGGCGTGCTGATGATCCTGCTGCTGAAACGCACAGTGGCGTCGATGCCGTTGAATTGTGCATTCTGCTGCGCGCGTGAGCCATGACGTACGCAACTTGCACTTTGCAGCTGTGCGGGATACTGATGCATGCATGGGGCAGGGCAGTGGATCTGCTTTGCGGCTGCGTCGGTGTTGACAGCGCCACTGCGGATACTCTGCTGTCGTTCACGGGCGCATCTGTGTTTCAAAGTAGTGTGTTTGATTGATCAAACACATAGCTTGCAACTATCTCAAGTATCTGTAGTTCACTCACGTGATTCAGCATACATTGAAGTCGTATATGTCACTGGTTGCAGTCACAAGGCAATGAAGTATTGCCACCAGAACTCAAAGTCACTATAACCACCAGTCCCCTGACATGCCCTGTTGCTCTTTGCACTTGCATGGGTGAACGATTTCATGCCTTCGTTTGTTTGTGAGTCAGCTCACTCTCAAGTGGTCGAGCGCGCGCAAGACGCAGGCTCAAGGGTTCAAACAGCAGCGCTCATCACTCAATGCGAGAAGAATGGCACCACGCTCGGCTGCTTCTCTTGTTGCAGGCAGCAGTCACGCCGCCGCTGCTGCAAGGTTCGGGTATGCGCAGCGCTATGCGCCGCCCCCTCCCTTGCATGGAGAGGCCCCCCCCACACAGAAGCCGTTCACGGAGCTGGTGCTGTTCCGCAACGAGGCGTGCGTGCCGCGCTACCTGCTCATCTGCAGGAAGTAGTTCAAGTTCAAGCCACGACTCCCCACGGCCAGCAGGCCGCGCCAGGTGGGGCAGTCGTTTACGGTGCCCGGCAAAGCAGCGCTGGCACGCATGACCTTCCAGCACGACGCAGATGTCATGTAGTCCCGAGAGCAGATGCAGGAATGGTGTCAGCACTGCCTACGGTTGCTGGCCGCAAAAACACCTATGAGGGCGTCGCACACTTTGAAGTGCGAAGACCGTGGTAGCTTGCGCGATTTCGCAGGAGAACTGACACTGCTTTGGCGGGTACGTGTTGTCTTGCGAGCAACATGCGTGTGTAGCATACGCAACATATTGCATGCCGCAGGACACAGGTGCTACTGCGTACGCCATCCTGGGGACACATATGTATGGACAGTGTGTAGCGTACTCAGCATGGCAAGGTCAACGGACACAGCTGAACATACATCACTCGATGGGGATGCGGTCAAGGAGAGGGTAATATCCAGGAGGCTGCATGTGAGCAGCAAATCAGCTTGCAGCTCAGCCATGGCAGCATGCACTGTCATGTGCGTGACTTTGTGCAGTACATGCACGAGCGTGAGCTCTGTGCGCCGAGAATGGTGCAGCATTGGCAGGGTTTTGGGGGTGGGGGGGGCGACAACGCTCTGCGTGCAGTACCTACCACTTTTTCGCCGCATATACACTCGCAAGTATAAGCGTATTCAACATGGGCAACGGCATCGACAATGCAACATGGTATGTGAATCACCAGTGCCGAGGACGCAAGCACGCTTAGTGCGGCCTCAAAGCAATTTGCTTGCTGAGTGTTCTGATATAATTGCCCCCTTCGGGTGCCAAAAAATTCATCCAGATGCAGCTGTGGTTACTACTAGGCATGAGCTGCGAGCGTGCATGCTGCTGGAACTGCAGGAACCAACAGGCAGTGTCTTAGGCTCAGGCTTGTCTTACATGGTGCTATCAGGCATGTGCCTTGCATCGCATCGGCTGGCATGCAAGTACTGCAGCACATGAGCTTGCGAGTGTTATGTGACAGCAATGCCCTGGAGTGCTCTCGAGGCACATTGCATCTCTTGCTTGTCTTCCACCGCAAAAATACAGCAATGATGGTCACCAATTCAATTGCCATGTGCAACAGTCTAGCGCAGGCCTTGTGACGAGAGAGAGCACTTCAGCGGCAGCTGTACCGTGATGGTGTGTGTGCTGAGGTACGCAGATCGCAAGCACTGACAGTGCTGCTGCTGTCGCGGTTCACTCGCTGTGACATCAAACATGCTAGGACCAAAGAGGTGCTGTTTGCAGCAGTCTACAAGATACATTGGCGCGTATCAGGGGACAAGTGCACGAGAAATTGCATTCATGGCCCAATCCCCTGCGATTTCAAAAAATTGTGTACATTGACAAGATATTGTCACGACTTCAACGCCGATGACGCACCATACATCGCCACAGAGGCGGCAGCTAGCTCCTCTTGCATGCACCGTTGAAAGGTACTCCTGCAAACCCTCTCCTGCTCGCCTTCAGGTAGCGCCACCGCTGGCTTCTCCACGCCCACGTTCCGCAGAGCTTGCTCGTATTGTTGCCTGCTGACGCTGCCCTTGCCGGTGGGATCCATCATACCGAAGGTGGCCTCAATGTCCTCTGCGGTAAAGAAGGCTGTCGGCACCATGCTATCCCTTGCTGTTCTCAGTGTGTCTAGCACCTCCAGCAGAAAGGCGTTGGGATCGCTGGGCCTGTGATACATCACTCTAGTGCAAAGCTCCTGAAAAAGGCTGTCTATGCCCTTGGCCGCTATATATCTGTTGGCCTCATCCCTAGGCCCTTCTCGTTGAGGTTGTTGGCTCACGCCTTCATCCATGGTCATAGCGCTGGGGTCGTAGTCGTAGTACACGGCGTGGTTTTGGGTGCAGCAAACTGCCTAAAGTGGCGTTACCACCGGATGAAACTGCCACTGAACACGAGCAAAAACAGAGCAAAGAAAGCAAAGCAGCCTGAAGCAACGACTGCCTGGCCACTTGATAGCGGGCTGGAGCAGTAAGCCACTATCTCAATCAACGCTTGTAGCTCAACGAGTCGTGAGGGCTGCGAGTGGGGCTCTGGCTGCTGGTCCGGGAGAAGGAAATCAATAACGAACAGGAAAGGGTTCAACGGCGCTGGGGCAGCATGAGTGGAATAAGCGTGCTGCAGCACTTTGAGGCCTACCAGAAAGCCAGGGTGACTTTCGTGCAGGCAGTAGCAGAGGCCGCCACCAGGCCACAAAACATCGAGGTCATGCAGAATGCGGGTGTCATGCAACTGCTGCGCCCTCTCCTGCTGGACAACGTAAGTGCGCGGTGCCCTGCCAAGACAAAGTTCGGGCGGTAAAGCCTAGACTGATACTTTGTTTCGCGCTTGAGACATGTGCCGACTGAAACCGCTGTTCCGCTGCATCTGTGTTGCAAGCACCAGACCCGTATTCGCCCCTTGAACTCGCACTTTTACCCCCACACCTGTGTTGGTGTCCTCCAGATTCCATCCATCCAGCAGTCGGCGGCTCTGGCCCTGGGGCGCCTCGCCAACTACAGCGACGATCTCGCGGAGGCAGTCGTCGGCAACGAAATACTGCCTCAGCTGGTGTACTCTCTGAGCGAGCAGAACCGCTTCTACAAGAAGGCCGCTGCCTTTGTGCTGCGCGCCGTTGCCAAGCACTCGCCGGAGCTGGCGCAGGCCGTTGTGGACTCCGGCGCGCTGGACGCGCTCGTGCCGTGCCTGGAGGAGTTTGACCCCACTGTGAAGGAGGCGGCCGCGTGGGCCATTGGCTACATTGCTCAGCACAACGCAGGTACTTGTGGGGACTTGTATTCATCAAGGCCGCAAGGGGGGGCAGTGTGTATTGTGCAATCGTGAGGTTTGCTCCTACGCAGCAGCCTAGTCTGCACTGCGTCAGCGCAGGTACTGCTTGTGCCGCTATTGTGCGCCTTGTCGACTTCTTGCCAGTAGGCTCAGGTGTTGTGCAGTGACGTGTGCGCAGCGGTGTGAGGCGTCGATAACTGCACGCTGCAACATTACCCGAGATTATGCATACCGCACCGTGGCAACGCCACTCATACGTTGGTCAGTGCTACGCAAACCATGCGCGCCACCACCATTCAATTCAATGCTGCATGCTTTGGAGTGGTGTAGACCTTCTGAGCACTGTCGAGGCCAGGCTCAGCACCAACGCTGGTGGCAACAATCACCTGCATGAGCGGCACTGGAGACAAAGTACCGGCGCGTGGGCAGCCCCATTAGGTCAGAGCACGCGGCGGCATGCATGGCTTTCCGGTGCCGAGCAGCTGCAACACTTCTCATATACTTCTGCGTCCATGTCAATGCCTGCAGCTGTATACCCATGCAGCCGCTGGCGCATACGCAGCAGGCACCATCATACAGCAGGCGGAGGAAGGATGTAGGGTGCTCCCGCCACTACGTCTGCAACCTGCAGCCCACCGTGTCCCTTGCACGGCACATCGGCATGCACAATGCTGACGCGCAGCACATGCTGCGCGCTGTAGCACTCGCCTCATCCCGCCAAGCTCGCAGCGCGACGAACACCCCCACTGTGTCACTGGACATGACCCCCCCCCCCCTCCCCCCCATGATTCACTGAAACATGACCCACCCACCCCCCCTGCGTAACCCCTGCCGACCGCAGCCCTCGCGCAGAGCCCCCCTCCCCCTTCCCCCCCCATGTATCACTGAAACAAGACCCCCCCCCCCCCCCAATGTGCAACCCGTGCCGACCGCAGCCCTCGCGCAGAGCGTCCTGGACGCGGGCACGGTGCCCCTCCTCGTGCTCTGCATACAGGAGCCCGAGATCACGCTGAAGCGCATATCCGCGAGCGCGCTGTCCGACATCTGCAAGCACACGCCGGAGCTCGCGCAGGCGGTCGTGGACGCCGGCGCCGTCGCGTACCTCGCGCCCCTCATCGCGCACCCCGACGCCAAGCTCAAGCGCCAGGTGAGGCAGCCCGTGCGCGCTCACTGCACACTTGAAATTGAATTTGCAGGGCACGCGCTTGCGGCTGCACTCGTGTTCAATGCAAGCTCATAGCGGCAGAGCTGGGGTCGCGGCAGTGGCACAGGCGTGACCGTACTGCGGCCGCGTGTGCCGTGTCATCAGCGCATTGCACTTGCGAGTATGGTTTCTTTTACGTCTGTGGTCATGTCCCCATGACCAGAGCTCGGCGCCGCACGCGCAGGAAGACTGTGGTCACCTTTGTCAAGCATGATACTCAACTACCGTACACTTGCCTCAGGTGCGCCCGGCTAGCTGCAGGCTCATGTATGCACAGCCTCTACCCTCTACGTGGGCCTGTGCTTGCCCGACTGGCATCGTGGGTGCAGCATGCTCTCATTCCAGATGGCCGACCCTGTTCTGCGCACTGATTCCCGACAACAGCAGCGCAGCGCACTCCGTCGCTGCATGCGGAGCCGTGCTGCGTTGCGGCTCCATTGCCTCCCATCAACACCTCAGCCATGTCGACTACTTGCTGCACCCGCACAGCAAGCTCTGGTCATAGCCTCACACGCAATTCATCATCATTCCCCACCCCCCCTCTCTCTCCCTCGTGCACACGCCGCGCCGCGCCGCGCCGCGCGCAGGTCTGCTGCGCCCTCGGCCAGATTGCCAAGCACTCCGTGGACCTCGCGGAGGCCGTCGTCGAGGCGGAGGTCTTCCCCGGCGCGCTGCGCTGCCTGCGCGACGCCGACGCGCTCGTGCGCAAGAACGCCGCCACGTGCGTGCGCGAGGTCGTCAAGCACACGCCCGAGCTCGCCAAGCTCGTGGTCAACGCAGGCGGCGCCGCGGCGCTGGTCGACTACGCGGCCGAGGCGCGCGGCGCGGCGCGCCTGCCCGGCGTCATGGCGCTGGGTTACGTGGCCGCGTTCAGCGAGACGCTCGCGCTCGCGGTGATTGTTGCGCGCGCCGTGCAGCCGCTCAAGGAGGCGCTGGTCGCGGAGGGCGAGGACCACATCAAGGCCGCGTGCGTGTGGACGCTGGGGCAGGTGCGTGCGCGCGGTCGTGCGTAAGCAAGTGTGTGTGTGTGTGTGTGTGTGTGTGTGTGTGTGTGTGTGTGTGTGTGTGTGTGTGTGTGTGTGTGTGTGTGTGTGTGTGTGTGTGTGTGTGTGTGTGTGTGTGCGTGCGCGCGTGCGCGTGCGTGTGTGTGAGCGGCACAGGGGTGATCGTAGACGCAGAGAAGAGGTGGCATGTGCTGCGGCTTGATTTTGACGGTGGCCACTAGGTCGGCCTGGTGAGGCTGAGGAGAACAACAAGGGCATGCACAAGAGGGGCTGGGCTGGCAAGAAGTCAGCAGTGTCAGACTATCCTGCATGTACCTGAGCAGTATGCCTGCAGGAATCTGGCGTCTCGTAGCCAGCCAAGGTCACCCGCTGGCCGCTGGCTGCCATCTCAGCCCTCTCTTGCACTGAGGCCACCACCACGTTGCCGCGACAGTGGCCTCCTACCTGCTGCTGCAATGTACCCCACTTCAACTTACATCACCCCAAACTTCCTCTCCTCCTGACCCACCGCGCACTGCCCCCCCCCACCCCCTCCCGCGCGCCGCAGATGGGCCGCCACACCCCCGACCACGCGCGCGCGCTCGCCGAGGGCGACGTCCTGCGCCACATGCTCGCCGCGATGAGCCACCCCGACTCGTCCGAGGACTTGCGGCTCAAGGCCAAGCGCGCGCTCAAGGCGGTGCTCGCCAAGTGCACGCACCTCGCCGCGCTGCAGCCGCTGCTGCGCGACGCGCCGCCCAAGGCGCAGAAGTACGTGCTGCGGCAGTTTGCGACGCTGCTGCCGCACGACGTTGACGCGCGCCGCGCCTTCGTGCAGAGCGGCGGGCTGCAGTACCTGCAGGTGCGTTGCTGCCGCCGCCGCCGCCGCCGCTGCCGCTGTGCACACCGTGCCCGCATTTGCAGTGCGTCCTCTTGTGTCCTTTTTGAGGCTTATGGGCCTGTGGCTGTCTCTCAAGTTTGTTCTCTTCCTCCCAGTGAAGTCGTTGCTCAATGATGTTGTGCTGCTGCTGCCGCCGCCGGCAGCTGGCAGTTTGTATGCAGTGACAGGATACTGGTGCAAGTGTCTGTTATTGCCTACCCTTTTCTTTCAAGTCCATTCGTCCGCATGACTCACGGGGATGGGCATATATATATATATACAGCACGACGGGGCAACGACGGCAGCGCTGACTTCTCTCGCACGCACCGCACTTGCGCGCGCGCCGCCGCCGCAGGAGCTCGCGGAGGGCGGCGCCGGCAAGCTGGAGGAGTACATCAGCGCCATCAACGCGTGCTACCCGCCGGAGGTCGTCGAATACTACAGCCCCAATTACAGCAAGACGCTGCTGGACAAGATCGACGAGTTCCAGGCGTCGCCGCTGCGCGCGGGGGGGTAGGCATGCGCGGGGGGGATTCACGATGCGTAATAAGTTATGTACCAGTCTTTGCTGCGCGGGGAAGGGGGGGGGGGGGGAGGGGGGTCACATGTTGTGGAAGCGGGGGGCGGCGCACGCCGGCCGCGCCGCGTTTTGCTCGTCCTTGTTGGTGTGTTGCATGTACAGCGCTGGTGCGCGCCGTTGGCGCAGTGCCATGCGGCGGCGCGCGTGGCAGGGTGCCAGCCCATGCCGTGGATCGATTGCCATGGCATAAATGCGTGCTCCGGTGCGCAGCACTGCAGCTGCTGGGCTGCTCAATCTGGGGTTCTTGAATCCATCAGACAAATGAAATGAACTTTAACTTGTGCAACACCTGGCTGCAACAGATGCCTTGCATTCTTGCACTTCACATGCAGCATGTCGCAAGTTGTGAGTGCGCAATCGTTCAGTGCTCTGGGCTTGTGGCGTGTGCGTTTCATCGCTACTGCATCTTGGAGCTCGTTGCACCTGTCATAGCGCTGTGTCGTTACACTTGTCCACCACAAATTACAATTACCCAAGCATCCGTGACATGCTTGAAGAGCCGATCATCAGATCGACATCGCACAGCTTCAGACGTCATCACCCTATACTTTGCCTTGTAGCATGGATTCGCTGTCGTCACATGCATATGCAGCATGGTGTTGTGACACTGTTGTCTAATGATAACATCAGGCTGCGCCATAGACAAAGATCGTTGTTGGTCTGCTGGATACATCGTCCCAGCATTGTGCTGTCTGAGACATCACCTGGGTCATAGACAAAGTATCACTTCTCTGCTGCACATGTCCTCTCCATTCAGTCATTCTGTTTCTGTTCAATTTGGAATATTTCAGTTCGAACTCAAGCCTTCAACGTTAAAAAACAAACAAACATATATTTCAGACGTTGACAAATTGGAAGTGTCAACTTCAAGTTTAAAAAAAAGTCGCCGTTTGGCCATTTCAGCTTTGCCACTGGGTACATACTGGAAAACCAGTCATGGATGCTGCAATGGAGGTCGAAGTACGATTATCGCCGCCTCTCAGGTTGCGCAAGGGCAGCTCCAGTATTGGTGTGCCACTCCGAGCGCTGCACGGCCCGCTACACGAAGTCAATCAGAGCATACCAGACGATGTTGCAGCAACACTGAAAGCACCAGCAGCAGCAGTGGCAGGAGACGCGCAGCGGTCGCGCGCCAGAGCAGCGGCCATACAACGCCGCATGTCGGACATGCAGTACATGTCCCCCATGAAACGCACACGGCGGCAGAGCAGCATTGGGGGCGAAGCTCGGAGAGTCTTGACGCCAGGCAAACACGCGCGCCCTCGTGTGTCCTTCAGCGAACAGCTGGATTGTCGTGAGCTCACAGCACGAAGTCCCTCGCCACCGCCCAGCAAGCCTGCAGCTGCAGCTGCTGACATCATCGCCCACGACGACGAGGCACGCGAGCAGCAGCAACCTCCCCAGTGCGAGGAGTGCGAGGCCAGCGACGTGGCGGTGAGGTGCCGGCAGTGCGAGCAGCTGCTGTGCGAGGCCTGCAGCGCCACCATCCACCAGAAGGGGGCGCGCGCCAGGCACTCGCTGCTGCCCTACACGCACGCCAGCGCCACCGCGCCGCCCCCCACCAGACTCTCCAGCGGATCAGCCTCGTCAGCGGGCTCCATGGGCGCTGGCGGCGGGGACGTAAAGGCGCGCGTGGCGGCGGAGGAGGCGCGGCGGCGGCGCTGGTGCAAGGAGGACTTTGAGGTGCAGGGTGCGCTGGGGAAGGGGCGCTTTGGCAACGTGTACCTGGCGCGCGAGCGGCTCACGCGCGCGCAAGTCGCGCTCAAGGTGCAGTTCCGCAGCGCCGTGCTGACGGGCGGGTCTCAGGTGCGTGTCGGAAGTGCATGTGGTAGTCTGTGTGGCAAGCATCTGCTCTGCAACAATCTGAAAAAGTGCGCGGTGTCACCCAGAGGAGTAGTAGGTACATGCATTTTCCGGTATCACCAGCGCCTGCCGACCCGCATCAAAACACCAAGTGCGCGCTACTCTGGAAGAACAATGAGTGACCAGGTCTCAAAGTTCTGCCGAGTGGGCTGCCAATAGAAATGCGTCACGTGTGAGACCGTCAGTCACATATACACGGCATGGGCGTCTGAGTCTCACTGTGGAGAAGCAGGGTCGGCTGGGTTCAGCGTGACTCATCCATGTTGCGCATCATCTGTGTGAGAAGTGACGCGCGAGCGCATCAGCTTTGTGCACCTGGTAGTACAATACCCATCTCAAGCATCCTCTTTTGCTGCTGTTAGCGGCGCTGTGGTTAGCAACGCTGTTGGCAATGCTTTTTGCGATGCCTTTGGCGACGCTGTGATTGTTGGCGACGCTGTATTAGCAATGCCTGTTGGCGTCGCTGGTTGACGACGCCGCAACTGTCCTCGATTCTGTAACAGCAACTCTGTCGGTGACGCTGTTAGCGACGCTGTCAGCGACGCTGTACGGCAGGCTGCGCTTAATACGCTGTTTTACAAAGGGGGTGGTGCGGGCTGCTCAGAACCCTGGACTGGCTTGTGCAACGCACACGTGACACCTACAACTGCACCTGCAGTGGCGCTCCTTGAGCTTACATAGCTGCCTGTGATAGACTGTACATCTCAAGCGGAGTGTGGTATGTGTTGCCATGCGTGCCGAGCTATCTAGTTCTAGAGTGCTCAACGCTGAAACACTGTTGTTGCTGGAGGTACAGACGAGCTGCATGCCATACGTACTGTTCGCCGAACCACTCTGGCAGCTGCTGCCTTGCAAAAGCATGCATGAGAATGCGTGTAAAAGCACCAGTGCGTACGTAGTGTGTTCGCCGCTTCCATATGTCCCATCACACCGGAGACCGCACGTCCGTTCGCGACCTACGCAACCCCACCTCACAACCTTTGCACGCATCTGCTTACGCCCGCTCTCTAACCCTAACTCTCGCACGCCGCCGCCGCCAGGTCCTGCTGAACCTGCGGCGCGAGGTGGAGATCCAGTCGCGCCTGCGCCACCCGCACATCCTGCGCATGCTCGGCCACTTCGCCGACGCCAAGAACGTCTACTTCATCATGGAGGCGGCGGCGGGCGGCGAGCTGTACAAGCGCGCGCGCGCGCGGCGCCGGGGGGGCGCCTGCCGGAGGCGGCGGCGGCGCGCGCGACGGCGCAGCTCGCGCGCGCGCTCGCGCACCTCCACGCGCGCCACGTCATCCACCGCGACGTCAAGCCCGAGAACTGCCTCCTGGACGCCGACGGGCGCGTCAAGCTCGCGGACTTTGGCTGCGCGGTGCACGCGCCGCCGCCGGCGCACGCCGCGCGCGCGACGCTGTGCGGCACGCCCGAGTACCTGACGCCGGAGATGGCGGGCGCGCGCGCGCCGCGCGCGTACGGCGCGGGCGTCGACGTCTGGGCGCTCGGTGTCTTCGCGTTCGAGCTGCTGTGCGGCGCGACGCCGTTCGTCGACGGCACCGCGGCGGCGGCGGCGATCGACGCGGAGCTCGCCGCCGCCGCCACCGCTGCGCACGAGGCGGTGGCGGCGGCGCCGGGCGGCTCCGCTGGCGCAGCTGCTGCTGGCGGGATGCCAGCGGTGAACCCCGGACTCATGGGCGCGGACGGCGGCGGCGCGCACCACCGCGTGTACACGCGCATACTGGCGTACAGGGGGGGGGTGACGTTCGTGGAGGGGGTGGACCTGCCACGCGCGCTCGCGTTCGTGAGGTTCCTGCTGCAGCCGGCGCCGGCGCAGCGGCCGGACATGGCGCGCGTGCTGCGGTGCGAGTGGCTCGCGCCGTACATGGACGACGACGGCGGCGTCGCCTGATGTGGTGTGTGCGTACGCGGTGGACTGTAGATGTGATACGCGAGCAGTTGGTATGCATGTATACTGAACAGGGGGAGGGGGGCGGGGCTGCGCACGCACCTTAACGGCGACGTCAGAGTGCATCGCCGTCCCTTGCAGATCCTCGAAACGCAATAAATCTGACACCAGCCATAAACGTCACATGTTTCTGCTCTGTACATCCATCCAAAGCGCACTGCGATCAATTGCAACTTCATTGCAGACACAGGTGACACATTGAACTTGAGAACTGCTGTACTTGTGCGCGCTGCTGCATAATCAAAGGTCGCTCAATGGTTGAACAAGTTTTGCATTTGATTTTGCCCCCATCATACCTAGGCGAGTCACTCGCTGAACAATTAGCCGAGGGGTTGTGAAGAAAGACTGCTCAGAGTCTAACCATGCGCTTTACAGCAGCCATTGCGGCTGCCCTGGGTGGCCTTCAAGTGTGTGCATTTCACTTGGCGCCCAGCACCTTGCATGGAGCTTCAGCGCGCATCAGCAGAAGATGCTTGGATCCGCTCTACATGACAGCAAGTTCCGGCTCTGCGTCCCGGCGGGAAGCTCTCGACTCTACCGCAGCCGCGGCTTGTGCTGCTGTGCTGTCGTTTCTGTCCCCTGGCACGGTATTCGCCGCAGCAGGGGGCGCTGTGACGGTGCTTGGAGCCAATGGGAAGACAGGTGTGTGGGTTTGGATCTTTTGACATGATGTGTCAGATTCGAACATGGGGCAGATGGCAGCACGTGTAATTATGAAGACTTTGGCATTGCAATGGCTGTGCAGCTGCCTTTGAGCCAGTGTGTTGATGGCCTGATCATTTGGAGCGTACATGTGCCATTTATTTACAACACAGAACGTGCATCACATGGCGATGGCCTCAGCTGGCGCTCACTGTGCTGTTTTGACTCTGCCGGATGTGCTACAACAGAGCGCCGAGCGTGCTGGTCAGATCTCACACTTGTCATTACAGTCAGCACCTGTGAACAACGTCTAGCGCCGCTTCACCTTCACAAGTCAGCATGCACTTGACAACAGGGAGAGCTAATGACCGTTTGTGCCCTACAGGCACGGAGTGCGTGAAGCAGCTGCTGGCGAAGGGCATTGCATGCACCGCAACCTCACGGTCAGGCTCTCTCAAAAGCGAGTTTGAGGACCCAAGTGCGCTGCTCACTGCTGCGGCCGTGGATGTCACCAATCTCAGCTCCGTGAGCGCAGCTGTGAAGGGGGCAAAGGGGGTAATATTTGCCGCCAGCGCTAGCAAGGGCGGCGGGAATGCGGAGGCGGTGGACTACAAGGGCGTTGTAAATGCGGCCAAGGCGTGCCTGGAGAACAACGTACCCAGGTGTGTATGTGTGTACAGCACCTGACGCTGTTGATGTGCTGTCAATGTTGTTGCAAGAACAAGTGTTGAAGTAGGATGGGCAGAATTGTCGGATGCGTCACACTCTTATCTAGAACACCGCTGGCTCGGTTGCTGTGCGGTGAAGTGGCTACTGTATTGTGTGCCTGGAGAGCAACGCGCCCACGTGTGTGTGCGCACTGACAGTGCTGGTGTGCTGTCAGTGCTATCATAGAAAGAAGTTGCATTGGTGTGTGCGGAGCAGAGTACGTAGTTGGCAGGCGCCACAGCTGGCATGCTCCACCTAGCTGGCATGCACCATATATGCGGAATAAAGCAGTGTACCAAGGCGTACGCGGGTCGTGCGTTGCTGGTAAGCTGTGGATGCCGTTATTACCAAGGAGCCTTTGGAGTATGAGATGGGAAACTAGTTGAAATGCATCATGTTCACTCAGAGACCGTTAGGTTGGTCACTGCCGCGGAGCACAGTGGCTGGAATCATAGGTGTGAAATCACCTATCTTAGTGAATGCAGCTGCATCTGCCTGCCTGGCGTCGTGCATGCCACCCTGTTACATCTATAACTGGGTACGCGGGATGTGTCAAGACGCACCCAGTGTGAACACCTGCAAGCGGTGTGCTGTGCATGTGAACATATACTGCTGAAAGATTGTACCACAAACTGCTGGAAGTTTGCACCATCACTGACAATGGTGCGTGCCGGTCGCCTTCTTCACAACACCTGCACCACATGGCCTGCTTGTCAACAGCAGCTGCGCACTTCGTGTTCATCGATGCCGCGGATGACTGCTGCTGCACATTCCGGTGCTTCCGAGTGCGCTTAAAGGTCTGCGGCGCTTGCGCCATTGGTGTGCCCTTTGCCGGCATAGCGCGCGTATCAACGCCAACACAGACCTCTCCCCATGCACACACACACTACATACACGCGTGCAGGCGTCTCTCCTGCAGTGCCACAGAGAGCTGATCGCAGGTCTGCTGCCACCCTTCTGCCCCCGCAGGCTGGTAATTGTGAGCTCTGGCGGCGTCAGCAAGCCAAACAGGTGGGGGCGCGTATTGGCGCTCTATATGCATCGTCCCCTGCCACCACTCGCGCGAACATTGCCTGCCGACAGTAGTGCCGGCGGCTGCGCAATATGGGCGGCTGCTGACCACTGCTGGGCGAGGTCAATCGCTGCCTCACTCATAGGCTGCACGCCGACTTGTCGCGAACGTAGCACCCTGATCACGCGTCTGACGGGACAGAAACTGCCAGAACTTGCAAGAAGTTTCCGAGAGCAACAGCAACTTGGTTTAAACTGGCGCTTCCAAGAGCGCCCGGCACAGGATCATGAGCCCTTCTGAAAGTAATGGCCAGGGCTTCTGCCGCGCACGCGGTGCCCGGCGACTACTGTGGAATTCTCTAGCAGGCTCAAGTGCGGGTCTTGTGTGCTGATAACCGAGGGCAAACCTATTGGACGCCACGTGCAAAGCACTTTGATACCTGTGCCTGCAACTCTGATCAGGACGATGAGAGCATGCACGACCTCCAACATTGTATCGCGCCATGTTGACTGAGGCTGCAACTGGCACCGCCTCCGCCGTGACGCCAGAACTCCCTCCACACGTGTGACTCTGCAAGCAAGTGCGCGCGAACCGTGGCGTTGCAACACGAGCAGTGCAGCCACACGATAGCCTGAGCATCAACCGCCACATGGCCCCAGCACCCCTCATATTCCCCCCCCCCCCCCCCCCCTTGCATCCGCCGCCTGTCGCCTGCAGCCCCGTGTACAAGTTCCTCAATCTCTTTGGCGAGATCATGAAGTTCAAGGCGCTCGGCGAGGAGGAAGTGCGCGCGCTGTACGCGCAGTCCGATGCGCCCTGCTACTACACCATCGTGCGCCCGGGGGGGCTGACGCTGGCCCCCCCCCTCGGCGTCGAGCAGCTCGAGATCAACCAGGGGGATGCCATCAGTGGCCGCATTGCGCGCGCCGACGTCGCCGCCATTTGCGTGGAGGCCATCTACAGGTGGGCGAAGTAGGCGCCACCCCTGAACCATAAGCCAGGGTTACTGTCATAAGTCTTTGCACATGGCAGCGAGCTGAGTGGCGCGTAGAGTGCGCATGTCACGTTGCGAGTGTGCCATCACTATCGCTGCACGTGCAGTGCACAGCGGCGTTCACCCCAGATTGACCGGTAGCTGCCGCGCATGCAATTCAACGTGGCTGGGGGCGACTGCGCCTTCAGCAACAAGCAGTCCAAGCCTTCGCTTCACCATGCATTTGTGGCAGACGTCCTTTGTAAGTGGTGGGCCTGCCCTCCATGTTTGGGCCTGCCGCAGCTTGTTGGGACACCCCCCCCAGCAGCCCGTGTAGCATGCGCATGCGCTGGGCTTACTTCCATGAGCGCCGAGCCTACTGCCGCCGGGTCTGGCGCCATGCACACCATTCATTCGCAGCTCGCAGGCCGGGAGGCGTGGCGGAGCTCTTTCACCTTCAAACAGACATAGATGTCATAATGCTATGGCGCTGCATAGCATGCTTCAGCATACGCCATTATAAGCCCCTGACATGTGCTCATCAGGCATGCCCCCTAACCCACAACTTGTGAACGTCGGCACTCTGCGTCTGTCCGTTGCTCGCTGCCGCAGCGACGCCACCCGGGACACGACGTTTGAATGCTACGGTGCGGACACCGGCAAGCCGCTGGACTCTGTGGGCGTAAGCAACATATTGAAGCAGACCGCGGGGCCTGGCACGCCGGCGCCAAGCAGCGCACACAGGGGGAGCACCTGGGCGCAGTTGTTCCAGGGCCTTGAGCCCGATCATGCCTTGTGACAGCAAGGGTGTAGGGGACGATGGCTTGAAGTAGCCGGTATCGCTTTGAAGTGGTCGCAATGGAGAGAACACAGCACTTTGTAGGGGCGCATTGATGGCTGACGTGCAGAGGCTAGAATATGAGGACAGTGGTATGGGTTGTTGTTGCAGTAAGCAGTAAATTATGACTAGGTGCCCATGCCCCGATACCTGCTGTGACGGAGCCGCTTACCATCGCTTTGACATGCTACTGTGCTATGTTTGACTGTTTTGGAAACAAGTTAGCACCGTTTCCGATATACAAGATCAGGGTACATAACGGCTTACTTTCTCGGTGGCTTCGTATGTCTCTCTTGCAGTTGCACTGTGGTCGCTAGCCCCCCCTTGTTACGCACTTGGCACCCATATAGCATCACTACAACCAGGATGGCAGGACAACATGAAGTATTCGCTAACCATTCAAAACAGTGCTAACCATTCAAAACAGTGTCGATATTCAGGACGTACAAAGCGCATTTGCCAACAGTTCAATGCGAACCCTAGTTGAGGACTACTTGAAGTAGGTTTCGCATTCCGACATTTGCGATCCCTGCACGCACCAAGCAGAAAGCTCACTCTCTGGCACCACCGCCAACTCAGCAATCATGAAGTGCACCGCCGTAACCTTCGCCGCCCTCGCTGCTGTGGCCACCGCCAAGCAAACAAGCGGCCCTGTACTGCACATCAACGTGGATGACCCCAGCTTGAGCCAGGGTGTTGGGAGCTTGAACCTTAGCGGGGAAGTGTCTCGCGAGCTGGTGGAGAACGTGAACGCTGGCCTCAAGTACGACTACAACACCAACCGTGGCCTGCCCAGCTCCCTCTGGGTGTCGGTGAGTATGTGGCGGCGCCTTAGGGCCATGGGTTGCCCTCACACGCACGCTCATGTATCTTGTGATCTTGAGCAATATTCATGCTTGTCAGAATGGGACCTAGTCCGCTGTCTGAGAGGTGATCGGGTGTTGATTGCCTCTGCTCTTGAGGGCACGTTCTGTCGCAGGCGCTCATCACCGTCCCAGTGTAAGCTCAAGCCAGCGTTCCGAGTTTTGTCAGCAATGAAATCTTGCTTGATGTTTTGCTTCAACGCCGTTGGGTGCTGTAGCCTTGTGCTGACCAAAGGAGCTGCGATGCTACGGCATGAACGAAGAAGAAGCTGGCCTGGTAGCAGCGCTGGCGGCGTGCCAGCACGCAGGATCACGGAGGGCGATGCCGTGCGCACATGCACGCACCTCGACGATAGATAGGGTTTTCATCCTGCCTCGAGCTAGTCTACGCAGCAGCTCGTGCACATGAGCTGCCCTGATGCAACTCCACCCTCCACCGTGCTGTGTGTGGGCTATCGCTGCGCAGCGGTCGCTCAACCGCAAGTGCAACTGCCACATACGCACGCGCGCACTCCCTGGCCTGCCAAGCGCCTTCTGTGGCATCTGCGATAGCATCTTCTTGATAGGGGTGTGTGCTCTGTGCTGGCCGCCTCTCGCAGAGCCGCACCCTCAAGCTGCTGCACTACACATGTTGTATGTGTGCCTCCAACCCATGTTTCTTCTCCGACCAGATACTGTACTCGTCATCCACATTGCTCAACCTACACCGCACGCACCCTGATCGCGCCTCACCTTCTCAGACCAGCGCGGAGGTGGACGATGATGTGTACGTGTCCGCAAAGGCAGAGTACGACCTCAAGTCAAAGTCCACCATCATCGAGGCACGGCTGGAGCGTGGCGATGACGAGATTGCCATTGACTTTGACACGCTCACCAACGAGGCGGGGCCCCTCCGGATCCGCAAGGTGTTCGACGCCAACGGCCGAAGTGAGTGCTTCCACAAAGCTGTGTTAATTGTCATCACGGACGTGAGCTGATCTGATGCAACGGAGCCGAGAAACCAGTTGAGCAGAGAGCGTGCTAGAGTACGTGCTTGGCATACAAACTGAAACAAGAAGACAAGTGCTTGTTGTCAACAACTGGTGTCGTGAACCACAGCTGCAGCTGTCGGCCGGGGCAGGAGCAATCAGTGCTGTGAAGTTTTCAGTCCTCTGTGCTTCAGCAAGATGTTCTGTTTTTACAAGGAAATGCTGAAATGCATGATGCTGTGCGTACCCGTGCATCTGTCGCACACAAGCACAGGGCACTGCGTGTGACACTGGCAGACGCGCAAACGTTATCCCCCTGGCCCTCACTTTAAACACCCTGATTCGCTCCGCCGCAGGACTCGTGGTCAAGCCCAAGTTCAACGTGCGCGACCGCACCGGCGAGCTGGTGATCAACTCGGAGATCGACTCCGACATCACCACCGCCGAGCTCACCCTGGACCAGGCCACCGACTCTGCGAGCCTGGAGGTGTCCCACAGGTGAGAAGCGCGCTAGCGTCACCCTATGCACGTAGCTATGGGATCTGTTGGTTCGTTTCCATGTAACTGCGGGGGTTGCTGGGCGGGGGGGAGGGGGGGGGGGGCGAACTGCGCACTGGAGGCGGGGTTAAAGGTGGCAGCACACCACTTTGCGTGGCGTTGCTTCCGCTCTCCACCGGCCTCGATCGTCAGACCTGTAGGCCGCTTTCTTCATGCGTGCGCACAGAGCGGGGTCGTTTCTGGCGCGCTAGTGCTCCGCGGGCCCTGGCATGTCACCGCATGACGGCGTCGCTCTGCGCGCACACGGCGCGCTGCCCTGCACCACCAGCCATCGCCTGAGGCTAACTCCGCAACCCTGTTCGCTTGCTCCCGTCGCGGCCCGCACCAGGCTGGATGAGTACAACATTGTGTGCCCCAAAGTGGACCTGAAGAACGGCGACATGTCTGTGCGCCTCGTCCGCGCGCTGGAGAACGGCGGCGTGCTGGGCGTCACCGCCGACAAGCGCAACATTGACTGGGAGCTGGAGGTGAGGTGGCGTGTCTTGATTCGTAAGCGCGTTGACTCGAGAGGTTGTGACTCAGACGCTGAGACTGTGCAGTTGGTGAGGTGGGACGATGGGTGTGGTGGAGCTGGGGACTTGCAGCAACCTTTTTTCAGTGAGAGTCCTATCAGGCCAGCCTGCTGCTGGCGTGTTTGTTTTTCTCCAAATGTGCACTAGCCAGCCCTGACAGAAGAATAGAGACACAGAGCCAGCGGGGAGAGGCAAAGGGGTTGGGATGGGCGCAGCAACCTCGGTGCACTCAGATTTTGCACTTGCCTGTTATTTTCAATCTACAAGGTCCTAAACCAAATGTCCACAAGTTACCTGCCAATGGCTGCAACACATGGCAGCTGCGTGTGGCATCAGTGGCCCTCAGCGTGTTCAACAGGCCCAGTGTTGGCAATTTTGAGCACTCGGGTTAAGCAACTTAGCACACGATTCGGTGCGAGACCATGAGACAGCTGACAGGGAAGTGCTGGGCATGTACAGCAACGAACGGTGGTCAGCAGTCTGCTGCATGGTATCGTGGAGACTGACAAGGTTTTGCCATGTGAATTGTGCATTTATACCCTCATTGGTAACTTTATTCGGTGCTCAATGAGACTATGTGAAAGGATATATGACTAGAACTGCCAAGTCACTGTACTGCAGCATATCTAGCATGCACTACGGTGTACTGTGCTATCTAGGCAGGCAGTTAACCCCAGCGCATGAACGGAGTATGCGTGCATACAAATGTTGATTGTGGGATGGCAATAGTAAAGTTGTGCGCTTTTGATTGTTGAGGTTTCTCACCAGCAGATGACGCTAGCTACCAGCAGCAGGCAACGCTGTCTGCTACCACACGGGCAGGTGCTCAGCAGTTGTCACTTTGCTGACGATGGCAAGTTTTCTGCTGCAAGCGTCCAAACTCTAAAACTTCAAAGCTCTGCGACATTGCGTGCGTCATCGCAACTGCATCTGGAGCATGTCAGGATCGTTTACCATGCAATGCAATCTTATGATATAGCGCCATGCCCAGAGTCTGCAGGTGAACTGCCAAACATAGCGCTCAACCTTTCTCCCCCCCATCCCCTTGTTGCTGCTGCGTATGTCAGGAGGACTCCTGGACAGTCAAGGGCAACATCCCCCTGGAGGACACGCAGCGCAGCACCATCAGCTTCAAGCGCTCCATCAGCCTGTCATAAACGAAGCCCTGCGAAGCGGGTCAACGACTTGCAACACACACCCAACATCACCATGCCACCAATGGCGATACACACGCAGCGGTCACGCTGAACCGCACGATGCGCGCTGCCGCGTATTCCTTTAAACTTTTCGTGCCGGGGAGGGGGTGAGCGCTGCTGCTGCTGCTGCCACACAAACCTGAAGTTGCAGCAGGGCTCAGCGCGCGCCCCCTCTCGCGGGCCCGACGGCGGAGCCGCCTACACTTCCTTTTCAATTACGTAGACCGGGTACTGGTCTGAGGCTTATGAGCATGGCCAGTGTGCGAGCAAAGAGATAGGCAGACGAAGAGAGAAGTGAGAGTTTGTGCGCCGGGCACGTGGGGGGTGGCTTAGATGGCCCGTCAGAATACATATGTCCACTGCTTGTTACGAGGCTGCCTCGATTTGGTGCATATGATGCTCTGTGGCGCTGCTGTTTGCATGCTGCCGTGCTGCACCGCTTTGGGTTTTAAAAGCGGTCTGCATGGGTGTGGTTGGCATGGCAGACCATGTCGCATTGCGTGTTCACCATGTCTTGTGTCGTATGTTGCTGAAAGCTGGCACATGTTCTGAAGCTGTGTCACATGACAGGATGCTAACATGGTCAATCATAGAATTGGCAATAACCAGCCTCTGCTGTTGCGTGTAATGAGGGCAGTGAACAGCAGCCCCCGCATAATTTTCACACTTGAAAGAATTTCACGAGGTTTTCCAGAGGCGCAGTGTCTCGATTTGCTGACATTGCCACAGCACAAACAGCGACATGCCTTGTGTACTGTAGCTTCACCAGCAGTTGTGTGAAATGCCTTCAGAAGAGCCTGTGACCACTGTGTTCGTAGCATGCTGTTGCACCGGCACAAATGCTGGCAATCAGCTAACACGCTGCTGGCAGCGACAGCATCTTCAGCTGCGTACAGCGCACCATCCTTGCACACACCAGTGTACCATTCATGGGGGTCTCAGCTGATTACAGCACATCATCTTGCACACGTACAGTGTACCCGAGTGGGTCTGCAGTGCCTGGGTCATGCACGTGTCGGGATGGGCGTCTCATGGCATCCAGACTGTCAGACTGTGTGAGATCGTAATTCTGCCCTCTGCTACCGCGCTTGCACGGTGTGCTGAGATGGCAGCTCACTTTATGAGAACCTGAAGCGCAGGACGGCCCTTGCGAGGATGTGGGATGATGCCCGATGTTGGAACACCAAGTGTAACGGCAGAGTGCCATTGGAGCCCAAGCTGCAAGGCGCAACTACCAGTGCCCGCTTACACATCGCTACGTTCCTAAGACAGCCATCAGTACATGCCCACGAAAAGCTTAACAAGCTGTGACCAGCAATGCCGGGTGCAGGAACCTTTTAGAAAGCCAAAGCTGGCATAAGAAAGTGATGCCATGTCGGCGGTCGCCACGCCTTGTAGCCACGCTGAGAGCGGATAATGTTTCGCAGTCGTTGTCAGCATGATGATGGCCATCTCCGCGTGGTCCCCGCAGTGCGCTGCGCTGCGCTCCTCCAGACGCGCAGCGGTAGCGCGATTCACTGCTTCAAGTGTTGACTCTCCAGTGGCTGGAAGTTCCCGCCGTGCCTTCAGTGGGCTGCATCAGGAAAGCTCAATTATGCCTGTCACCGGCGGTAGCAAGAGCCGGCACAGGAGCGACAGCTCATCAAAACGCACTCTGCGCACGAGACAGTGCAGGAGCGGGGCTCGCTTGGATGCTGAACATGTGCTCGAGGTTGTGTTTCAGTACCTCGGCGATGGTCACTGGCTTCAGGTATGCGAATATCGCCCGTCTAAATCTTGTCCGTGCCTTGAGTCACTTATGCAGTCTTGGCATGACGGCGCAAAGGCAGTGGCAGCAGCATCAATCAGTAAACACGAGAAACTGGTTCATTTTCTAGTTTGCCCAATCTCGTCTATTGTACTTATTATTAATTCTCGCTCAGGGCGCGAAAAAGCCCAGATGATTGGCATCTGTTGTCTATTGTACTTCACAGTCAGCACGCAGAGATTGACGGTACACAAGAAAATGCTGTGATCAGCATTCAACAGCTCCTTCCACTGTTCTTGATACTAGTCGCTGCATCACCGCTGTTGAGTACAGCCGTGGCGCTTGCTCATGACGATGACCGGGTCATGCGTTCAAACAAGAGCGTGCAGATGCACAATTGCATGCCACTGCCCTCTGAAAGCGACATAGTATGCTTCCTCTGAAAGCAACATACAACCATACTGCTGCCAATGGCTCATTTTTTATGACTGACCACCAGCAGGGAATGTGAAAATGATCGAGGGGTTGATTTAGTGAGGTCCGTATCTTAAGAAAGCGTGCACGCAAACAAAGCATATATATTATATACATATGCTCAGCTGCCGCTCACTCAGGACCGGGACAGAAAATTCCAGAGCCACTCCATCCACACAAATGTCATTCCTGAGGAACGTTGTGGCAAGCTTGAAAGCCAAGCTTGATGCCGCATTTGTACAGATGTCTCAACCTGGAGCTGTGCTCACAGTCGTCAACGCCACCCATTTCTTGCAGGTGGCAGCAGTCAGCCAGCAGTGGCGGCGGCTCTACAGAGCGAGCCTCCCAACCCCAGGCGCGCCCTCCACCCTCCTCTCGTCCACCGTGCAGTCCACGGCGATGCTGCGGTGGGCGTGCGACGTGTACTGGTCCGAGGACGACTGGGCCTGCACGAACGAGCAGGCGCCAGAGCTGCGGAACATGAAGTTCGCCGCCAGCAACCTCAACAACGGCACCACGCGCCCCACGCACGCCGCACTACCGCCCGGCGCCGCGCCGCCGCCGGGCGCCGCGCTGCCGCCGGGCGCCGCGCTCGCGCTAGCGGCGGGCCGCCACGCCAGCCTGCCGCTGCTGGCCTGGTGGCGCCGCTCGGGGCTGGCGTGGACCGAGTTCCTGTGCCAGGGGGCGGCGCAGGCGGGCAGGCGCGCGGCGCTGGAGTGGCTGCGGGGGGGGCGGCGCAGGTGCCCGTGGAACGCCGCGGCGGTCGCGCGCGCGCTCGCAGCGCGCGGTGACGCGGCGCTGCTGCCGGTGCTCCAGTGGGTGCGCGCGCAGGAGGGCGGCGACTGGGGCGCGTGCGTGGCGCTTGAGGCGGTCGAGGGCGGCGACGTCGCGACGCTGGCGTGGCTCACGGACAGCGTCTGTGGCGCGCGCGGGCAGTGCCGCAGCCGCCGCTGGTGCGCGATGGAGGCGGTGGACATGGCCATGCGCCTCGGCCACGTCGACCTGCTGCGCTGGCTGCACGAGCCCGCGCGCCGCTGGTCCATGTACGTCGGCACCGGCTCGCGCCTGCTCAAGCCCGCCATCTTGTGGGGCACCATCCCCGCGCTGCGGTGGGTGGTCAGCACGTTGTCTGAAGAGGCGCGCGCCATGCAGCTAGGGCTCTATGCAACCGCCTTCGCTGCGAGCGTCAACAACGTCGACGCGCTGCGCCTGCTGCACGCCAGCGGCTTTCCGCTGTCCGTAGAATGCTTTCAGTGGGCGGCGGCTGCGGGGCACGTGCAGGCGATGCGTTGGCTCTGTGCGGAGGGCTGCCCCACGGGCGACGCGGATGCCGTCGTCGGCACGGTGCTGATCAAGGGCAATCTTAACGCGTTACAGTGCCTCCACAGCCTGGGCGTCGGGGCATGGGATGAGCGGTGTGTGCGCCAATGTCTGCGCCGCGTCTCAGCTAATCTGGCGGACCAGCGGACGGAGGAAGCGAAGGCGGTGCGGCTGCGCGCCTGTGCGGACTGGCTGAGGCAGCAGTTGCCGCAGGACGCCGAGTGATGGAAGCGATCTCAAAGGCTGGCGCACCCGATGTGTGCCAGCACTTGCTTCCAGCGTAAGCGGCGGAACACAGCTAGCCGGACAGCTCACACCGATGGTTAACATCGCTGGTTACGATGACAGGAGTAGCATATTGTCTCTCAGGGCATATAGGTATGTTGTCCTCCTAGAACAGGCAAGTCGCAGTGATTGCACCGCTGTCGCAGGTATATGAAGAGTTTCTGCCTTTAGGACTTTGTGGCAGCCTGCCGTGTCCTGATGATCACCAAGGCTGCATATGCAGGTTGTGACATGGTAAGTGATTGCAAATCGGTATGCAGCAGAGCTTAAACTGAGTGAAAACAAGGACTTTAGTGATTGTATGTGGCAAAGTGAGAGATGGCCAAAGCCCCAGAGAATATGCGTCGTGTTTGTGCACATCGCAGGCTGATGTCACTCAGTTTCACAAGCTGAATGCACACAAGATGTCATAGTGCCTCATTGATAGCGTGCTATTCTCATTCTCTTTGCTGTGTTGCGTTCCATGAATGTCGCCTCTGCTCGCTGTGTCTACCACTGTGCCCTGCCTTTCGTCTTGCACTTTGCATGTATGCCGTTCATTTTGTTGAACATGATGCTGCAGGCGCAACAAAACGTGCTGGTGGTCAGTGTACAAAGGTACCATGGTTGCGTGACGCGTACATACATGCAGTTCTCAAGGATCATGCTTTTAAAATGCCCCCAACCCAAGCCACATAGCCCTCTGCCGCAGCCTGGTCCATCTGCCCGCTTGCTCTCGACTCCGCCTCATAGACTGACCACATTTGGAGCGCTGCTGTCTGAGCCGAGCTGATGCACCACAGGCAAACATTTGAACATGGTTTGCTTCAATGTACGTCTTTCATCACTGCATCCCACAGCTTCTGATGGCCAATTTTTGTGCATCCATACATAGCGATCTGTTGTCATACTGTCAACGCCTGCATTACATGTTCATCGACATGGTGGCAACAAGCAGTGCTCTTACAAGAATGACACTGTTCCAACTGAAGCACCTACAAAAGTGTGTCCGCACTCCGAGATGTTGAGTTGACGTGAACTTCAAATAAGGGTATCGGAGGACTCCCAGTTCCCGGGCGTGATCCTTGGCTTTTTTTTAATCGTAAAAGCGTCGTTGGCTGGGCTGGGCTGCCCCCAGTCGATTGGACGGCGCTGGCGTCGCAGCGCTGGCAGGTGAGGCGCTGTGACGCTATGTTTGAAGAGCGACCTCGGATCTGTGCAGCACTAACTCTCTCTGGCGTACACCTTGGATGCAGGGTCCTACAGGGCGAGGATGGAGGCAGACACGTCCGAGAGCATGGTTGTGGGGCTTGCAGTGAGCCTCGGCCATCTCAACGTTGGCGAAGGCGGTGCAACTGCCGGCGACAGCAGCGTTCCCGCCTCGGTGGAGGACGAGATCAGGGAGAAACTCTCAAAGATGACAGTCAGCAGTGATGCAGCTCCGCCGGGACAGCCCTCTGGTGCCTTGAGCCTAGTGGCAGCCACTGCAGCCCCTGCGTTCTCTCTGGGACGCGCCTCCTCGGACGACACCTCGCTACTCGTGGGCACCCGCACATCCCGTCAGCGCTGGCCCGCGGCCGCCGCCGCCGCCGAGTTCGCGGGCGGAGGATGGCGCTCCTCCAGGGACGCCGCCGCGCGCAAGAAGGTCATGGCGGGCGTCACCGCCTACCTGCAGCAGCGCAGGTCCGACAGCGACGCGGCGCGTGCCCGAAAGATCCCGCGCATGGCCAGCTACCTCGAGGACGCGCTGTACCGCGGCGCAACGTCGCTGCGCGAGTACGCCGACGCGCGCACGCTGCGCGCGCGCCTCGTGGCGCTGACGCCGCGCCTCGAGCGCGGCGGCGGCGGCGGCGGCGGTGCGCACTTCGGCGCCACGCGTACGGACCGCCTGCAGCGCGCGCGCCGGTCCGGCGACGCCGCCATCCTCGGCGGCTTCCTCGCGGCGGCGCTCGAGACGGCGGGCTCCGCGCAGCTGCTGCTGGAGCAGTCCGCGTCCGCCGCGGCGCTCGCGGGCGGCAGGATGGTCGCCGGCACGGCCGCGGCGGCGGCGGGCGCCGCGCCCGCGCGCACCGAGGCGGCGGCGCGCTGGTGGCAGCGCTGGCGGTGCTGCTGCTGTGGCACGCGCGTCAGTGCCCGGCGGAGGGCGGCGCGGCGTGCCCGGAGCCGCTGCACTGCACGTACGTGCAGGAGCTGTGGGGGCACGCCGCGCGCTGCGAGGACGAGACGTGTGACGTGGTCGACTGCGTTTACGCCAGGTGCGTGGCGGGGCGCTGCGCGGCGTTCGGCGCCTGTGAGGCTTCGCTGGCGTCGACGGTCTCGATGCTTGTGCCTTGAGTCAGAAGGGATGCAAAAGACGGTTCGCTTATGTTTCAGGAACATCAGTGCCACCGAAGCCGGAAGGCGCTTGCTGACATTATCCAGCATCGCACCGCGCAAATGTCATGTAGTTCTAGTACTGCTGTCGGTACAATGATGCTGTCGGCAGAGTCGGCTGCCATGGCCTTCGCCCTCATGGCCGTGCATGCGGTGTGCTTATCTTCACCAGTCAGGCTGGCCCAGGAGGCTCCAGAGCACCAGCTCCACGCGCTGTTGATTTCACCAAGCTCAGCCTCGTCGCGGCATCGCGCCATAATTCAACACTCGCCTTCGAGTGCGCCAGCCTCATTGGTTAACTCTGCCTCGCGCTGCATACACTACACCGCCCCCGTCCGCAGGGCCATCATGGCGCAGTACCGCGGCAGCTGCAAGCACCCGCGCTGCACGCTGTGCGGCCCGCTGCAGGAGGCCATGGACATGGCCGCGGAGCAGACGGACGCGGCGGTGCACGCGGCGATGGCGCGCATGGAGGCACAGGCGGCGGGCAGCGACGGCGACCTGTTCGAGCTGCTCGGCGACCTTGGCATCGATGACGACGGCAGCGGCAGCGGCGACGACGGCAGCGATGAGTACGGCGGCAGCGGCGGCGGCGGCTACGACAGCGGCGGTAGTGATGGCGGCGGCTGTGGCAGCGGCGGCAGCGATGGCGGCGGCGGCGGCGGCAGCGACGGCGGCGGAGGATACAGCAGAGTCGCTGCAGCGGCTGCCGCCGCTGCTGCCGCTGCCGCTGCTGCCGCCAGCAGCGGCGGCAGCAGCGGCGGCAGCAGCGGCAGCAGAGCGGCGTCACGTGCCAGCGCTTCATCTACGCCTGATGCGCGCCGCTGGTCGCCCGCGCCGATGCCGTCGCCGTCGGGCAGCATAGACCTTGACTGACGCGCGCTGACCTGCGCTGCTGGCAGCTGCGCCACACGGCCGCTGCACGCCCGCATTGTCGTTGCGGCACTTCACGGCGCGCCCGAGGTAGCGTCACAGGGGCGGCGGTGGCGGTGGCGGCGGCGGGGCGGCGGCGGCGGTGGCGGCGGCGGCGGCGGGGCGGCGGCGGCGGCGGCGGGCTTGGCAGGCGCGCATCAAGTGCTGAGCGCTGCTGCCGTGCCTGCGCTGCAGCGCGCGCTGCCAGGGGCACGGGCGACGGCAGCAGAACGCAGCGGCGCACTATATCAATCATATCGCCACGTAGAGACGGCAGTGGCACTTACAGCACTTACAGGGGCGACCACATCGACCGCTGCGCGTGCGGCGCCCCGCTCCCTGGCGCTTGCGTACAGGGAGTTGAAGGGACGAGTCGTGTACGAGATCACGAGTATCGGAGCGAGCGAGTATCTGGCGATCGGCAAGTGTTTTCGATAATCTATTTGTGCCGTCGAGCACGGCCGCCCCACCTCGGTGGAGCAGGCCCTGCGTGCGGCGCCGCGCGGCGAGTGCGTACGCGAGCTCCTGCGGGACCAAGGACTTCAGTCGCTCGTCTGGTTTTGCGCGAGGCAGCACCCTCCGCGAGAGTTACGGCATTATTGAGCGAGAGCGACAGCGAGAGCGTTTGTGTGTGTGACACGCGGGGCGCGTGCGGCGGGCGGCGCACCATTGCGTACGGCCCTCCGCGGCACGACGGCCTCAGCGCTATCTATACTTCTATATTGGGCCGCGCGGCCGGTACGGACGACGACGACGACGACGACGAGCGATGCCACGTGCGAGCAAACGATGATGCGCGACGACGACCGAGATGGTCAGCCATGCCATGTGTGCGAGCGACCGATGCGGGGCGTGTGCGGGGGGCTTCAGGCCAGCGGCGAAGCCCAGCGTCTGCGTGCGGTTCAGCCGACACGACGCCGCCGCTGGCGCATCCTAGACCGTGCCAGAAACGCGATGCGTCTGCGTGCGGTTCAGCCGACAAGACGCCGCCGCTGACGCAGCCCAGACCGTGCCAGAAACGCAGTGGCGAGGGGGAGGGGCACCGCTTGACGGGGGTTACCGCTGCTGCCCTGCGTCATCTCGAGTGTGTGTGCCATGGCACCAGTTTGCGTGCCCTTTGTGTCAATCAGGATACTGTCATGTGCTTCTATGCACCGTCCCCTCTTGCACTTCTGCTCTGCTGCTGATCCGTATGCCTGAGGGTGTTTCGCAGTGCCATGCGTGAGCGGGCGTGACAACTTGATTCACAAAGGCGTGCTTGCATGACAATGGTCGCTTGCAGATTCACATGTGCCATTCGAAAACGGCGTCAGCACCTATGTCGGGCGCTGTTGCTGCAGGATATGACAAGGTAGATGCCATTCCAAAACGACGCCGGCAGCTACGTCGGGCGATATTGCTGCAGGATATGATAAGGTAGATGTCAGGCGAGGCGGTGCTAACAGCGGCCCCGGGCGGCGGATTTGCGGCGTGGAGCAGGACTCACTTCTCAAGGACCACGAAATAGATGCCGGCAGTATTCCAAAGCGCTGGAGCGCAGCATGGCTGCATCCGGGGCGCGTTTCACAAGGGAGACAACGGCGACGCGCCAGCCTGCGCCGCAAGCCTCACAGCGCGCATGTGTAGCGCGGCGCACGGTGCAGGATTGCGTTGCCCCAGTTGTAAGGCTCGTCTCGAATGCAGCCCTGCTTTGCACAATGTGTTCAAGAATGTCCGCATTTGTTCGCATTTCCACCGCTGCCGGCGCCGCTGCCACGCGCCCCCGCCTACCGGATTGTGCCCTACGGCGGCAGCCCTCGCTGCCGCCGTTGTCCCCTCAATTGGGCGCAGTGTCCATGGTTTGCTGCACGACTGCGCGTCCACACCGCCGGAATCAGTGCAGAAGCTGTGGTGCACGGCAAGCCGCTGTTGCACAAAAGCCATGGGCCACCCCCTTTCCACAAAAGTGTGTGTGTGTGGGGGTTCTCCACCAGAAAAAGGCGCGTCACGCTCCGGATAAACTTCAAGCATGTGTTGAGAGAGAGAAAAGCGATGGCGCAAGCTAAGGAGACTTGTGCTCTGCCTGATTGCTGCTTACCATGCTGGGAGGATGGTGCGTACATCGTGTGCGTGTCGTGTCATGCGTCTCGCCCCGTGCAGGGTTAGACACATATGCAAGCACCCAAGATGATGCTTGGAGTTGATTACCCCCGTCATCATGCACTTGAGTGCTACCAATTTGCGGATGTCTCTGCATGGTCCTGTCACCGACAGACGGATACCGCTGGGTGTATCTTCGCCTCTGCATCTCGGTTCATCTCTGAACCCCATCATGTCCTGTGAGTTGCGGCCTGAAGTAATTCGTAACACGCACAAGCGTTGATGCTTGCTCTGAAAGATGCATGCAATAGCTGTTGCACGACATATGCTAGGTGTGCAGAGCTGCATGAAATCTGCACAAAACAAGCATGCACTCCTCACCTGCCTCTCATCCAGTACCGAACTGAACTGCGCGGCGGCGGCCACTTTCAGCGATGTAATACCACTTCCACAACGTCGCTCCCGCCTCAATCATGCCAAGTCAACATCCGCATTGCATCTGTGCGCCCTGGATACCACCCATCATGGCAGGGTTCTGCAGCCGCGCGCACGCCTCGGAGGCGCTGCAGCAGGGCATCATCGCCTCCCTCGCGGCGCGCGATGCCGCGTACCGCCGCGACGACGCTGCTGCCGCCGCCGCCGCCGCCGCGTGCGCAGATGACGAACTTCAAGAAGTCATCATTGCCTCCCTCACGCAGCCGCAGCGCGCGTGCAAGCTGGACGGGTGTGACGCTCCCGTGTACTTCAACCACGACGCGGGGCACTACAGCGAGTTCTGCTGCCCGGTGCACGCGGACATTGCGATAGAGCTCGGGGAGTGGCTGCCGCCGGTCTGTGCTGTTGGCGACGCCGGCGGCGCGGCGGCGCCGGCGCGCGAGCGCTGCATGCCCCCCAGGTGCGTCTTCGTACTCACGATAGCGTCTCTGCATGTAGAGCTGTTGGAAGGCAGCAGTGCGCAGGCAGCTGCCGCTGACGTGAGGCCCTTCCAATGCGAGCCTGACGACGCTGCGCGCCGGCGCGCCCTCACAGCATGTACGTTTTCTCTATCAGAGACGCTGCGTCCTGTCTGCGTAAGCGTGTTTTTACTGCAGGCCCAGTCGCGGTAGAAGTTTGTAACGACGCAGCGGCACGCTGCTCTGTGCCCCCGCGCTTACGCACGGAGCCAAGCGCTGGCGCCGTGCGTCTGATTACGGTCTGCGCCACTGCCCGCGCTCAGACCCGGCACTTGCGCAGGAGCGCGACGTTGAAGCGTGTAGTGAGTGACGCAAGGTGAGGCAGCTCTGAAAGGCGATGCTCGAGGCAGAGGGACCACGCCAGCGCACATCTCATTGACCGCCAGGCAGCACTGCGTCAGCAAGCAGCTCACACCGGTGCCGCCGAGTCGATGTGGGCGAGCCCGGCGCGGGCACCTTCCGCAGGCTCTGGCACATGAATCGCTCCTATGTAGGGTTGGCACATTGCGTATATTTGGATTTTGCATACCCGCATATATACGTATTTTTGGCGTACAATACGTATATACTGCGTATATTAGCGTATCTGACAAAGCCAAATCTCGCTACGACGACTTGTCGTCTTTAGATTTCTCTGAAACCAGGTGCATTCGAACGGGCTCAGGGTGCTGATCACAGACATGCAGACACTAGAAATAATTGCCTTCATAAAGTGTCATCAGAGCAACACTTGAAGTGTGGGATTTTCTTGAAGTTGGCCGAAATGCCAAAAGAAGCTTGGTTACGGCCTGAGTGCGCCGACCGCATGGTGCCGCTGAAAAGCTGCGCCTCGTCAGAGGGCAGCGTGTCTGTCAGCATGTGCAGCGACTCCCTTCCCATCGTCCTCTTTCACATCACCGACAGAACAAGCCGTGAAGGCTCATGCAGGCTCTGCTGGCCAGGTGCGAAGCTGCCTGAGCCACTGAATTGCCAAGTTCAGGCTGTGCAGGCGCCTTCTGTGGCTTGAGACCACCGCTCAGCCCTGCCTTTCCGCTTCTGGCCCCCAGATAGCCCTAGCCACCTTACCCTTGGCATGCGCTGGGCCACGGGCAGCGCTCGTGAGCACCACAGCGGTGCAAAAGCGTATACGCGAATATACGCCCCGTTTCGGCGTCTACGCGTATATATACGCGTATGTACCAATATACCGTATATATACTATCTACGCACGTGCCAACCCTACTCCTATGGCATCACTGCCACTTCACCACCGTCCATCGGGTCCCGCTTTCCGCTTATCAACGCAGGCCGCCGGAACCCGCGCTCGCCGCGCCCGCCTACGCTGAGCAGCTGCACGCCGCCACGCACGCGCACGCACACGTCCAGCGCCACATTTGCCAGATCCCGGGGTGCGACAAGCCCGCATGGTGAGCCGACTGAAGCGGGTCGCAGGCCGCATTACGTCAGTTTTCGGTGCCCGCTGCCCATGATGCTGCTGCGCCGCTCGACATTGCACGATGTGCACCACGCGGCGCTCGGCCTCCGAGCCGCTCTGAAACGCCAGAGGTCGTTGTGCCGCGCATGTGCGGTTCAGCGAGAGAGATGGGCCCCTGGAGTTGCTCGCACGCAGCGTGGCTGGCGCTCCTCGTCATGCTTGCCACCCTGCCGTGAAGGTGTTCGTGAGGGGCCTATCACCCCTCCCCTCCCCCGGTCATGCACACCCTCAGAGACACATGACCACTGATGCACACGGCCGCCGTGGTTTGCCAGCGCCCGTCGTATGACCCACGCTCGTTATCCTGGCATGAAGCTGACTGTCAGGGGCGCACCTACCCCCCCCGCACGCATGCGCACTCGTGATAGGATTCGAGAGCTGGCGCGCCTCGCTGCCATGCGCGCGCGCGCGTGCATGCGCCGACCGTCAGGGTCGCAAAGCTGTCTGTCCGGGGCGCAGCTACCCCCCCCACACGCCTGCGTACATACCCTCGCAAGGATGCGAGCACTGACGCGCCCGGCTACCGTGTGCGTTGCGCGCGTGCATGCGCGCCCACTGCCAGGGTGGACGCGGAGGGCGGCGGCGAGACGCTCTCCGTCAGGGCCTGTCACGCCCCCCCCGCGCGTGCACGCCCACAGAGGCGCGCGAGCACTGACGCACGCGGCCGCCGTCTCCTGCGCGCGCACCAAAACAGGGTGGACGCGGAGGGCGGCGGCGAGACGCTCCCCTTCTGCAGCGCTCGGCACGCCGTGCGCATGGGCCTCGCCTGCGGTGACGCGCGCTGCTCCATGCGCGGCTGTCCGGAGCGCGTCGTGCGCCACCCCGCGACGCAGGAGGACCTGCACTTCTGCTCGGAGGAGCACCGCATGCGCGCCGCGCGCGCGCGCCAGCTGCCCAACACGGCGCCGGGCGTGGAGTTCGTGTGGAGGTCGGTGCCACGCCTCATGGTTTTGGTGGTAATTTGCGAGGGCTGTTGTATCATGGAAATGAATCAAAAGATCGTAGAGCTCTATTTCGTCGAAGCTCAGCGTGGCATGTGCGCCAGCAGCGTGGCCCTCTATGCGAGGGCTGTTGCGTCGCGTTGTGCCGCAGCCACTGCGCAGCGCAGTGCGCGCTTGCGGCGTTCACTAGTTGCGTACCTGCCAGAGACTGCGCCGGCCGCCTTCTGCGCGAGCCTGAGGCGCTGAGGCCCATGGGGTCAAGGGTTGTACTGCGCCGGACGCTTGTTCGCCAAAAGCAGGGCACACTGCATGCGCACGGCTCAGCAGCGGCAGCAGTGACCGCTTGCATCTATGCTCATGATCCCAGAGGAATTCGCGGCTGGTGCGAACTTGCCGTCGCAGGGGCCGCCGCCGCCGCCGCCAATGGCATCTGCATTGTACATGTTCTGTGCTGCACGTAACTTTTGCACTTGATGAGCGGGACATGCGGCGACGATCCAGCACATGTGCTAAGGGTGGTCCTCCTAGTACAAGTGCTGCTGCATCGATGTGCATTCCGAGGTGAGGGGCTTTTCGCGCCCCATTGGCAAGCGGAATTCACGAAAGTACAAGTGCGTTTTGCATACTTCTGACGCCACGCGCCACCGCCGCCGCTTGCGCGTGTGACTCTCCCAACAGCGGCAGCTGTACCGCATGCGCACGGCTCAGCTGCGGCAGCACACTGCTTGCATCCACGACCATGAAATTGGAGCATACAAATAAATGCGTTTCACGTCGTTCTGACGCCACGCGCGCGCGGCCGCCGCCCGCGCACGCGACTCTCCCAACAGCGGCAGCGACCTGCCTGGGCGCTGCCTCACGAGCACGTTCCGGCTGAGCCTGCTGACGCGGCGCCACGACAGGTACGCGTCCATCCGCAAGCAGTTCCTCGACAGCTGGGGCAAGCACCACGACAGCGGCACGCCGACGCTGGAGCGCATCTTCGAGGTCAAGGTCCCGGACGGCATCTTCAGGTGAGACGGGGGGAGAGGGGGGGGGGGGCGCTGAGTGTTGTTATGCGGTGGTGCTGAGCAGTTGATGCGGTGCGCTGCACGCAGTTACGTAGTGGAGTTCAGTGCACAAACGAGGCGATGATATGCCTTGCTCGGCTATGTTGCAAACGTAATCTAGAAGTACCGTACGTATCTATGATCATTTGTGCGGACATTGAGGGCACGTCAGCTCTGCTGCTGCCACCGACAGCGTGTGACCGGTGTACATGCAGTAGCAGAAGCGATCAAGCCGTTTTATGCCAGTTCGCGAAGATGGTGTGGAGGCCTTGAGCAGTCTGGTTGGCTGGATCAGCAAGGAATGAGCGGATGCTGTAACAGTCTTTCATCAACTGGCTACAATGGGGCGCTGCAGGTTGAGGTGCTGCACAGCATCCTCAAACAGGTGCTGATGTTTGCTGCAGCTTCGCAGCGCTAACATGTGCAGCGGTTGCCTCCACCCCCCCACCCCCCCCGCGCGCCGCCCCCCCTCAACAGGGCCTACAAGGCATACGAGGCGCAGAAGCAGCGCTACGGGGCCACGGTCAAGCGGCGCTTCCACGGCACGGGCTGCAAGTGCGACTTCTACGTCAGGCTCACCGGCGGGCCGTGGTGAGTGGCATGACTGATCGACTCGATGACTCGTTGCGATTGTTACTGCTAGCTTTGCATGCACCTGATGATATAAGTTGAAGTACATGTATGCGATGTGTGTACGCTGGCCATGCGCTCGCGCCCCGCGATGGTGACAGCAGGCCTCAGTGCTCACCCAACGCGTAGCGCGCCTGTGGTTGCTGATGCTGCGCGTGCATGTCAGGGCAGCAAATGGCGCGTCTGAGTTTCTGGTTGTGGCATTTGCACAGGCGCAGACCCCTGCAGGCAGCGAGTGATGCCGCTTTCGTACATACCCATGTCTATGAGTATCATGCACAAAATCACACACTCTCCGGGCTGTCGCGGATGATACTTCGAAGTACGTGTTTTTTTACAACACCGTTTGCGCAGTGCGCTGCGTCCAATTGTAGCGTCCCCGAACACGGCGCGAGCGCAAACGCCCCCATGCTGCTACTGAACTGACCCGGAGCGTCCGGACGGAGGTGCAGGCGTTGCAGGTGTTCTTTCCGAGTGCGCCGCATCCGCACAGTCGCTTCGCAAGTCGAGTCGCAGCACACTGCAACCTTGCACCACACTTCGCAAGTGCCACCTCGACAGGAAGGGATGGTCTACGCATGCTGCAAGTCATGAGCGCACACCACTCGCGCACACCACTCGCCCACAACCACTGCTTGTGCCTTCGTCCGCGCCTTCTTCATGTCGCTGTGCAATCGGCGCATGCATGGAGTCCTGCGCGCTGTCAACGGCACGCCACTCAAGCATGCGTGCCAAACTGCAAAGCGCAACTGAATGACACAGCGGTGGTTTCCATGCGCGATTAGGGTAGGGTTAGGGTTGACCCATCGCCGCTCGTGCCAGGCAGCGGCACTGCGTGCACAAAGCGCCTCAGTGCAACTCCTGGCAGCCATGTCACCAGCAGAGACGCGCCTCAAACTTGCGCTACTGCACGCGCGGTAACTAGTGCCAGCGGGCTAGAAAGTTGTGCAGTGTGTAATAGGCGTGAAGCACGAACGGCTCACGCACCAGATGCAGCCTGCCGCACAGCCCTTTGAGTGATGCACGAGCGCATTGCGTTTTTGGCCGTAGTCCTGGGCATCAACGCTCAGCAGCGGCCCTGCCTCCGCCACGTGCAAAATCTGCGCACGCAGCCGTCTGCGCAGCGCCGCCATGGGCGCGCGCACGTGCTGCCGCTGGCGGCCGTAACCCCCCGCGCCCCTGAGCGCAGCGCGCTCATGCCGTGCGTGCCGCAGGTGCTCCTTGCTGCGCGCCGGTTGCGCGCTTGCTCGCAAACGCGTCCTCTCAGCGGCGGCTGTAGCTGCTGCGCTGCTGGCGGCGCGTCCCTCGCGCGCAGCGGTGGTGCGGGCACTGCTCAGCAGCGGCGTGTACTTGACGTCTGGGTGCGGCTGCCCCGGCGCGAATGCCGACATGCTGTGCGTTGATGCAATCAGGGCCCCATGTCCTGTGCATATGTCAATCAGGCTGCGCCGGCTGCCGCGTGCGCGGTCACCGGTCACCGCCGCCGCTGCAGCGCGCGCGCAGGCACCGCACCGAGCTGAGCGCTGCAGCGCGTGCAGCGTCGCGCACAGGCACCGCCACCTGACAGGCGTGCAGCTGAGACAGCGCAGCAACGCGCGCAAGTGGTGCCAGCTAACAGGCGCGCAGCATCAGCACCAATGAAAGCTGCCCGATCACATGCGTCAGTGCTCACCGTTTGTGCTCACCGCACTCCCTGCGCCCACGCTATCACGCAGCGGCGACCCCACGTGCGCCGTGTGCAACATCTGCACGCACGGCTTCAGCATGCGCTACTGCGGGGGCGGGCCGCTGGCGCGCGGCCTGCCGGCGCTGCGCTACGGGCGCGGCCTCTACTTCTCGAGCGTCTCGGGCAAGTCCAACGACTACGCGCAGGGGTCGCGGCGCGCGCAAGTCGACCGGCGCGGCGTCACCAAGAATTGGCACGTCATGTGAGTGGATGTCATGAGCCTTCATTGCTGTCATTCCGCGTTTGGGTACAGCAGCGTTTTCAGCGCATTGCTCGTGGCGCGTACGCGTTAGACTCATAGCGCCGTGGCAGGTTCTTTGAGATGGTTAGTAGTGGCCGCATGGCGAGCGGAGCGCACGCGCGCCGGACGGCGCCGCACGAAGAGCGCTGGCGCATCATGCGAGCGCTGCCACCGCCGATGTGCTGCTTGGTTACTTTGCATCGCCCGATCTCGGAGTGTGCGAAAAAGCTTCGGTTGCTGGGCATTTGCAGCTGGGGAGCGCATGGGCCGGTGCTCTGCTGTCTGGAACTGGCACGCTATATGAGCAGAGCTCACCCAAGAACTGACGCGCCACATGAGCGCTGCCACACTCACCACATCACACGTGTGCTGCTGCACTTGCAGTGAACTGTTGACTTCAACCTTGAACGTCCTTGTGCCTGACTGTACATCCTTGAATGGCTTTTGAAGCTCCGCAATTCTCAAGTGAGTCGTCAAAATGCCGTACGCTGGCGATCCAGCCCGCTGCTACATGCAGTACTGCTGCCAGAGCTGTTGTGTTCAGAGAGCTGACCCCGCATTGGCGCCGTCGGGCTTTCGATGTAGGGAAAGCGCAGAGCAGTGTGCGCTATCGCTTGTATCATCTGCCAGACACGCAGACTACGCCCTGGTGCAGGGACACAATTTTCTTCAGGCGCGCAGAGCTCAACGTACCGCCACCGTGACGTCGTACTGCTTGTACCGCAACTTGTCCCCCTGCTGTCGTACCTCATCCTGCCCCCTGCCCCCCCCCCCCCCTCCCAGGTTTGTGTGCAATGTCATTGCGGGGCAAGCCTACAGGACCACCGACGCCAATCACCCTGGCCCATACCCCCCAAACGGGTACGACAGCATGGTAGGCGAGGTGAGCCGTGCCTGTCTTCACGTGCTGTGAATGTTGAAGTACATGACCCGGCACGAGCGACACATGGTGGACTTGCAGGTGCAAGCTCTGTGTGCGTAGTCTAGTATGGCGTGTATAGAGTGTGTTTTGGCTCTATACGTACATCGATGCTCAATCAGTTGACAGTGACTGTATAACATATGCAAACGCGCGCTTTGAAGTACGTTCATACTCCTTCCAGGTACATCAACAACAAGCCTCACAGGGTGTTTCTAAGCAAACGCTAGGCCACTTGTGGTCATTCCTGAGAAAGGGTTGAAAGCTTCATGCTAACGTTGGAGTGCTTTTTCCGTCATCGATTTTATCTCCGACTGCCTGACATGCGCCGCAGCAAGTGCACACATGAGGGAAGGCGTGTTGCGCCACCTCCTGCGATGTTGTCCATCAACAGCTTTCTGTCGCCAGTGCGGGTGGGACAGATGACTCATCTTGAGTGTACGCAATCAATCATTCACAGTGTGCACATCGACGGGCTATGGTATTGAGACCGCAGGTAGCATCACCCGGTTGACCTTATCTATGGTCATGGCAACACAGGCCCATAATCAGCAGTATCAATGCGCCGATAGTATCTAGTGGTGCCCGCAATGTGATGGCAATGTTCTGTACTAGAAGTACAGAAGCAGACTCAACCTGTACATCATGCCGAAACATGTTCTTTTGCCTACCACCGCATTGTGCATGCCGCTACAACCACACACAGACTCGTAGAGTGACCAATCGTGAACGCTGGCACACGCTCAGTGTGCTTTGACTTTAGCAAAATTGGCTGCACGCTTCTGTACCGCTTTCAAACAGCATGCACAACCTTTCAACTCAGCTTCCTCTGTGCGCACATGGGCTCGCCTGCTGATCACCTGTTGCCGTACTGCGTTGGTGCCTGCTCGCGCAGCCCAGCCCCGGTGGCCTCAACTACGACGAGCTCGTGGTGTATCGCGAAGACGCAGCGATCCCTGCGTACATGATTACCTACACGCTGCCGTAGCCCAGATGTAGGTAGATGCATCTTTTACACGACTTTTACAGTGGGAGTCATGGGCACACAGACCATGGGTGCTGTCTACACAGAGACGCTGTCGGGTTAGAGCCACACTATGTAGTAGGCTGAGCTACATGAACAAAATGATGTTGGCCACATTGGATCGTGCACGCATCTGGGATCATTGAGGCCATTCCTGATGACCGGAGCTGCATCATTTCAGCCTACATTCTTTCGCTCTGCGGACGCACCAGCAAGTCTTGCGGCGGAACTGCTGCAGGCAGAGCTCAGTATTGCCGCATCCAGCATCACAATGGCCGGTACATAGCATGCACGCGCTTTTGGTAGCAGGCACAAAGGTGTACTTTTATTGATTTCGCTTCGCGAGGGGCGCGAAAAGCCCTCTCTTTGGATGTGCACTCAATGCAACATTCCTTCTCCGAAGAGAGACTCAACCGCAAACAGGCTTCCCCCTCCTCACACTACCACCAACACCCCACAACCAAACCCTACTTAGGGTTGCCCAGCCGTGAGGCACACTTGTCCCGTCTTGAAAAAGATTTATGCAGGCCTGGGTCGCCTTTGACAGCGCCCAGAACTGAGGACCATGTTGACACGTCTGAATCACGCCTCTAGGCAAAATGATCACTGGGCACCAGGCACTGGTGCTAAGGGTATCAATGCTGTTGCTACGAAGAGTCCAACCCAACCCCAACAAACCCCACCCAAACCCCGATCGGTCCCCACTATCATGCTGCTCCAAAGTGCCTAAGCTACTGCCTCTACACGACCAGACCCACTTTGAGGCCTCCCGTGTCTCTGCCAAAATGGTCCTAACCGTGAACAGCTTTGTGCAGGCCTGGGCTACTGGTAGCAGCGCCCAGAACTGAGGACAATGGTCATGGATCACTAAGTGCCAGGCACTGGTGCTGCAAAGGCTGATGCTGTCACTCCAGCAAGCATATCTACTAAAACCCGCCCTTCTATTTGCTAGTGTTACCCCCCCCGGTGTCCCCGGCCGCACACTGGAACCCCTGCTGCGAACTCCTTCCTCCTGCTGCTCCTGCTCCTGCTCCTCCGCGCCGCTCCCGCCAAGCAGCTGCCGCCGCCTGCCCCGTCGCCGCGCACAGGCGCCGCTCTCTAACCACATGCCTTGGACAACACTCCGCAGAGTTGTATGACTAACAATCAAGGGTGCCGCGAGGCCCCAAGATAGTGTCCTTGTGTCGGTTGTGGGTTGAAGGCGTGCGCCATCGCCGGCGGCAGGGACGGCGGCGGATAGGCTCCGGTCTTCGACGGTGTGGTTGCAGGTGTTGGTGTTCGCGTCGATGATCTTGCCGCAGCAGGCAGCAGGCTTGACACTCGGTCGCTGCGTCGGCGTAGGCCACCAAGCAGGCGAAGCCGCCACCTGCCTGCGCCGTCGCCGCATCGCTGACCCTCCCCACGGACAAGACTCTGAAAGAGTGTGTGTAACAACAAGCAAGGGTACCGCTAGGTCCCAAGATAGTGTCCAGATGTGAGGTGCTGGGGCAGCAAATGCGGTGTACGGCGGCAAGTGCTGGTGGAGGCAGCGCAGGTCCGATGTCCACAGTCGCCGATGCAGCAGTCGGGGCCAGAGGTGCCAGCAGAAGCTGCGGTTTGCCGCCACACGAACAACACTCCATAGGAGTAGGGTCAACAATCCAGGGTGCCGTGAAGCCCCGGGATAGTGTCCTTGGTGGCGAACTTCAAGCGCAGGTTGGTCGGCACATGGCGGAAAAGGCACGAGCCCTGGCGACGGCCGAGCAGGCGTAGTCTGCAGCAGCTGCGCACAGCTGCATGAGCCCCACTCCTTCTGCTTCAGCCACGGATCAGCTCGAAGAGCAATTGGTATGACAATCAACGGTGCCAAAAGGCCCGAAGATAGTATCCTTGGGTGGCGTGAGGGGAGGGAAGTAGCTGCTCGTGCTGCTTGAGAGGCGAACTGCAAAGCTTTCCATGTCCTTGCCGATGCCGCGAGCTCGAACGTAATGCTCCTCTGGCCTGCTGGTGCTGTGTGATAAGGGGCTCCAAATGTGCGGCTGAAATGTGGCAGGTGCTGCTGCGGCGCGCCAGATGCACCATGGCTGGTGAAACATGCTAGGCGCGCCAGACAAGCAGCCCCCACCCTCCACTTCATGGCGCTGCCACACCTTTCGATGTTGGCGAGCTGGCCCCGGGGGGGGCAAAACGTACTTTTTATTAATTCTCGCTCAGGGCGCGAAAAAGCCCAGATGATTGGCATCTAGCTGTAAGGAATCTACATGTCGTATGACAGTCTGAAAGTGTCGCAACGACAACCACTCAAACGCCGCCGCCGCCAAATGGCATCTCGGGGTCCTCCCCTACGTCCTCCTCCATGTGCCCCCCTCCCCTGGATTCTGCCATGTGTGTCATGACACGGCCAGAGTACGCCATGTGGAGCGCTGCCGACAGTGCCGAGCGTAAGCGCGCCAGGGCGATGCCCTTGAGAGCTTTAGGGCGCGCTCCTCCGGGCACTGACATCCTGCTGGCATACTCCGTCGCCACAGCCTCCAGCAACTTCCGCCCCTGCTCCCCGATGCTGCCAAATGACCCTATTGCCAATGTGGCAAGTTTGTAGCAATTCTGATCATAATGACCAGAATAGTGGGTAGTCTTGGCGGCCTCTTGGTCGCGGCAGCATCGCTCGGGGTCTGCTGCAGTCTTCGCCGCCCGCGACGCCACCTGTGCCTCGAAGCAGGTAACGTCCACCATGAGCGGTAGGTGGCGTGTCGGGTCGTCGTAGCCGGTCACCGGGAAGGCGTCGGCAGGCAGCACAATGTCCATCCTGCGACTCCCCGGCGGCCCGGCGGACCCCAGAAACGGCGTGTAGTCCTCGTCCACCAGTCCCGTTTTGAGGTATTGCCGCAGGAGGCGCTGCGTGGCCCTCTTGACGCTATTGTGGACAATGGTGTCGTGCGCCTTGACGCGTGGCGCTTGACACAGCCGTGCATGCAGGGTGCCGCCCGGCGACTTCCCGCACAGCTTGCAGCCTGCCGTCTGCTCCTCTACTCCGATGGCGCGTTTGACGGCCAGCTGCCAGGATAGGCCATCGAACGAAGCCGTTGTGGAGTACATGGGCTCGTTGAGGAATGCCATGCCGATCGAGTGCATGTGGCGCTGCGACCGGAATCGAGCAAGTGCTTGCGTGCGTTGCGTGCCCTGCGGCAGCTGTTGCAGGTCCGCCTCCACCTTATCTGCAAGCTCGGTAGCGACGGCATCTGCAAGCGCACTCTGATTGGGGCGCTTCAGGCTACACTGCAACTGCAGAGCACTGGCGTCAAGTACGCAAGCAGCATCCGCACCAGTGCCACCACCTGCTGTCGGCCGCAGCGGCGGCTGCTGCGTAGGTGGTTGCTGCTGCAGTGGCGTTAGCGCTGGTGGCAGTATATGTTCCAGCTTGTCACCTGTTGCTGCACGTAGAGATGTGGCAGCTGTGGCGATCGTCCGCATGAGGGGCAGGCGCGCCACCTCTGCTGCTGCTGCGCCTTGTAGCATTGCTGGTGTGGAACGCGCAGCGCCTGAATTGACGGCTGCCGCTGCTGCGTGCGCTGGTGCTGCAGCTGTGCCGCCTGCCGTTGCTGCTGCTGCCAGTGGTGTTGCTGCTGCCGCAGGTGTTGGTGCAGCACCTGCCGCATTGGCCGCTGCCACCGCCATTGCCGCTGTCGCAGCCGGCACGGTTGCGGCGCCGCCTGCCGACGCTGCTCCTGTTGCAGGTGCTGCAGCAGCCCTTAGGCTAGTAGGGCCTGTAGCAGCTGTATTGCCTATGCCCGCAGCCGCTGCTGTTGATGCTGCAGTTAGTGATGCCGCCGAGGCCACTTGAGGTGCAACATGTACTAATAGTAGTCCCAAATTCATTGTACTTTTTATTAATTCTCGCTCAGGGCGCGAAAAAGCCCAGATGATTGGCATCTAGCTGTAAGGAATCTACATGTCGTATGACAGTCTGAAAGTGTCGCAACGACAACCACTTAAACGCCGCCGCCGCCAAATGGCATCTCGGGGTCCTCCCCTACGTCCTCCTCCATGTGCCCCCCCCCCCTGGATTCTGCCATGTGTGTCATGACACGGCCAGAGTACGCCATGTGGAGCGCTGCCGACAGTGCCGAGCGTAAGCGCGCCAGGGCGATGCCCTTGAGAGCTTTCATTGTACTTTTTATTAATTCTCGCTCAGGGCGCGAAAAATTGTACTTGAGGAGCAGGGTCGGCAATGCCGCCAATGTGCACGGTGTCACATCGGTCTTTGTGTGAGCCTGGTGAGCACGCTGGCCCGTGAATACACACCATCAAGCCACTTGCTGGAGCACCACTTGCTGCGTTCATCAGTGCGTGATCCCCGGGTGTCTCCCACATGTGTTGCACCAGGCTGCTGATTCTTGATTCTAAGAATGCGTGATCCTTTTGTGGCATCAGCGCAGTGGATTTTGTCGTTGTGCTCATACATTGCCAGCCATACAAGTGCAAAGTGGCATGTTTAGCAGCACATCATGTGCATGACGTGATGGACCACAGCCCTGCCTGCCGTTGGGAAACCGAACTGTGCTCTTTCTGCGATGTTGCCTTGGCAAGTGCGGGCCCGTTTGATGCAAACCTGAGTGTGCCCTGAACGAACCCAACCACGGGACCATTAACGACCACCATCAACAACCCCCCCCCCCCCCCCCCATTCCCACTTGTGACTGTATGCACTTGAAGTTGCGTGATAATAAATCTGCGACTGCCTACCTACAGTACTACCGCCGCACGAAAAGGTCGTTCGCGAAACATCGTGTCAAGCCGCGAACAGTGCGAGGTGGTGCATCAGTGACAGGCTGCGCCATGCTGGCTGCTCTTGCTGGCCCTCTAGGGCGACTCGACACTCCCCCGCGACTTCCACAAGTGATCGATCTGCAGGACTCGGATGATGAAATTGAGGAGGTTACTGGGACTGGCACTGTTGGTGCAGTGCTAGGCGCAGCTGCAGTTGCGGCTGCCGACGAGAACTCGGACGACGATGTGCAGCTGGTTCTTGATGTGCCGCGCGCGGTGACCAGGTGAGCAAAGCTGTTTCCTCATGCTACTTGAAGTTTGGGTGCAAAGACTTGCTTGACACACATGTTCTGAGTTCAATGGTTGAGCAGACATCAAGACGGCCTTGGTCTCAAACAACCTGACGTTTCGTTTTTTTCTCGTTAAGCTTTGCATTCCTTGCGGACCCTGTCGGTTGTGAAATTTTCGCCGAAATGCCCTGCACAGACATGGCCAAGTAAGTGGTTTCGAGGATTTGAAGCCCACCTGGCAGATTGCACTTTCGCTGCCTTGACGACCTGTCATCACTGAAGCGTTGGTTGCCAACCGGCCCTCCGCAAGCCACACTTGACGCGTTTCACTGGTGATCTTGGCTGTTGCAAGACACTAAAATTCGGCACCGTGGCCTCTGCTCTGACACACCTCTCTGTACCGCCCTTCCCTTCTACAACGGCAGCGCATCTGATCGCGCAAGACCTTGAGGATGGTGTGCAGCACACTGCGTACTGACCTTTTACTGTCGACATGCCCTCCTCAGAAAGCGCAGAGCGCCTGCGGCCGCAGCTGCCCCGGATGTGGAGTTTCTCATGGTGCGCAAGCCGGAGGCAGGGGCGCAGGCAGCGCACGACTGTGACGACGTGGTGGTGCTGCGCACGAGGCCCGCGCCGCCTGTACAACCGCACAGGTACGGCGCCGCGGTCGAGTGAGTGTCCCGCGCTCGCATGGCGGTGAACATAAGCAATTGACAGCGCGGCTAGCAGTTTCGCCGTTCGCATGCGCGCCTTTTGAGCGTCTGTCCCTGCACACCGACGTGTTACATTTTTACGCTATAGGCTGATAGACAACCCTCGTCATCAGCGCCACTGCCACTTACCTGTTCGCACTATCTCCCGCAGTTGCGTGCACCACGTGCGCGCCGCCAGCGGAGCCAGAGAGCGCGGCGCTGTCAGATGCGCTGCAACTTCTCACGCACCAACCGCACGATTCAGGCTTCACGCTACCACGTCTTCCCCTACGCCCTCTCCTGCAACCCCCAGGCACCACCGCCACCGCTGGGTCACCGCCATCAAGCACCCCCCCGGCGGCGGCTTCGAGCTGCACGCGCTCGCCGCGGGCCACCCGGAGCGCGGCGACGTTGAGCGGCTGCTCAGCGAGAGGAGCGCTGCCACGGCCGGCGCGATGGCGTCGGCGATGGCGCTGGGACTGTACGCGCGGCCCGCGTACCTCCTGCAGCAGCAGCAGCACGCGCCGCGCCGCCTCACGGTCCGCTCCATCTTCAAAGTGCACCCGCCGGTGCACGTGCTCATGTGAGTTCGGGGGGTGAGGTGTGTGCGCATGTGCAGGCCTGCGGCGTGTGCTGATGCGCGTGGTGCTGCATCGGTGCTGCCGGCGGCGTCTTCAGCAGCGACTCGTGGCGCCGCGTGCATTTGCGTCGCCGCATGCACGGCCTTCTCTCCGCATGGCTGCGCACACTATCTTGTGCCGTCGTTGTGTGCTGCGTTTTGGGGGACACGGGAGTGTCTCACGCACGGCGTCGTTCATGACTGCCCTCCACATGACCGTACCGATGCATGCGTGCGGTGCATACTGTATTGTCGCATAAGAGGCGTGCGAGGCACGTTTCAGAGCTCCTCTGGAGTCCAGCAAGGTGCCTCGTACGCGCAGCCGCAGCACCTCGGACAGCGCGCGCGCCAAGCGCTCCGCCGAAGTGATCGCGCGTCAGCCGCAGTGCAGTTTATATTGAGAGTCGCCCTGCGCATTATGCAGCGAGTGCCGCCGCTGTGACGCTCCGAATATCGTGGTGCGTGGACACGCGCCACGCTGCACCGTGTTGCTGTACGTCGGGAACAAGGCTAGCGCGCGCTTTTGCAGCGGCGCGGCATGCCACGGTGGGCGTGGCGTGTGTCAACGCGTCCCGAATCGTGCGCGCGCGCTGGTCGGTGGCACCGACACTGGCATCACGCCGCGCGCGCAATGTCCGTGCCGCCGAAGAGCGCGTTCCTCTAGTGACAGCTGATGCAGGCTGCGCACGCAAGCTGACGCACCGTGTTTGATGCCCGCAAAAAAACACCGCCACCGCTGCGCTCTCTGAGCTCAGGCGATAGCTCACTGGCCTGCCCGTGCCTCCGTGCTGACAGGCGCTTTGAGGCGTACGCTGCGACAAAGCCGGGCACCGTCAAGCGCTGCTTCCACGGCACCAGCAGCAGGTGCGACGTGCCGGGCATGGAGCGCGCCGCGGGCGTGGACCCGTGGTGAGTCACCTCAACTTGATGAACTCCAAAATTGGGAAATGCCGTCAAACAATAACACCAATAGGCTGCACTGAAGCACGCCTTTGGCCAATGAATCTACCTTGTCGTGCTGAGCTGCCATGCGCATCAAATCCAGCCATTGGCCACCCCGCGGCGTATGCAAAGCGGTTCTGTCCACATTTGTGTGCTGGTGGGACCACGACTCGGCGCTTTCTTATTTACAGTGACGGCTCTCGGCGCTGCCGTCCACAAGAAATGCTCAGATTTGGAGTAGGGTTGGGGTAATGACATGGTACTGTGTGGGACGGCGCGCGCAGGCTGATTGTCTTTTCACACCTGTACGCTCCGTAAGGATGAGGCCTGTGGTGAATGGGGTCATTGGCCGCGTGTCCCGTGCGCTGGTGGTCTTTCACTGCTGTTGCCTACGCATCCCTCCCTGCAGCACTCTCAGACACTGGCAGGTCACCATGTACCAGTCTGACCGGAAGTTCGCCCATCAGTGCGCGTGTCGCAGTGGCCGACACAAAGCTTGTGGTGCCGTCAAGCAGCACGCCGCGCTTGTATGCAGGCGCACTGCGGTGCAGCACATTTCAAGGTGGAGCGCTGACGAGCTGTTCTGCGGGAGCGCTGCTGACAGTGCCCCCCCCCCCCCCCCTCCCCCTCCTGCGCCAGCGGCCAGCCGCACTGCCCCGCGTGCAACATCTGCCGGACGGGCCTCAGCGTCGCGCGCGCGGGGCAGCGCCTCGGCGGCGCCTACGCGCTCAACTACGGCCGCGGCACGTACTTCTCCGAGAACCCGACCAAGGCGCAGCAGTTCGGGACGCGCCCCCCCCCTGGCCCGCAGGCCACCACCACGGTGCTGGTGTTCGTGTGCGATGTCGTCGCCGGCGCGACGTGCACCGCCATCGTGGCGGGCGCGGGGCGCGCCCTCAGCGCGCCGCCGCCGGGCTACGACAGCGTCGGCTGCGCGCTGGTGTGTGCAGGCACCGTATGTGCATGTATGGGTACCAGGGGTTCGCTGCGGCGAGAGCGGTCGCTCCAGGAGAGGGGGCATGCAGGCAGTGCGGAGAGCGCGTTTGCTGGCCGGTGGTCCCGCTTTTGCAGGCGCAGTGCTCGGTGCCGGTGTGTGGTTAAGTGCGTGGTTTTTTCAGGGCTTGTCAGGCAACAGACCCTGCGGTGCGTCACAGCTCTCAGTTGAAGGTTCTGAGAGCCTAAACTAAACTACGCATGCTTGACTCAGCGGGCCCGCACTGACCTGATGCACTGTCTCTGGCGCTGCTGCAGCTACATCGGCCACATTACGGAGCCGGGTTCGGCGGCCAGGGATTCAATCTGGCCGCGCTCAACGCACTTGCCGCTGCCGGCGGCGGCGGCGGCAGCAGTGGCGGCGGCGGCAGTACCGCAGCTGCCGCCGCCGCTGCTGCTGCTGCCGCCGGGCAACCTGTGCAGCTGTTCGAAGAGCTGGTGGTGTACCGCGATGATGCATCCGTACCGCGGTTCCTCCTGCTCTGCACATATTAGCACAGGCGATGCCCGTGCGGTTCTTACATACCTATGTGTAGCGACTTTACCAGGCGCCTGTGTACTGTACTGTGCAGTAGTGACGGGTGGGTGCCTCTGAGAAGCACCTTTAGAGTCGCAAGAAAGGCCGCTGGATGGCGGCGTTGCGTGCTGCAAATGCGCCGGCGAGCACCGCCGCTGCTGTCGCGTGACGAGCGCTGCTGCTGCCACTTGGCTGAGCACTGATGATGCTTCTTGCAGTGTTTCGGCGGCGCTGTGGCTGCCAAAGCGGCCGCCAATGTTCAGCGCTTGGTGCGATAGGATGCAACACGCCTTTCTGGTGCAGCGCTCTCAGCAAACGTAGCATGCATCAAAGCCCCACCGTGCTGTGTTTGACACACGTGCAGTATCAAGAGTCTTAGCGGAGACGCGCATGCCATGTCGCTAGCCAAGCAGGCTGATTGATGCACAGCATATTTGCATGCATGTTAATAGCACATAGACGCGCTCACGGAATCCGGTGTGCCACAGCGTGTCCTTGCGTTGCACCCTTTGATGAGCTAGCATATGGAAAGTGTCAGACCCTTCTGACTTAAATCTGTATGCATACTCTGACCTCAAACTCTGCTGCACCGCAGCGGCTTCTGGCAAGTTGAACGTGCCTGGTAGTACTCAGTGCTTTGAAGCGTTTCAATGAGGAGGTGGCCACGCGCCGGTGGACGGGCGCCTATATGGACGATGCCGGCGTCCGCATAGGCGCCTGCGCGCTGATTCAGGAAATTGATGGCGGTGGCACGGCTCGAACAGCGCTTGCAGAGGTGGGGCTGGAGGTGACCCGGACAAAGTCACACGTGCTGCCCGGCAGGGGCCTGTGGTGACAGACTACGACCGGTAACTGCAGCATGCTAGCAGCTGGGCGTTCAACTGGGGACATGGCGGCAAATCAGAACCGCAGTGCCGTGTTGCTCTGTGGGCCACTGTGGCAGCAGCATTGTGGAGGCATGGCTGCGCAGGGAACCGGGTGCAGGCGGAGCAGGGGCTCGATTTGCAGAGCGATGTGCGCGCCCAACATCACCAAGGGCTATGGTCAGGCTACTATTATTGCATGGTACCACGCATGATTTATTGCCTGCACTCCATTGTCACTAATAGTATGCAGACAGAGCCAGCCGCCAAGGAGGGCACCATGGGATTGGATCACGCAGTGGGTGCTTGAACACTCTACGGTTTACAGCTACCAGGCCAGATTTGGCGCCAGTTCAGCGATTTGTCAAGTGGTGCCCACTTCCATCTGGCAGCGAATAGCCCAGCTCTCAAAGAGGCCCCCGGCTCCCGACCCAGTATGATGGCGTTGACATCACCAGCGCCTGCGATCTCTCCGATGCTGCGCATGTGGCGGGCATGCTGCAAGCGCTGCAGCTACAGTAGCACTGAGTCTATCTGGGGTCCCACTGGGCGGAAAACTGAAGCAGGCACCCCTCAAGAACGGCAGCGGTGCTGAAGATGCAATAGCACGCTGTCAGGCTGACCCAGCTGCAGCGGCGGCAGCACTAGCAGCAGCTGCCACTGCGGAAACAGCGGCAGTGCGATGGGACGCGCAGCTGTTCCAGCAGCAATGGCAAGCCGCTGCCGCCTGGGCAGCGGGAAGTATTACAGGACCTGGTGTAGCGGCAGTGGCCGCACGCGGCGGAGCCGCTTCAGCGCCAGCCAATATTGGTGCAGCCATCAGACTACCGGCACATGACGGCGCTGCACCTGCCAGTGGACCAGCAGTCGCGGCAGCAGAGGAATCAGAGAAGCGGCAGCACACAACGCAACAACTTTGACGGCGGCAACTGCAGCTGCCCCAGCGACAGGGGCAGCAGCAGCGGTGCGTGCTATGCGTTCCACTTCAGCAATGCTACCAAGCGCAGCGACATCACTAGTAGAGGGCCTTGATGCAGACGATTGCCAAAGCCGCAGCATCCCTGCGTGCGGCAACTGGCCCATGAAGGCGCGGCAGGACGCAAAACCAAGCAGCTCTGCACGCGTACCGCCTATTGATTCGCTTTTTGGCAATGCAGGAGGTCGCTCCTCCAGTCCTCTACAGGAGGGGGTCTGGGCCCTCCCAGAGGGTGGGCGGCGGTCTCCGCAGCTTGCAGTTTTCTACAGAGCGGGTGGTCTGGTGGGGGCGACAGGGGGGGGTCGCCGCCCCTGTTCGCAAGGGGGGGGATCTGGGGGGGTGCGGTAGCCCCCCAGTTTTGGAGGGGCCCGAAGGCCCTGCAGCTTGCACTTGCCGCATAGCAGGTGCCAGTGGGTTTAGGGGAGGCGGGCGCATGAGGGGGGGGGTTCCCTTCATAGCGGGGAGCGGGGGGGGGGGAGGAAGGCAGCAGCGGGTGGGTCTGGGGGGGCGGCGCCCCTCCCAGTTCTGTCGGCGGGGAGGACTGGGGGGTGCGGCAGCCGCTCCGTTTAGTGGGAGGTCTGCGGGGGCTGCAGCCGCCCCCCCCAATTCTCCAGCGGGGTGTGTGTGGGGTGCGACAGCCCCCTCAAGGTTCTGTTTCTAAGCTTCATGATTCTGTGCATCTTTTTTCATCACATGTGAGTGGTGGTACGCAGGTATGGATTCTGACGCAGTCATCCGCGCGCATTTCTTGTAGAGACGCATGCACGTTGGCTGCTGGCACGTTATCACTTTTTCTCACGTATCTTTGTGTCCTAGCAATCTTGTCAGCCTGCAAAGCTTGAGATCTCAACACAATCAGGGTCCCACAGTGACAGAGGGGAGGGGTACAAAAGCTTCTGCGAGGGGAGAGCAAGCCCGCGTTGCTGCGTTTTGTATGTGCGCGAGTTGGCTGGGGCACATCTGAACAGCAGTGCAGTGTCCCGCAGTAGGCGTCTCTGTACACTGTCACTGTCAACGTGTGCAGTCTCTCTACTTGTGGCGCCATGACTCGATCGATAGGCGGCCCTATTTTTGTTTTGAGAGGGGCTGGTATTTTTGTGTGTTTCACACCGGTGCAAGCAGCACAACATTGCAGAATGCAAGCCTGCGTACGTGGAGCTGTATTCTTTTTTATTTCACTGCTTTTGCATTCTTCGGGATCCCCCCCCCCCCCCCCTTCCCTTCTTTCGCACCCCCTCCCCCCCCTTTCCCCTCTTCCTCTGTTTTGGGTGCCAGTTTGTTCAACCAGTGTTTCTGAATATCTATATAGAAATAATCGTGACAACAGACACAGTAACGCCCCCGTTTTGGTGCGCTTGAGGGTTCGCTTCACAGCCCTTCTTTAGCTGCAGATAGGAAACTCAGAGTACTCATCGTCCACCAAGTTCATGCTGATTTCGCCAAGCTTGGCAGTTGAATTTCTTTCTACAATTGTAAGCGGTGCGCTATGTGCTCACCTTGCTGACCACGCTGAGCACCGCTATCATCATTATGATAGCGTGCTCAGCGTGGTCAGCGTGGTACCACGTGGTCAGCATACTATAGTAGCCAGCATACTTCAGCGTGCTCGTACTCAACGAGCTCAGCGTGCTCAGCGTAGTCAGCATGGTCAGCATACCCAGCATACACCAGCGTGTGCAGCGTGGTCAGCGTGGTCAGCGTACCCAGCGTGCTCAACATACGCAACAGGCTCAGCGTGGTCAGCGTGGTTAGTGTACCCCGAGCCAGCGTGCTCAGCATACGCAGCATGCTCAGCGTCGTCAGCGTGGTCAACGTGGTCAGCATACCCAGCGTGTTTAGCATGGTCAGCATACCCAGCGTGCTCAGCGTGTGGCCATCACTGCATTTCCCCAACAAACCAAACTTCAACTCACAGGCATATGCATGAACGATGAAAAGTGGTCAGCCTGCCATTCTACATGCTGAGCAAGGTTGGCCTTGAAAGGTGGAGATGCACGCCATGCCCCGGGCGTCTGAGTGTCGCCCGTAGATGATATTATGCCTCTATAAAGCTTGCACACAGAATGTCTGGGCTCCTGTGGATATGGTGGCACTGTCTGACTGGTGGCCAATTGCTGCAGCAGCGACTACCACAGTTATTGGTGGGAGCCACTGGCGGCTAACCGCACCTTGTCACTTAGAGCTCTAAGATCTTTTGATTAGTTTATATGACAGAGGTGGTTGGTTTGCTTATGCACCCAGCAGGGCAAGCATGCTCACGCTCAATAGGACTTGGAGTATACGTATTTGTACATAATGTGGTGCAGCATAGGGTTTCCGCCCGTCAAGTAGAACTAAAACAGAGTACAGAGGGCGCAGTGCAGACTAGGCTGCTGCGTTGACGCAAATTTTTCGATTGCATAGGCAGCCCGGCCTCCCTTGGGCCTTTATAAATACCAGTTGTGAATACAACTCCATCCGTACATCCGGCAACAAGCATGGGAAGCATATCTCCACCATGAAACCTTCTTCAGTCTACTACTCAAGCAGCGCGAGGCACAGCAAGTAAAGTGGGCAATGTTTGTGATGGTAAATACACGCTGCGAGACGTCGACGGAAATTGATCTGCTGAACATTCACCAACTTCTATGAACAAGCATTATTTTGCACCAAGATCAGCAGGTCCACGGCAACAAGGTACTGGACGGGCATCAATGCAACAGATGTTGTGCATGACGTGCGCATGCACCCAAACATGTGTGTGTAATTATCACGCATCCAAACATGTGTGTATATTTATCACGTATCGACATATCTACATGTCTACAAGTGCACGTGCCACCTCAGGTGACTCAAAAGCAGGCCTATTACGCATGCTCAAAATACTTCCTGTTCAAGGACATAGCCCCACTCATTCTTGGCCAGTATGAGCAGGTCATTGTCAAGATCCCCGCGATCCCCGTCCCGCAGGCCTTTTTTGTCGACAAATACGCGACCATACAGGTGCACACTTGGCTCAGCAAGCATGCAGACTGTGATCAGCCAGTTGAGGGCCCCTAGGCGTAGGCCAAGCTGCTGCACAGTCTTTATCGACCTTGACGACTTTGCCTCTCCTACTTCAACTGTCACATGCGTCCATTCACTCGACATGACGACTCTGGTACGCCCCACCATGTCAAATTCGAGACGCTCGGGTGGTACAATGAACTTAGTATTTGTCTCATTCAGGTAGCGCGAAGGGTGTGCTGCGGCCAGGAGGCACGTGACACCAGCACTGTTTTTTTGCTGGAGTACCTGCAACAGAATAAGAAGTGGGGGGATGTGTACACAAGAGTCAGTGAAATGTCACCTGATGTGATGGCGAGCCAATCACTTCAAGAGACGTACAACTAGTAAGGATTAGGGTGAGGGTAAGATTTATATCACTGGTAGCAAAGTGTTTAGACTAGCCTCGGCTTGCTTTAACAGGTGCAGGTGAAGTAACTTTGGACGTGCTTGTTTAAGCAACTGTGCATGATAAGTAACCTTTGACTTGCTTGTCAAGAAACTCTGAAAGTGGTAACTAATTGGTTTGTGCGCTGGGATGCGTGCCACACCAATTCACACACAACTTCAACAGCTATAAATGTAGAAATTTTGCTGATCTGGCAGTGGCCACGGTGCAAGCTTGCATGTGAGCTCCAGTACGTTGGAGATTGACTCAGCTTGCACATGGTGCTGAGCTGAAGCAGAATGGACGCTCATGTGTGGCTGAGGTTGTCAGGCATCTTGTCAAAAGTTGCTGCACGGTAGGAATTAGGCACAAACGTCAGCAATGTAGAGCTGCAGCAACTGCTGCCGCCGCATCAGCACCCAGCGCATGCCGGCTAGAGATGCATAGAACTCCTAGACATCGTAGAATGAGTGTCAACTGTGCCTGCTGCAGCTGTGCTGCTGCCCTGCCTCTATTCGACACGCAGGCACTGGACTTGCTGAGCAGTAGAGTGCACCCATGAGCATAGGTACGTCGGTTACACGCTTGACAAACATATGTGTGCACGAGTTGCATATGTTGCTTTTTTTCATAGGGTTTCCGCCCCTCAAGCGGACGTGAATAATCTACATTGATGCAGGGAACCGGAGCAATCACACTCATGTGTTGTTGCAAACAAAGACACCCGCCACCTTGGCGCATTGTGCTTGTTGCAGCACTTGACATGCGCACTTCAGTTGCCCTACAACACCTGCAGTCGCCAACAGTGCGTAGGTGCTGCGCTAGTGCATCCTGCACTTACAGTGTCATTGAAGTAGCAAAAAATCAAGAGCATTGCCAGAGTATATAAGGACACCCTGCTACACCGTGCTAGGCCGACCATGTCGCACTGTAGAGACAATATGACGACTTAGATGATGCAGCCACCAGTGTGTATTGGCAGAGTACATTGCATGCACCAACCTGAGCACGTTCACTTTCATCCTTGGTGAGCAGATCGCGGAGGCGTGCCAGCGATTTGCGCAAGGCTTTGTCCTTGCAACCGCCTATGTATTTGCCAAAAGTGTCCTGCTTGATATTGCCATTGTTGTCAAACCAGGATAGCTCTGGGCCAGGGATGTCCTCGGATTGCTAGAACCAGATAGCAGAGAGGCGCATGAAGAAAACAGCAATGAGAAAACAAATGAGCGTAGCAGTACACTTAGTACATAGCTACCTACGTGTCCATGGATATTCCCAGTAAAAAGAGGCGTGCACCAGCTCAATGGGAAAATAAGTTTGTGCTGTGACAGGTGTGGTGCAAAAAAAGGTTTTTCTTCTCAAGAGGAAGTCAGTCGAGTACAAACGTCCACAAGAGTGGGATGCCTGTGCGACGGTGCACATCGCAATGAAGCAAGACAGACGCACACACGCAGAGCAAGTCGCACAAATATGCACGCAAGATGAATCAGAAACTTAAGTGTAACATGTTGTTGAATGCAAAACTGCATTTGAACCACGCCTGCTCTCAGTGCTGCTGCATGCTGCACCGCGAACGGCACCGCGAACGGCATCCTATGTCACCACGCACGCGAACTAAGTGTGCAGCTCTGTAGCTGCGCGGCTTACGTATACGGACAGCGACGTGGCTTGCGCGGAGGTGCCAGCAGGATTGCCTAGAGCCACTCGATGTGCACAGACGTGCAGCTAAGCCACAAGCTCCGCCTGATGGTTGAGAGGGATTGGGAGGGGGGGGCGGGGGGCGGAGAGGGGGGGCAGTTAGCGCCTCACGAACTTCAACACGGCGACTGCGCTTTGAAGTTTACCACACTGGGGGGATGGTCATGATGACAAGCACAATGCATACGGATGTAGCAGGAAGAGGATGGTGTGGGGGGCGGGGGGGCATGCAAAGCACCAGGAGCTGCAAACCTTCAAGTGCTCAATGAGACTCAGCATGAGGCACACCAGCACCATTGCGCGCAATGCCAGAGACGTTCACAGCCGCAACATTGTGGGCTGTGAGCTGCAAAGAGTGTACTGCAAGTATGGCGTGCTTCAAGTATAATTAAGCGACAAGGCGGAATTGAATTTCCTCATGAAATGAAGGGTTGCAATAAGTGCATCTTTGCGCTTCGTGCAGGAACAACCCATACATTGCCATTGAAACATTGCTGGTACTTTCAAAGGAGTACGCTAGGTCAATTGCCAGCAAACTGACTGGGAATACTATATAGAAGCTGGCATATTATCTGACATGTCTGCAGTTAAACACCAAGCCCTCACCCTCAAGGCGCTTAATAAGGCATCCAGGAAACTGTTGAGTGCGGTCTATCCACCAACGTCTTGTCGGTAAACCTGCTGGTCTATACCAAGTCAACGTTCGAGACTTCGAGGTATGAATAGGACCAAAAACCTGAGTAAAAAAAGGAGCTTGTACTTTTGAAGGGCATGGTTAGGGTTGCAAAAAAACGTATTGCCCCACACAAATACGCCGTATTGAATTACGCCGTATTTCCAGTACGTATTTGACGTATTTGGCGTATTGGGGCAATTGCTGGCACACGCAGTGTAGCTACACAGCTACACGCAGATCTCTGGTGTGCAACCTCAAGTTCAAGTTGAGGTTTGATGCACTGTGTGCCTCCGTCTACTAGTAGGCGCTCACGGTTAAGGGCAGGGTTAAAATGAGGGTCAGGGTTAGGTATAGGAGCTCGAGCAGCCACGACGACGACGAGGGTGGCGTTTACACGTGCACAAATCGTGAGGTGGCGATGGCAGACACCTCTGATGATGGCGATAGCGGTGGCGAGGCTGCTGTACCTGCAACAGTTCCTGTCGAGCTAGCGTTGCTGCCTGTGCAAACATCGATCGGCTGTGTGGCCATGCCATCGGAGTGGAAGAAAAATGCGCGTGACAGAATAAACGATCATTGACTTTTGGTTGAGTTGAAGTTGAAGTTCGGCTTAATTGAGGGGGAGGGATGGGCAAGTGCGGCGTGCCGACCTGTGCAGCAGAAGGGTGACGGATGCGGCGTTGCTTACACTGCCTTGTCAAGCACTCCGTGGGCATTTGCAAAGGGGTCAGGCGTGAGCAAAGGAGCGCAGTTAACATGTCTACGACAACACCGTATTTGCGGCGTAGTTGCTCACACACATACGTATTGAAATACGTATATACGCCCCCGTACTTAAGTACGCATACGGAGTTTTGCAACCCTAGGCATGGTTGATGGTGTTAGCAAAACAGAAGGTCGAACAGGCCATAATCACTGGCTGCACGCTTGGCTTTGCCATTTATCATTGAAATTAGCCCGCGGTTGCAATCATGTAGCCCTCACAGATCATCACAGCCAGGCAGGAAAAGCGTTGCGTAGGTTCCAGTTCATGACATAATCCTGCTCGTCGCATGAGCTCACTCAGCAACACTCAACCACGCTGTGCATATGCATATATGCAGAGCGTTGGGATACATAGGGTGCAGTCGCACAAGCTCATTGAGTGTGATTCACCTTCTTTTCCTTGTATTGATGCTTGAAGGCTTGGGGAGGTCAGTGTTGTCCTTGCACACAATGGCACTTTGTGGAGTGTTCTTGGGGAGTGCGCACTGACAGGCCCTCTTGCCAACAAAGATGTAATCGGCCTTGACGCAGGCAGGCACTGTCTACCTGTGCAGCGCGGGAAGTAGTGAGACGAACAGTGAGTACTGGTGACAAGTACATGACATGAGATTTGAAGCGTGCCAAGCTGAACATGAGACGTGTAGGCTGCAATCGCGTCAAGTACAGAGTCAGAGTGTAAAATGAGTGCAATATGCAACATCTTGGGTCAGCAGGCTTGGCAGATGCGATGAAGTCTACACTGTGGGGCCAGACAGGGCAATGCCTACATAGGGTAAGGGTAAGCATGGTTTGTGAGACGGGTGATCTTCCTGGGTATGTTGGCTACAATCAAGTCAGGTCAAGGCTAGAGCTTGATGCCAGGCCGCCGCGCTGGCCCGACATGGTGCCTTGCTTGAGCGCTGCAGCAGCGGCGCGAGCGGACAGCGCATGACCGTGGCGCTGTGCGAGCGCATGCAAGAGCGATGGCCCACAGAGTTCGCGTTGCAGGAGGGGGACGTGCTGCCGCTGCCGCCGATGGTATGGCGGTTTCACTGCGCTGCTCGCTGCTTCAGTGGCGGCTCGAGCTGCATGGATGGCAGGGGTCGCTTTTCGACAGGGGAGGAGGGCAGGATTTTGCACGGCGCAGTGAGCACCGCATGCCGCACGCTGTAACTGCTTTTTTTGCGGGTGCGGTCGATGGCTTCACGCATGTGGTGTGGGGGTGGGGGGATAGTCCAACAAAATGCACGCCCCAGTAGTTGCAGCGCGGCCGCCGCCACTGTACCCCGCATTCATGGCGAAGCTGCCGAGCATGCCGCCGTTGCCGGGCACGATGGGCGCGCCCGCCGCTGCTGCCGCCGTTGCAGCGCGACGACGATGATGCTGTTGTCCATGGTGTTGCTGAGTGGGGACGCTGTCTGGATTGGCGCCATTGTGAGCTCGAGGCTCAGAGCATGTGCGGCATGCTGCCGAGCGCTGCCCCTTGCAGCCGCTGGATGTCCGTGCCCTGAACCGTGCGCGCGAACACGCGGGGGTGAGTGCGGCAGCTCAGGCATGTGGCACCTCGCGGTGCGACTTGCGCGCCTGAGCATCACCCACATCATGATACAGGATTCAGAAGAACCCCCGTACGTAGCGCCCGTGTGAAGGCAGCGCACGAGCACATTCTTCACTCGCTGGCCAGCGTGGAGCACATGAAGGGTGACTGAGCGTATTGCTTGCATGAGCACTACATCACAGGGGTGAGTGATGACGTATCGAGCACTGACACATGCCAGCCAAAATAGGCGTCTACAACAAACGAAACGCGCGCCGCGTAAAGTCTGCACTTCCAACACAATACCGCCGTATGGAACGTCAGCTATAGCCACGTAAATGCATCCCCCATACTCTGTAATAAGCAGTTCAGCATAGTCACCGGCGGCGCACGTCGCGTACCGTCTGCGATGTGATCTGCCTGCGTTGAGCGCTGACCAAAGGAGCATTGTTCCACGTTGAGCACTGCCTCTACATGCTTGTACCTGAGCACTGATGCAAATACGGAGCACTGACTGTAGTGCTGCCTCCCCCCTGCTGAGCGTTAATATGACTTATCCAATTTACTAGGCAACGCTGCACGTTGTTCACTGCCGCTACATACTTGCATTTCAGCAGTGATGTAGATGGTGAGCACTGCAATAAACAATGCAGAGCCAAATGTCCCCGTCAAGCGTTGGCATGCCGCGATCAGGCGCTTACAGACACTTGCTGAATGTTGCGTACTGTCTGTGATGTGTTCTGCTGTGCACTGCCGCGGCCAGGCGCTTGTGGCGTGTTTCGCGCGCGCTGAGCGCTGACACCTCTATCTGTTACTAAAAACTGCCGTATGTCGAGCACTGACACCATGTGCACACTGACTCTGCATAAATTCCTTATTGAGTGCTGACATTATATTGCAGAGCGCTGACTAAGCGCGTTTCTGACTAAGCACTGACGTAAGAGCAGAGCGCTGACTCAGTATTGACCCGCCGTTTGCTGAGCACAGATAGCGTGTGTGTGTGCCAGATAGCGTAGGTGTGTGCTGCACCTGTGGATATCATCCCGCCTCAACTCTGTTGCAGACTGTTCTGCACACATCCTTACCGAGCACCGCTGTTTACAGGTGCAGTGTGCCGATTGTGCGACAGACAGTTGCTGAACATTGTGTACGTGTGTGATGTGCTCAGCCACAAGCACTGACATCCACTTTGTCTTTCCTGAGCACTGTTGTACTCACATTCTTGCAAGTGAGCACTGACGTTGATCTTGAGCTTTAACGCAAACACCAAACACTAACATTACAACACTGCAGTGTCGCTCGAAGCATCCTGCCGTGCTCAGGCGGCAGCGGCGCGCTAACCGTCCTGTAGTTTAAGTGCATCACCTACAGCGGCGTTTGCGCGCCCCATGCGAGGCTTGCGAATTACCATTCCTGATACGAACGACACGTGCCACAGCTGCCGTGCCTCACCTGCTGCGCCTGCACCTGCGCGAGCGCCGTGAAGCACGGCTCATGGGCACACCAACAGCGGCACTAGTGCGAGGTGGCTGCCCCCTCCAGCAACTACCCCCGTTGAGCATTGCAAATAGGTCCCTGCTGCCGCTGCCGTCGCTGCCGCTGTGCAGCGTTGTGGCACACGCAGGGACGCTGCTGCTGACCTGCATGTCCGCCTGTAAAGACCTGCATTGCACGGGAGGTAGGGTAAAGGGGATTGCAGCAGAGCACTGACTCAACAAAGGGCTGCTGTGTATGCGCATGTTGAGGTATGTGAAGACTTGGGAGCGGCAAAGGAGGGAACGGGGGGGGGGGCGGGGGGGGGGGAACGAGGGCGTGCACTGCACAGACTCAAAGGGTAGCTACGGGCAAAATTTAGTGCGCTGGTGTTATGTCCAGGTGATTTACCAATCAGGGTTGCATCCAAAACGGCGCAAACTTGGCTAGATCCCATGCACGCGGCACAGGGGGCAATCAGCGCATAGGCTGCGCGGCGCCGCTCACTACATCTCTCTCTGGCTGAGCACTGACAGGAGCTAAGCGTGCACAACACCATAGCGTGCATGGCGAGTACAGCACTACCAGTGAACCTAGTTGAGGCTAGTGCAACGCAGGACAGCAACATACACATGCGCGCTAGCTGTGTCAGCGTGGAGAGTCTGAGCGCTGCTGCCGTGGTCGAGCGCCAGAGGCCGCTGGTGGCAGGATCCGGCGGTCGACGGTGCCGCAGCGCGCGCTGGTGCGGTAATGACCGTCTCCTGCTTGTGGCTTGTACTTGATGGCATATAATATATGTGCGTGGTGCTGCGCCTTAGAAAGATGCTGCCACAGTGATGATCGCTGCACTCTGGCGCGGCGTCGCCAATGCGAGCTCGGTGCGGACGCACAAGCAGCCGCGGTGCCAACTGCAAATTGACGCTGCGCACACACAGACGCAGCTGCGGCTTCAGATGCCATGACGTGTGCCAGTGCAGATGCAAGCGCAGTCAGGGCGCCTTCCGGTGCTTGCGTGGGCAGCGCTCACCAAGTGAGGGCACGTGAGAGGCAGAAACGTTGTTTGCTGCCACGCAGAGTTTGCCAGATTCAAAGGGAACAGCAGCCGCATGCTGCACTACAAAGTGCATCAGTCCGCTGCACTCTCCCCCCCCTGCACCCCTTGTGCACGTGCCCCCTCCCTGCTACACTTCCACCCTCCACACCGACTATAAACACCTGCAGCAGCAGTACCAGTAGCAGCTCACCTGCTTGCCATCCGCGGTACTGTGGTCAGAACAGAGGAACACGGGCCCAGCTGCACTCACAGCGTGCTTGAGATAGAAAATGACACACTCATAGCGCATGAGCTGCGTCTGATCGTCCGAAGTCCGCGTGTCCGCGCTGCTTCTGGGGGGACGCACACGCCAAGATGATTGACATCAGATGGGCTTGACTTGGCGCTGTGTTGACCGATCAGGGGGTTTTTATTACGTGATGAGGCAATTTTGTATCATATATGCCCTCTGCTTCTGAGGCGCAGGCGCAATGCACAACAACAGCATATCATGCAGTGATACTGACAGCGGGTCATTGAGCTGCTGCACAACAGCGCATTGACCGCTGCTTGTGTGACATGATGCACAGCGAAGCATGCGAATGTGGATATTATACATGTGAAGATGACATGTACATGCCACTGTTGTGAGTTCGAACTGCAACTCTACATTTTAACATAATCACAAAACATTAGGAGGTTGTTCAACAGATGTTGAGCAGTAATGCTGCGCAAACACGAGCAGCCATGCATCAGCTGAAGAGTGGCTGCACTGAGCATCACCGCCTGCAGAAGCTGGCTCACAAGAGAGATGACCATGCTGTGACTTACCAGTGATCCAGCAGGTTCTGCCAGCAAGGCATATTCAATGCATTTAGGGCAACACCTCAGCGCCGTATGCACAGGTGCGTTACAATCTCAGACACGAGCTTGCAAGCCCAACGACTGGTTACGCACCTGCACAGGCGGTGACAAAGCGTCGAGCAGTCGCGCCTAGCCACCTCGTGAAGTGCTCGTGATTTCACGAGGTTAAAAGGGTCCTCTTGGAGTAGGACCGGCGTCTGCCAGGATCTCTCATCTCCCGCTCACCTCCGCTGAGCGGATCAGGCAGCAGCGCAGATGTTCAGCTGCTGCTAGCAGCGCAGATTCTGCGTTGCTGCTAGCAGCGCAGAATTTCCGCTGCTGCTGGGCTGCGCCGCCTGCAGAGTCATCGTCATCGTCATCCTTTTGGCAGTTCTAGATCAACACTTGCGGCAGGGCCTGCCGCTGCAGCGAAAGGCAAGTCGTTGCCTCGTGCCTCGCGAAAAAAGTACAGCAGATTCCAGCGCCATGGCTGCGTGTTGCAGCCTCTCCTGCTACTGGATCCAAACTGCACTGCAAGTGCAGCTCACGCTATTAGCGGCGCTGCACAAAAAAAAAACAAAAGAGGCCGGTGCCTAAATCTGGGGTTTATTCGCCGGTGCTTTTGGCACGTCGAGGAGGCGTTCATGGTGCGCTACGGCTGCTTTTTAAGCACTGGCGCGAGGCTCAATCGCGTCTTGTACCTGCAGCCCACCATCGGAATGCACTTGATGCAGCAGCACTCCTTCTCCACAGAGAGTGACTAAGCAAAGGCTTCTTCCCTCTTCACACCACCAACAACCCACAACCAAACCCTACTGAGAGTTGCCCAGCCATGAGGCACACATGTGTTATCTTGAAAGCGATGTTTTGGCTTGACAAAAACCCTAAGTTTTTGGGACCGTTGAAATATGCAAGAGTTCCCCATGTCGGGGGGTTGCGAAGTGTGACGCCATGATAGCATCGGTACCTTCAGTTACGTAGTGTTCGAGGCACGCGACGAGCAACAGTCAAGGCGACGAGGAGCGAAAAGATAGATACCCACCCACCACTCCCTATATTTTCGTTCGAGACTAGGGGGAGCAGGGAGGAGAGGAGAAAGGGGTGGGTACCTTTTATTAATTCTCGCTCAGGGCGCCAAAAAGCCCAGATGATGGTCTAACTTGATGCTGCTGTACGGAATCTGCATGTCGTGTGACTTCAGAAATTCTGAAAGTGTCTCAACGACAACCACTCAAACGCCGCCGCCGCCAAATGGCATCTCGGGATCCTCCCCTACGTCCTCCTCCATGTGCCCCCCCCCCCCTGGATTCTGCCATGTGTGTCATGACACGGCCAGAGTACGCTATGTGGAGCGCTGCCGACAGTGCCAAGCGCAAGCGCGCCAGGGCGATGCCCTTAAGAGCTTTAGGGCGCGCTCCTCCGGGCACTGACATCCTGCTGGCATACTCCGTCGCCACAGCCTCCAGCAGCTTCCACCCCTGCTCCCCGATGCTGCCGAAAGACCCGATTGCCAAAGTGGCAAGTTTGTAGCAATTCTGATCATAATGACCAGAATAGTGGGTGCTTTTGGCGGCCTCTTGGTCGCGGCAGCAGCGCTCGGGGTCTGCTGCAGTCTTCGCCGCCCGCGACGCCACCTGTGCCTCGAAGCAGGTGACGTCCACCATGAGCGGTAGGTGACGTGTCGGGTCGTCGTAGCCGGTCACCGGAAAGGTGTCGGCAGGCAGCACGATGTCCATCCTGCGACTCTCCGGCGGCCCGGCGGATCCCAGAAACGGCGTGTAGTCCTCGTCCACCAGTCCCGTTTTGAGGTATTGCCGCAGGATGCGCTGCGTGGCCCTCTTGACGCTATTGTGGACGATGGTGTCGTGCGCCTTGCCGTGTGGCGCTTGACACAGCCGTGCATGCAGGGTGCCGCCCGGCGCCTTCCCGCACAGCTTGCAGCCTGCCGTCTGCTCCTCTACTCCGATGGCGCGTTTGACGGCCAGCTGCCAGGATAGGCCATCGAACGAAGCCGTTGTGGAGTACATGGGCTCGTTGAGGAATGTCATGCCGATCGAGTGCATGTGGCGCTGCGACCGGAATCGAGCAAGCGCTTGCGTGCATTGCGTGCCCTGCGGCAGCTGTTGCAGGTCCGCCTCCACTTTATCTGCAATCTCGGTAGCAACGGCATCTGCAAGCGCACTCTGATTGAGGCGCCTCAGGCTACACTGCAACTGCAGAGCACTGACGTCAAGTACACCGTGAGCAGCGTCCGCACCGCCGGTGCCACCACCTGCTGACGGCCGCGGCGGCGGCTGCTGCATATGTGGCTGCTGCTGCTGATGCATGAGCGCTGGTGGCAGCATATGTTCCAGCTTGTCGCCTGTTGCTGCACGCAGGGATGCGGCAGCTGTGGCGATCGTCCGCATGAGGGGCAGGCGCGCCACCTCTGCTGCTGCTGCGCCTTGTAGCATTGCTGGTGTGGAGCGTGCAGCGCCTGCATTGATGGCTGCCGCTGCTGCGCGCGCTGGAGCAGCTGCGCCGCCTGCCGTTGCTGCTGCTGGTGTCGCTGCTGCCACAGGTGCTGGTGCAGCGCCTGCCGCATTGGCCGCTGCCACCGCCGTCGCCGCTGTCGCAGCCGACACGGTTGCGGCGCCGCCTGCTGCCGCTGCTCCTGTTGCAGGTGCTGCTGCAGCCCTAGTAGGGCCTGGAGCAGCTGTGTTGCCTATGCCCGCAGTTGCTGCTGCTGGTGATGCTGCAGCTAGTGATGCCGCCGATGCCGCTGGAGGTGCAACATGTGCTGCCGCTGCTGCTGCCTCTGATGCTGGAGCAGCTGCTGCTGCCGCCGCTGCTGCTGCCGCCGGAGTGATTGCGCTGTGCGCCGCCGCTGCTGCCGCCGCAGCCGTGGGTGGGTACTACTAGTAGTTTGGCCCCCCTCAGGGTCGGATCCCCACAGGGGGTTAGGAGCAGGCTCCCCTTTCCCCTCTCCACCGAAAAGGCAATGCTACTTGACCAACATAACACTATCGTGCACATGTGTGTGTGTGCGTTCGTGTTTGTAGTGTCTGTGTTCATATGTGCAGCTGCGGAGGTGCAAGCTGCGGCGCGCGGAGGCACGGCGGTGGCGCCTCACGCTGCGCGTCCTCGCATGCCTGCAGTACTTGCTGTGCGCGACTGTCATGGTGCTGTGAGCAAGTGTGCCACGTGGCACTGGTAGGGTAAAACTACAACACATGCTTGCAGTTTGACCTAGATGCAAAAACTGTTGATGCAGGCCTGGGCCGCCTTAATTTGACAGCGCCCAAAACTGAGACCATGCTGACACGTCCTGTCACGCCGCTAGGCAATTTGCCAGGCAAAGTAAGCACTGGATAAGTTGTTTCAGTTACTGCAGCGCTAGTAGGCGATTGCTAAACCGCTGTTTCAACAGTTGTCCCGATCATTGTACGCTTGCTACTAGGCACGTACACACTTAGACATGTAAAGGCAGCAGTGCAGTCAAGACACCCTACACAGCACAGCTGACAGCACTGACTATCTGTATATATAAAGGCGCTGCTCAGAGCGTTGTCTGAGCCAACAACCAATCACGCAGTTGCAATGACACATTATGCAACAGTCAGGCAACACTCTGACGTCCGGTGAAACCGCAGTCACTCCCTTCGGCTGGATTTAAAGTGTACTGCAGAGTGGGCCGATTACACATCCTGCCACATCCTGCAACTGTCGCATGCATTGCAAGCCAATGCTGAACATTGAGATGACCCCCAGGGTGTTGTGAAAACGGGGCACTTCCAGCTAGACCAGAAGGTATGCGCACTACCTGGTCAAACCCTCCGAACCAGGTAGCCAGTTGCCGCGCATGTACTCCTCTTCTCCTACTCATTGTTTGACTTGGTCCCCAAGTCTTGCATGTCTGGTTACCCGGGCGTTTTGACAAATCAGCCTGAGCACGGGAGTTGGAGAGTAACTCACTGGCAGAACACATGAAGGCACAGATGGTACCCCCATTTGTCAAAAGCTAGCGCGCGCTGGTAATTTTCAACTTCCTCCCAGTCAAAGCTATGCTCCGGCATATTGCGCTTGCCGACAAACAGGCGACCAACAAGGTGCATATCTGATCTAGGATTGGGCATGCACGTGTCGATGAGCCACTTGTAAGCCCCCAGACACAGCCCCAGATGTTGGACAGCCTCCTCGAATGACAGCCGTGCGTCAACCTCCCCAATGTCAACGGACAATATTTGGCCAGTCATGGCCACAACGGTACGACCTGCAAGGTTGAACTCCAGTTTCTTGGGTGGCAGAACGAAGCCTTCATTGGAGTAGTCGAGATACAGCAAAGGATGTGCTGCTGCCAGGAGGCACATGATGCCAACACTGTCAGAATGCATCAGCTCCTGCAAACAGAAGCATGATAGCAAGGAGGCACGTTGGCAGGATGAAGTACCATGATACCAAGTTCAGTTGAACTTGAAGTTCAGCAACACGACAGGTAAGTCTGACAGCTGAGTGGTTTAAGCTGCGCACTTGTGGGGCTAATAAGGCCTTGAACGCGAGTTACGGGAAGCACAATGTGAACAGTCAAAAACACTAGCTTCAGCAACCTATAAAAAGATCTATCTTTATGGACCAGACATGGGCCATGGAACTTCAGTGTTGTGGTACAATGCGTCCTCCTCCACATTTGAGTCGTGAGAGAACTACTTCAACAGGAGCGAGCACTGACATGATGCGGACAAAGAGTGCCCTGCAGCAACCGCAACAAGCGTTGTATACAGGCTACCAGAGTGTACATTGCTTACCTAAGCAATTGCGTTGTGGAAGCAAAAGACTCAACCGTAGTATCTCAGAGTATCTGCTGGGCAGGCAGGCCATGTGGCAAGAACTACGAAAAACTGGAAGTTAGAGCTTTCAGGTCAACAGCCATAGCACCATGTCAGAGCAGTCTGGCAATGGTGGGTGCACTTGCGGAAAACCTGAGCTCGCTCTCCCTCATCCTTAATCAGCACGTTGCGTAGCAGTGTCAGCGACTGCCGCATGGCGTTGTCCTTGCAACCGTCGATGAACTTGCTGAGCGCATCCTGTTTGAGTTTGTCGTTGTCACCAAAAAATGACAGCCCAGGAATATCCTGGGATCGCTGGCATCGAGGGGCAAGGAGGGGCAGCGATGATACAGCATTGTGGGAACAAGTCAGCGCAGCAGTCAAGACTCGACACAGTCACATAGCACAGGGACAATGGCAGCTGAAAGTGTTTGCCAAGTCTGCAAAGAACGCTCGCTTAGTGGAGTGTAATCTACTATGGAAGCCATGATGTACTGTGAGCTGCAACTTGAACGTATATGTTCAATGCGTTGCACTTACAGATTATTTGCATGATGAGTCAACAGTTGCAGATAGCGCTAAACCGTATGTTACGCAGTGCGGAGTGAGACCACAGTCTGTAACACAATACTTGTTGGTGATGTGAAGCAGCAATACGTCACCCTGCTAACAGTGTTCAGTGTGCTGCAATAATACATCGCTACGGTAAAGAACATGATTATGCTACTGAACTAGGCGCGTGCATCAGCGAATGCATCTTGCCATGTGCAAGCCCATTAAACAGCAGACGTGCAGATGACGAAACAAGATCCCTTACAGGTTACTGGAACAATCGCCACACCTAGGGTATGCTATGCTAGAATCGTCATGGACGCGGTGTGCTCACAGCGAACCATATTGCAAAGCACATTAGCTGCTGTGACGAGCAGTGCATGTTCTGAGAGTCCAATACCCTTCATGTGATCGACGCCAACATAACTACTGTACTGTGCGCCACTCCTAAAATACTGAAAGCGGGGCACAACATCGCATTATAGCACACAACACAAACGCCGACATCAACTGGCAACTTGCAACGGTATGCCTTGCCTGAACTTTGGCGGCGATGCAGTGCAGGAGGCGCTCCGGCACATGATCCCGGACCAGAGTCTCCACAGCCTTTGTCACCATAGGAATTCGCAGCAACACGCCATCATAATAGCCGCTGTTGACGACCTCATTTGTCAAGAAGTCTGCCAAGGTGTAAATGGACTGTGCAAGTAGCGTCTCGACGTAAGGCGCTCCAAACTGTTTTTCCACGTACTTGCGTGCCTGCGAACTTGTGAGAGTGTTCAGCATCTGGCCCATCTCTTGAGCTCTTCCCCGCATCGAAGCCAGCGAGCGCAGCTGCTCATCGGCTTCAACCTCGAGTAGGCATACGCTGTTCGACCTGCTCCTCCTGTAGCTCGCCGACAGCCTTGGTTGCATCCAGCCGCCGAGAAGGCTTGTTGTCATCACATGCAGCGCACGCGATTGCTGCTGCTCTCATCAGGTGCCGCTGTTGCTGCTGCTGGCTAATCCGGCCTACGCCCGGTGGAATAATGAAACCATGGACAGCACCGACTGCAGCGATGAACAGCGTCGCCGCAATAGCTGCGATGGCCTGCAATGAAGCTGTTTGGTGCATGCTGGATAAGTTCAGTGGTGCTTTGGTGCAATAAATAAACGAGAGCACGAGCATCGGGGCTGAGCACTGACACACGGATGAGTTACGTGTGTCGTGTGCGCTTAGCCCGCTTTTGCGCTGTTATCCTGCGCTGTTATCTTGACGAAGTCGGACGAAGCCTGATTAAGCCATGCTGTTTTGTCCTGACGGTGTTTGCCATGCGCTGTTGACTGGACGAAGAAACAGAAAACCTCTGTGCCCAACAGCGTTGCAAAATCTGACGAAGCGTAATTTGCCTTGCTTGTGGACGAAGCCTGATCTGCCACAGTAATCTGACGAGGCTTTACCTGCCATCTGTGAACGAAGCCTACTCTGCCACGACGTACGCTGTACTACGTTCAACTGCCGCAACGCCGATTGCCTGACGAAGCCTTCTTCGTCATGCGCTGCTAAGTGGACGGAACCCTGATCTGCCACAAGAAGAAGCCTTCTCGCCATGCACTACTTTAGAACGAAGCCTTATCTTTCATGGGGCGCGAGAGCGAGCCGAGTGCAACAAACGTCATGGCGTCGGCAAAATTGAGCTCCTCAAGCAGCATGTGGTTTAAGTCAGGTTGCTAAGACCTACATAGGCTTTTCAAGCCTAGGAATTTAGGCATAGGGCTGTCCAGCCTCTTGAGCGATGTTACCATCGCCAAGGCCTGCGCTGGATGGAAGGTGTGCCGTGAGATGTTTAGCAGCATTGGCCCAGTGCCATCATTTGGCGGGGCGGCGCTGTTGGCCACTTCGGCAGCGCGCGGAGCGATTACATCGGATTCCTCACCTATCTGGTTTCAGCTGATTTCAGCTGGTTTCAGTGTCTGTTGAAGAAGGTGCTGCGCAGGGAGGGACAGTTTGTGCTTCACCACGTGGCGAACACGTCACCTGACAGGCAACATGCGCATGCGCAGGTAATCGTGCCGATTTGCCGGTGCTGATCTATGGCAAGGCTGTTCTTCTCGACAAGCATCATTGTGGTAGCACATCATCATTGAATTATGCAGTACATACACGAGCGAAATGCAGCTGAGCAGTGCTGCTCACACTGCAGTGTACTTTCATCAGGTGTTGAGCGCCGACACAGCTGAATTTCTGATTCTATCGCTTACTCAACGCTGTTTCAAACGCCGCACAGCTGCTGCGCTGCCACACCGCATGCGCAGCACGCCTCATCTTGTACTGTGCAGTGCCGCTGCTGCAGCCACTGCTGCTGCTGCTGCTGCTGCCTTAAACACTGACACTCATGCACTATCGAGTGCAGCTGCAGCTGAGCGGTGCTGACCACACCACATACGTAGCACGCCTCATCAGCTGCTGAGCAATGCCACTGCTAATGTGAATGCTGACGCAGCTGCTGCAGCTGCAGCTGCTGCAGCTAAGCAGTGCTGCCAACACCGCATGTGCAGCACACCTTATTGCGTGCTGAGCAATGCCATTGCCCTGCTGCAACACTGCCACTGCAGATCCATTAGCATGCGCGGCGGTGCATGGATCTGTGAAGGAGCATGGCGATCCCATATTTCAGCCACCTCCCGGCGGAGCAGATTTGACGACAGGAGCGCACGTGCTGCTCTACAGCGCAAACCACTCGCAACTGCTGGCGTGGGGGGTGGTGCATGAGTACACTGGCAGCAAGTGGGGGCGGTTGAGCATGCAGACATCCCACACTGCGAGAGTGGCCGTGCGCGTCACACGCGCAGAGCAGGCAAACGCGCTCACTCGGCATCAGTCTCAGACGGGGGGACCCAAGGTGACCTTTGCAGAGCTCTTGCTCACGGAGCCTGCTAAGGTGCTGTGGGATGTTGCGCACCTGCGGCTTGCCAACTCTTACACACCACCACAGACTGTGCCTGATGGCAGCTCAGTTTTCGTGCCATCCACCGGCTCTACAGGCACCTGCACTTCAGACATGGTTGACGCCTTCTTTGCGGACGGCTCCATCACGGTCCCTCAGTACATCCAACGTATGGGTGACTGTCATACGGTACTGCCAACAGCAGCAGTACAATGGACGCAGCAGACGTTTCTGAGAGCGACTCAGAATCTGAAGAACTGGCTGATGACAGCATCGGCAGCAGCGGCAGCAGCTGGTTTAGCGACGTTGGCGGCCAATCCATCGGCAGCGGCAGCAGCAGCAGCAGCAGCGGATGCGGCAGCATCAGCTGCGTCGGGGGCAGCGACGGCGGAACAGGGAGTGGCGGCAGCGGCAGCAGTGGCGGTAGTGGCAGCGGCGGCGGCAGCGGTGGCGGCAGCGCTGGCGGCGACAGCAGCGGCAGCGGCAGTGGCAGCAGCAGCAGCAGCAGCAGCAGCAGCGGCGGCGGCAGCAGCGCACCCGTATTTCATGTACCTGAAGTGCGACTGGATGCGATCCGTGCGATGAGGCGCATAGCTAGGACATTGAAGCAGAGTCATGGCGCATTCAGGCCATTCATGGCGCTGCTGCGGGACGCCTTCTTCATCGTCAGCACGGACGACCTTGCAGAGGTAGACGCCTACCTGTCTAGCACCGGCTGTGGGTACTGCTGAGATCGCCAAATACAGGGGCGAGCGCTGGAGCTTCTACGTGGAGCACTGCCGTCGGCACAAGGTGGAGCTGGTGCGGTTTAAGTGAGTGTGTGATGCATTCGGCCACGTTGTTGATGCGGCGCTGGGAGAGCTACTGTTTCAAGCTAGCAGTGGCAGTTCAAGTTGGAAAGCGGCGAGTTTACAGTAGGTTGGACTTGTTGTGTGCTGCAGCACAGAAAGCTTGCAGGCATGTGCAGTCCCTTGTATTGTGCCTTTTGAGGCAGCCTGTCAAGGACTCGGCTGGAAGCTGCACTATTTACCTCTGACCTTTTCCTGCACAGCCTAGGATTAAGATTAGTGTTAGGGTTGAAGTTGTTGCTGGGCTTGTATGTTCAACGTCTGCATGGTGTGTCTTTTGAGTCCAACCTGGGTAGCGGTTCATCCGGTCTTACCTTGCTTGTGTGCAGCTGTAGAGCTAGGGTTAGGGTTAGGGTTAGGGTTAGGCGCAAATGGGTTAGGGTTAGGGTTAGGGTTGAAGTTACGCTGGGCTTGTATGTTCAAACTCTGCATTGTGTGTCTTTTGAGTCCAACCTGAGTAGCGGTTCACCAGGTCTTACCTGTTTGTGCCACAGTGTGCAGCCCTAGAGTGCTCAGTGAGGATTAGCCTAAGGGTTAGGCGCAAAATGGGTTAGGGTTACTAGTAGGTAGGGTTAGTCACAAATGGCATGCTTGCGCAGTTCCTGTACGGTTTCAGTGTTGTTTCACTTGATGATATAGTTACCCTTGTATATAATATATACAAGGGTAACTATATCACTTGAGTCCAGTGTGGCCACCATTGCACAAGTCCTGGCTTTTTACTGCGCAAGATGCATGATGCATATGGTATGTTGCTTAGCTGTCATGATGGAGTGCCTATTTTGCCATGCATTCACACTCACGTCTTTTTTGTCGTTGAAGTTCGATTTCAAATTGGCAGGTGAACAAGCTGATGCTCGTGGATCCAGGAGCATATCCAACATAGGTGCCTGAGTGACGTGCAGGAGACACCCCTTTACTTCAAGTCGGAGGGAGGTTGTGGTCTGCCTGACCACACGTGTGTTCGCGGCACCAACTTGTTGAACGGCACTGAGGGGTACCACCTATACCTCACTGACACAGGAAGATCAACAGTGCTCATCATGTTGCACCAGAACTGGCACACTCAGTCTGTTCACTGCTGGAGTTCAACCACCGTTGGAGCTTGCGCATGGCAATTGCCAAGCGAGGGCTCTCCGAGGAGCTACGTGGCATCTACGATACAAACTCAGTCTGGTGGAGGCGCTGCAGTCACGCAACAACTAGCCTCCGTACTACACTTCAGCAAGTGCAGGGAACAATGCAGAGAAGACACCCACACACAACACAGCTGACCGGACTGTGCTAATAGTATGTGTATTCTGGGGCTGCTGCAGTGCTCTTGTCTGAGCCAAACAACCAAACAACAAACACTCGTAACTGCCAACCGTAACAGTTACAGGTGACACTCAAACAAAAATCACCACAGCAGACGCTCACTGCGGACTGGTGGCCGCACGACCCTTTGTGGCTCGGTTGGGTGTCAACTCGCGACTTAAAGTTTGCCGGAGAGCACAGCGGTCTCGCGAACAGCCGCTTGTTGCCTGCCGGACCGACGGGCGACATGAGTGCTGCTGTCAGCGCTCAGTGCGCACACTGTGAGGATGCCACAGCATATGCGGAAGCGGGGGTGGGTACAATAGGGGCAGGATTTGTCAATGTCGGACCTGCCGCCTTCAGCTGTGGCAATGGCCAGGCTCATGGCGCATGCATACCCGTCACGCCGGTGAAAACAAAGCAGGAGCCTTTAAAGTTCAAGCGCGAATGGTCGCAGTACTTCGTCAATGGCGAAGTGTTTAGCTTTTGAACGCTGGGCCGTCGCTTGGAACAAGTACTGCGGGGAGGTGGACCGAGGGGCAGTTCAATGGGCTCAGCCTGGAGTGTGCTGCAAGACAGTGTCACCAAGCCACCCGAAAATCTTTTGGAAGCAGCAACTAGAAGCCGACAACATACGCGCCACCACAGAGATGAGCATCACCCGGTCCGCATGATTGTTGCCAAGTTGCGCCGACCGGGTGACAATTCGGTTTTCAGGCAATCTGTTGCAGTAGCCTCTATGCCAGCACCAGCGGTGCCAGCATCTACGGAGCGGCTGACTCCATCATGATTGCGAACTGCGCCTCTCATGCCTTTTCTGGTGGCGCCACCTGGGCCATAGCATTGCCGGTCATCGCTGAACATGGTGCCAGTCGTGATCATGTTGTATCGGCACAGTCACAGATGCCACCATGTCATCTGCCATGATGGCACTTTGCATCAAGCTAGCTGCTAGGGCTGATCAACAGGCTGAGCGCATCCGCCAGCGTGCGCCGAAAATGCCTCAGTCATGTCTGTCATGTGGGCATCTCATTGACGCATTCAAGGGCCTACACCAACGCCCAGCACGCAACCACCCAGCCACATGTTTGGTGCCTGTGTCAGATCGCCGCGTACCATGTACAACTGGCGATCATGATGCGAGCGGGCGGCAACGCCATGTTGATGATGTTTTTGACGGTGTATGCAGTGCACATGTGCAGCTTGTTCACAGTTGACCACCCCTGCAGCTTTGCAGATAATTTTAATGTACATGCAGCTATTGCGTGCATTGTCAGTGACTCAATATATTGCGTCAAGTTTGTGTAATGTGCTTTCTTCATGTCACAATTGTGTCTTTGCAATCTTCTAGTCTAAGACCTGACTGCAGCTTGCACACTGGTCAATTAAATGCCATTGCGGGCCCCGGGGGCGTTGTCCAACATGTACTACCAGTAGCCTTTGGACATATGTTACATGATATGTATCATGTAGAAGTATGATAACTTGCAGGCAAATGGTACCTGACAAGGTTGTGGGCAATGAGGTTACAGCAGCTGTTGTGCGCCTTGACAAAATTGTCCTGTTTGGCCATCATGTTCCTCATGCCATTTGCAGCAGCCTCGAATTTCCATTGCCACGCATATGCAACAAATGTGGATTCTCCAGGCAGCACACAATGATTGTGCTGGCCCAGGCAAGTCCAGGACCTGGTGTTGCAGTGCAGATCTGCGTGCACTGCGTGTTCCTAATTATGATTTGTCCCTAACAGTGTACAATGTCATTTGATTTAACTTCTCTGACATTCCCCCTCTTCACAGCGACAGCAACAGCGCAAAGTGCGTGCGGAGATAAGCCGGATCTCTGAGGCGGTGAAGTGCCACTGGGCCACGTGGCCTTGTTATGACACAGTGACCCCCCGTGAATCAGGGGGCTTAAACCAACCCACTGAGGCGGCCTCTTGTTGACTGCTTCAGGTTGGCTTCATGCATGAACTTCGATTCTCTCTGCGCCTCACCTGTGACCAGCGCTTGCGCCTCGAGCGCAGCACACGCCTGCGCACTCAGGCTGGCAGCCTGGCCCTCGGAGGAGCCGGTGATACACGTGTGAGGCAGGTCGTCGGCGCGTAGCCTGATGGCCATGCGCGTGATGGCGCGCCCCTGTGCGTCAAACCACGCCTCCGTGGGCAACCCCGCAGGCTGCCCTGGCCACAACGCTGCTGGCGCCGGCACCGCCGCTGGGGCGCCGCGCCTGCCGCCACTGGCACTGCCACTGCGCTCACTGCTGCTCGGGGTGCCGTCGCCGCCATCGCCGCCGCCGCCGCCGCCGTCATCGCCTCCACCGCCGCCGCCGCCGCCGCTTTAGCGCGCCTCGCCGCCGCTTCCGCCGATGCCGCGCACTGCGCCGCTGCTTCCGCCGCTGCTGTGCGCCGCGCGGCTGCCGCCGGCGCTGCGCGCTGCGTCGCCGCTGGCGCTGCCGTTGCGCGCCGCGTCGCCGCTGGCGCCGCCGCGTACGTCTGCGTTGCGATTCACAGGAGGGCGCGCCTGCTGCTGCGCCGTCGCACTGGCAGTCGCCGTCGCGGTACGCACGGCGAGTACATGCGGTTGACGCGCTTGTTCCGCGGCGCCAAACAGCTGCAACAGCGCAGCGGCCTTCAGCGGTGGCGATCGTGCGAGCTTGGCCCCAAGCTCCTCGCCTGTCGGCACTCGGCCTAGTAGTGAGCGTGCTCGAGAGGGCATGCCGTCAAAGACGGCTCGCTCAGTGATCGACGAAGGAGCGCGGTGGTGGTCGGCGACGTGCGCGCACGCTTAGGAAAGCGCGGGCTTGTATGGGCTTATAGGAGGCGGTGCTGGCAGCGCGTTGTGCGGCGAAACGCGCCATTTTGCTTCTGCAAGCATGTCGGCGCGCATGTCGAGCATGTCGGTGCGTACTACATATAGTACTATGTCGTACATGACGGCGCGAGTGCGGAGCAGCGCCGCGTTGGTGTCGTCGCAACGGTTTCAGAGCATGTCGCCGATCGTCTCGGCGCACGCTGCCAATCGAAGGTTTGCAGTTGCGCGCTGACTTCCGTTGCAATGGCGTACTGGCCCAGGGAGATCCGCTGTCACAGTGGAGAGCTGAGCGTGCCTAACCTCACCCCCCCTTCTCGAAGAGATTGAGGGTTGGGGTGGGTAGCTGCTGGCGTTGTAGAGGGGTAGAGCGCCGTAGGGGTCGTGCTGCTGCCCTGACGGACGGTCGCTGCTGGGTCTCCTGGCGGCCATGCCGGGGCGCCCTTGTGCAGACGACGATGGCGTCTCGCAGCCTTGACTCAGAGCTTCAGAATCTGACGTGCCGTCGAAGAGTGGCTCTCAGACTGGCGCTGACGCGGGGCTGCCCTTGCAGGAGCCGGCGCTGCTGCTGTCGTCCTGCTGGGCCATAGCAGGAGACGCAGCGGCACTTGGCTCCGCTAGGCGGCTGGTGGCTGCTGCAGGCGGTGCCGCAGCAGCGGAGTCCTCGATCGGTATGCCCCGGGGGCCCCGTTCGTGTCTCAGATTGGCACGCACGTGCCTTACGGCGCGTGGGAGCTGGGTCGGCCAACAAGAGGGTGTCGCGGCCAAGGAGTGGCGGGCTCCAGGCAGCAGACTTGTCTCTCGTTGCGTGACCGTGGCTCGTGTCACCCGACACAGTCGTTTCGCTGCTGATCAGCGATGATTACGCTTCGTCTGTTTGTACCGGGAACCAATTCAGGTGCTGCTGCTATGGCAAACAACACCACAGGGCAAAGCAAAGCACTGACACTCACAGCACCACGTAGCCAAAGTGTGTGTGTTAGGAGGCTTGCTTCCCTGCTATAAAAGCACAGGTCGCAAGACTTGCATGCAGTTGGCAGTTACACCTGACAGGGTGGGGGTACGGTATGGACATATTGGGGTTTCTACTCAGCCAACCCTCTTGGGAATACGCACAGGCCGCGCAGAGAAGAGACAAAGGTAGACCTGCCGCAGGCAGCCCGCAGGCGCCAGCGTAGGCGCCGCGCCAGACCAGAACAACGAACAGAAGTATTACTAGGAGAATCCAGAGAAATGTAACCGTTATGTAACGACCATTCTCAACATGTGGTCGCAAGTACGTCATCACGTAACATGCAACTGATCAGTGCTGACACTGAATCATACACTAGAATATGAGTGAGGTCCATATTTCAACACCCTCCCCCAGTCCAAGCTCCATGATCATCAATGATTGAGCTATCATAATGACTGAAAAGACAACTAACAGAGAGCCTGGTGTGTTACTCTGCGCACAGAGAGATCTACAACACCCTTGGGACATACACAAGTCCAAACATCTGCTCTTGTCATCATTGCGGACTGCCGCATCGATAGCATGTACGTCTATCACAATGGGAGCCCTCATTACACCAATTGCTCTGACTGTCACCATTGTGAACTAGGCCATGAATTGTGTAGTTACCGTACGCCGCCGCATATTATGATACGCGGCATCATTACGCAAATGCTGCGCGTACTCTCCACGTGCACACTGCTTGTGCAACGTCTGCGTCACTTTGTCCCTTGATTCTGCACGCCTCGTGCTGCGACTGGGACGACCGCGCGCGCGCGCTACGGTCCCTGTCCAAAGCTGCAATGCCGCCTGTGGCATTCCGATGCTTGGAGATGTGTGGGCGGGCGCCCGCCATAGCCGCACGTGTCGTGTGCTGCTCCTCGCCAGTGCTGTCCGCACTGCTGTTTGGAGACCTCGTCATCCAGGGGATCCCCCTCCCCCACTGATGATGCCTCGCCAGCTGCGCCATCGTCAGCAGCTTCGCCACCACCAGCAGCATTGGGTATTCCTGCTGAACTTTTCCGCCAGGCAAACGTGGAAGAATGCCTCGTACGCTGGTGATCATGCTGATCGCGCCAGCTGTATCCGTGTGACACGACTTCAGCAGCTCCCTTCGCTGAGCCGATGGTATGCACGCTGGCATGCCGGGCTCAAACGACGTCGGAGGCTGCATAAACTGCCAAGTAGGCACCAGCCGCTCGTGTCCTGAGCTCTGGTCCTATCAGTTGATGCTATTGCTGCAGCTGCGGCAACAAAAGCTGGTTGCTTTACAGCCGGTGGGGCCACCCCTGATGGCACGCCAACCTTGGCAAAGAACCTTTCAACAAAGAAGCTACGCACAGGACGGGCCTGCTTCGCTTTTCCGACCCTCTCTTGCCGCCAGCTGTCGTCATAAGACACTGCGGCAAGACCTGGAATCGGCCCATGGGTTCCCCTGGAACCGCAAGCTGCTTCGTAGTTCGCGAACGTAGAACCTGTCGTGCTCGCCGAACTCTTGAAGGTGGGCACATCGCCCGCAAACGCCACCACCCTTTCTGCACCCGCGCCTTGAGCCGAGCCAGTTGTTTGGTGTGGGTTTATCCGCAGTGCTGCTACAGCCGCCGATCCTGCGCCTGCAGCGAACACTGATGTTGTCGTGGTCTTGCTACCCTTGGCAGCTAACCTTAGAAGCTCCCGAAGCCGAAGGCTCATAACCCTTGGGAATACGCACAGGCCGCGCAGAGAGGCGACAAAGGTAGACCTGCCGCAGGCAGCCCGCAGGCGCCAGCGTAGGCGCCGCGCCAGACCAGAACAACGAACAGTAGTATTTCCAGAGAAAAGTAACCGTCATGTAACGACCATTCTCAACATGTTGTCGCAAGTACGTCATCACGTAACATGCAACTGATCAGTGCTGACACTGAATCATACACTAGAATATGAGTGAGGTCCATATTCCAACACCCTAACCTTTAAGGGTCCCTTAGCTACAAAGGTTGCAGCTTTTGTGTGCAGACACTTGCTGATACTACAGAATCACATCACCACACCCAGGATTGCTATGCCCACTCCTCTAAAATGTTGCCCAGATGCAGAGGACAACTTAAAGTTTGAAAGCTGGGGGCCGGAGCGCACTTGTGGGATTGCTGCCAGCAACAGCTGCAGCGCTGAGGGCGACGCTAGCGATTGTAGCGCGCCTGTGGACTCGTTAGCAGACGCTGCAGCAGCAGCTGCGCCAGCAGGACCTGCATTCATTGTGTACGCGTGATATTGTGGCCGCACGTGGCACTGCCCCCTGCTGGCGGCAAATGGTGGAGGCTACGGTCCTGTTCAACAGCTCCGGCGACCTGGGGCTGCCGAATCGGATGACGAACAGCTTCAAGATCCACTTCAGGAGCCGAGCCGCATCCTGTTCATCCTGTTCATTGGCAAGCTGAAGCTCAATGATTAAGCAGCATCATGTCTGAGATTCTCCTCGAGTGCACACGGCGGACCATGTACACCCCGGCCCGCCGCTGATGGGGACGCCCATGACCACCACCATCAGCACACCAAGACGCTGAGTGGGGGCGTCTCTACTCGTTACGGTACCGGCCCTGCGTTCTGCCTATGCCACCTTCACCAGCGTGTGCGGCATTGCCTCCGGCCTATTCGGCCCCCTCGTGGCACCCCCAGCATCAGGCTCAGCGACCTGCGCAGGGCGCAAGTTTGTCTTGGCTGGCGGGCAGGGTTGGCGGCTGCACCTGCAGCCATCAGCGACACCGTCTGGCGCTCCACGTGCCTCCTGCCTGCGCCAGCCTGAGCGTGTTCTGCTGCTTGTTGCTGATGAGCGGGGTGACAGGGTGTCCCGTCCGTGCTGCTCTCCTGCGCAGCGTTGTACGGCGGCGTGCCGCGCGACGGGGCCGACAGTTGCACGAAGTTGTCGCGTGGGGCGGCGCCTGGCGTGCTGGAAAAAAAGCCCCCCAGAACTTCGAAATTACATTTCGCATTTTTTCGGACCATCCATGTGACCGCGCAGAATCGCAGGCATGAACGCCGTCGTGTTTGGAGCAACTGGAGCCATAGGCAGGGAGGTAGTCACACAGCTGGCGCAGGGAGACAAGTGGAGCAAGGTGTGTGCGTAGTTGAATTTGTTTTCCGACCTTCAACCTAGTGTGATGAACGCGGATCATCTGGGGCGCTTTCCTGAGGTGCTGTGTGTCTCTATCATTCACTCCATGATGACGTGACATGCGTGTACGTCTCACTCACTCCTCTTTCACACCAGGTTGTTGCTTGCGTGAGGAGGCCAGTAGAAACCACGGAATGGGTGCCTGAGGGACCTGCAGCTGCCAAGATACAGGTCAAGGTAAGCCACGCACATCCATTTGCACGTATCAAGTACATTTTGGGGGCTGAATTACGCTGACATAGCATCCAGTTATGAGTACACTTTCGTTCACAAGTTCCATGTATTTTGTAAACATCCTGCATGTGAACATCCTGCAATGCCTGCAATGCAGAGAGGGCAACAGTGTGCTGGTTTGATGTTTTGTCTCGGTTTTATATGTGGAGTGTTGTGCAGATCTGTGATGGCATCCACCGACGCACGTAGCTTACATGCACCAGGTGATCCGACGCATGGCTTTTCTGGTGAAACTGCCTGGTAGCGCCTCGCAGCCGCACCGTGCACGATGTCTGCATGCCCAGCTTGACTTCAAAGCTGCTTGAGGCCAGCAGGCGCAGCAGCCTGAGACTCTAAGACAACGCCGCACACTGCAGAGAACCGCCAAGAAACCCCATCCCCCCCCCCCATCCCCCCGTCCCCTGGACTCAGGTACTCGACTACGACGACATCGCCGGATCGCTGCCGCAGACCAGCCTGGACAACGTCGGCACGGCTTTCTACTGCCTCGGAACGACGCGCAAGGACGCCGGCTCCGCCAGCGACTTTGTCAAGATCGACTACGGCTACCTGGAGCAGATCGCGCCCGTGTGCAAGGGCGCGCGGGTGCGGCACTTCTCGCTGGTGACGGCGGCCGGCGCGAGTGCGTCGTCGCCGTTCCTCTACATGAAGACCAAGGGGCGGGTGAGCAACTGGGCCTGTGCGATTGCGCCGCGCTGCGGTGTGCAGTGTGTGATCTCTAAAGGCGCAGGTGGCCTCTGCAGGGGGGCGTGCGTGCAGTGTTGACGCAACCCAGGATGAGTCTGCCGTCCACACTCTTGCCTGTGTTGTATTGATCAAACATTTGTTCAATGGCCTTGTCTGTGACTTGTGATGTGTGACAGGTGATGGCGAGTCTGGGGAATGCACGACATATTTCCGTGCCTATGTGTATGCCTAGGCCTACAGCGTCAGGACAGCGTACTACTCTTTACATGCTGATCCGAATGCGATGCTAGCCAAGCGTCGCGCTTGCAGCGTCACTTGATGCAAGGCTTCATCAGCCAGCCAGCCTCAGAAAGCGCGTGAATTATGCAGTGGCCTGCCTCAACGGCTTCATGCATCTCCATCATATGCTGGCACCACGACTCTCCTTTCTGTTGAGCGTTGGGGACACTTCTGCGGCAACAGCGCGGACCCGCTGCAACTGATTCAATTCATTGCCTTGCAACCACGCTGCTGCTGCCCCGCGCGCGCACGCTTCAGTGCGAGAACTTCGTAAAGGGGCTGGGGTTCGCGCTCGTGTCCATCTGGCAGCCGGGGCTGCTCGGGCGCGGCGAGAAGGCGCGCTTCGTGGAGCGCATGACCGCGTACCTGGTGCGCGAGGTGAGCCGCTGGCGCTGCGCTGAGCGCTGCTGAGTGTTTGCCCAGTTAAGACGCAGTGGCGTGGGCGTCTGGCTTGTGGGTATGCATGCCTGCTTCCTGTTTGTTGTCATCACTCAACCGAGCGCTGCTCTTGGTGCGCGCCTGGGCAGTGCGGGCACTGTAGCCCGACCACGCTGCACCAGGGGCGCTTTTTGCTGCATGCGGCAACAGTGCGTGCCCGTTTGTGTTTGCGTACTGACACGAGCCACACCCTCATTACGGCCTGCCCCACCGCAATTGGCCCTCACGCGTATGGAGAGCGCCCGCTGTCACATGTGGATGTCCTGACGGCTACGCACCCAGGGCAGCATCTGGTGCATCATGCTCAGTTGCAGAGCACACCAGTCTGGTACCACAAGCGACACGAGGTGCAGCCTGGCATGCTGACCACCCGACGCGCACTGCTCATAGCGGTTGCAGCGGCCACATCCCACATGAGCAACAACGCTTAGTCTAATTCAGTCGCTTCGTGGCGCTACGCAACACCGATCGCCGCTGTCGCTTGGGCGCAGCAGCGCATTTCCTTGGACCCCTCTTGACACGTGTCCCCACACCACTAACTGTGCGTGTGCGCGTGCGCGCGTGTGTGTCTGCGCGTGCAGATACCCGTGTCAACGGTGGCCAAGGCCATGGTCGCTGACGCGGAAGCCAAGGCGGCGCAAGAGGCCGCGCCACCGTGCACGTTCGGCAACAAGGACATGTGGGCGCTCGCCAAATGAGCCGACGCGGGCGCTCTGCTCTGCGTACTGCTTGAGACGGCTCGTGTGCAGCGGATGAGTCCCCCTCACGACGCCATGCCAACTGAATGCGCCAGGGGGGCGCTGTGCGGATGTCGCGATGCCTTTCCTAAAGTGGCTCGCGCGTGGCGGCCGCGATCACTGCGCGCTTCGCCCCTCGTGGGCATGCGCCATGCGCTCGACATTGAGGAGCGCACGCCAAATCCACGAGCCACGGTAGCGCACGCCCACGTTTGCGACTGCCATCTGCAAGCACTGGGGCGGCCAATGCAAGACAGCTTGTGCATAGGCATTGGGCGCCTCCAGCGAGGGCTCTGCATGTGCAAATCATGTCTATTGCTGGGCTGCCGCATGCCCCTCATGTACGCCATCTAGGTAGGTCGAGGGCTCGTAATTGCGCTGACCGCAGGCCATGGACATTCGGTCTGGCACTTCAATCAACAGCGTCGGCGCTGAGGCCCGTGGTTCATAGACTGAGTATTTCAAAAGGTGGCTTTGCTCCTCATGTGTACTGCTGCGGTGTCCTCGTGCATGTTCTCATCCAGGCGACACTTTGAGTGGACGCGGCGCGCAGCGACACCGTGAGTGCGACCGTAGTTCACAAGCGTACACCTCATGTGACAGTTTGCTGCCACCGGGAACGCCATGCTTACTCAAGGCCAAGGTGTTTCAATAGATGCACAGGCACAACAACGGCCCCTGCTTTAGGGGCTACATGGCACAACCACTCACTGCTGGTACACAGGGCTTGCACAACTTAACACAACACACTATGTACAAACCGTGAACACAAAGTCAACAATCACCAACCAACCTCTGCACAGCAACCGGCATGTTTCTGAAAGAGTTTTCACTCAGCGCCAATTTGCGTTTTTAAACACTCTGGAGCATCCTTGAACTGCCTCAAGTACAGAGTAGAGGTACTCCAGTGGAATGCCAGTGCAGGCAAGATGAGGGCATCGCCAAAGCGACCATTGGTCGCTTGAAGTCAAGCACCTACGCAACGCAGGCTGCATATTCTGCTGGGCCTCATCAGGTTCCTGCGGCGCTGCGCGCGTCGCCTTCAACTTTGCTTTACGACAGTGTACTCATGCTCGGGGGGTCCCGCGGTGCAGAGGCAGAAAAAAAAGAACCTGAAATTCTTTGCACTATTTCTGCTCCTCATGTCAATGTCAGGCACGAACTCTGCTGGCTTCAGGATTCCGTTTGCCCGCCGGCAGCTTACACAAACTTTGTGGTGGAAAGGCTCGGGTGGGCGATCGCGATGCAGGAGGCGATGCGACCCCGGGATACCTGCGCGCATTCATGTACATGCCTGTCTGCTCAACGATGAGTTCTCAACCGAGTTCTCACCAACAGTTCTCACCTACTGCAACTTGAGGAACCGAGAGAGTTTTCTGGCCCCTTTGGGATGAGCTTCATCGGCCTGTCTGGAGGACACAGCAGCAGCAAGCCAGGTGTGTTCCAGGCAGACACCGGTAGTAGTTGCTGCTGGAGCTGCTGCTTGCGCTGCTGGAAACCTGCTCCAGTATGAAGGCATGGCATCTTACCTTCTTTTGACCCCCCACCGTTGAAGGTTTTTGCCGCGAATCGCGAGCGGCGCCGCCCCTCACACCAGGCACAGCGAGACAGAGCAAACTACCATGGCTTCTGCATTATGGAGGATGGCGATGACCAGCGAAGCGCCGATGACAGCCGCAGCAGCAGCGAGAGCAGCGCGAAGGACCCCTGCGCTGAGGAGGCAGTTGGCATCGATGGTCTGCGTCGCCAACCGCAGTGATGCACGCAGCTTGGCGGGGGCTGCTCTTCCACTGATGCTAGCGGTGGCACTTGTGGCCAATCAGGAACAGCAGCACGACACTTCTGCACGGTGTCAAGCTGCTTCAGCCATCAACCACACGCGCGCGTTGAGCCTGAGCCGCCAACAAAACAACGGCGACCTGAGGTGCTGTCAGGGTTCTGACGACATCGCCACCAGCGGCGGCGACATCACCAGCCGCTATGAGCTGAACACCGCCTGTCTCGGCGCAGGCAACTATGGCGCCGTCTGCCAGGCCGTCGACATTTCGAGCGGCGAACAAGTGGCGGTAAAACGCGTACCCCGGGGGCACTGCAGCGAGATGGCGGTCAAGGACGAAACAAGCATCCTGAGGGAGCTCAGCGGCTCCGCGCCGCACAGAAACATCATCGGCCTCAAGGTGCGTACGATCAAACGAGCGATGAAACGAGTCCGTTGCTGGAAAATCTTCCAACCGTCGCTTCTCAAAGGCTGTTCTCTTCCATAGCCACCGATCCTGAAGCCACATGACCACAATGTCCTGTCTTTTCACTCTGCTTTTGTTAAACATCTCAGTGTCTGCGCCCTGGACTGGCACCATCTGGCAGTGCTAACTGCTTGAACCGTATCATTCAAATTTCGGCGATTGCACGTTCAAGCACGAAAAGGCTAACACTTGCTCGCGCCGTTGCTGTCGCCGCGCCAGGGCGTGTATGCCGACGCAGGCGCGTGGTACATCGTCATGGAGCTCGCGCGCGGCCGCGAGCTGTACGAGCGCCTCGTCACGCAGGGCATGCTAACGCAGGCGCAGGCGCGCGCCGTGCTGCACCAGCTCGCGTGCGCCGTCGCGCACCTCCACGCGCACGCCACCGTCCACGCCGACATCAAGCCCGAGAACGTTCTCCTCCACGAGGAAGAGGAGGACAACGCCGCCGCCTCAGCGGAGCAGCGCTGCGGCGACGGCGGCAGCGGCAGCAGCGGCGGCAGCGGTCTCAGCGTCAAGCTCGTGGACTTTGGGTCCGCATTCCGCGTCGGCACCGGGCCGCCCAAGCGCAAGGAGTGGAGCTACACGGCCGTGTACAGCCCGCCGGAGGTGGTGGCGGGGACGGCGGAGGCGAGCGCCGCGGGTGACGTGTGGGCGCTCGGGGTCGTGGCGTACATCCTGCTGCTGGTGAGTCACCGCCTGCCGCTTGCGGTTGAGTGAGGCGGGGGCGGCTAGCAGCGCGCGTGCACTGCGGCAGTGCCGTCTTCAGTGCACTCCTTGGCGCCTCTGGTGTGTTTCTATGACACCTCATTGCTGTTTCAGGCACCGTGCCGCACGCAGCTGCACACAGTTCACACACACAGCGCATTCAAACAACAACATCTGCTGCGCCGCAGTCACCCCCCAGGCACCTTCCCTCAGCCACACAGCTCAAACCCCTCGCCCCCCCCGTGCGCTCTCACAGGGCGTCCACCCCTTCGACCCCAGCGGCGACACGTGCGAGGCGGAGGTGCTGCGGCGCGTCGTGAGCGCGGAGCCCGACTACGACGACCCCGCGTGGGACCTCATCGACGCCGGCGCCAAGGACCTCGTGCAGGGCGCGCTCAACAAGGACCCCGCGCTACGCCCCACTGCCGCGCAGCTCCTGGCGCACCCTTGGGTGGCAGCGGCGGCGGCGGCGTGCACGGAGTGAGACGCGCGCAGTTTTGTTTTGGCGGCGGCGGAGGCGGCAGCAGCAGGCGGCGCAGCGGCAGCGTCGGCAGCGGCGCCTCTGCGGTGTACTTAGGTTTGTGGAAGCGGCGGCGGCGATGGCGGCAACGGCGCCTGCGCCCTCTGTGTGTGTTCCTTCTCTGTCTTGTGTCGTGTGTGCATAGGGATTGGCCTAGGCGTGAGGCAGCTGCGCTGTGTACATCGGCTCCTGTATCTGTGTCTCTCTGTGTGCGTGGCTGTCTGTAGGCCCCTTGGGGAATAGCTGGCAAGCGGGTTGTAATAAAGCCCGAGTGCACTGTGGCATAGCTGAGGCGCGGGTGGGTGCGGTCGGGTATTGACACCCATGTGCAATCGTTGAGGGAGTCGTCCTTTGAAGGAACGGTAGGTGCAGAGATTTTGCGGGGATGGAAGGGGGGGGGGGGTGCTGCGACAGCCCACACACTTCATCGGCCGCTGCTGGTTGCGACTTGAAATGTGCATTTGGCGACTGCGTATGGCAGCTGCGACACGCGCGCTGCGTTGGGCGCGCTCGCGAGCCGGCGAGATGCGCATCATCGGCGCTACGGCATACACAGAATGTACATGTTGTATTTGGCACCATTGCGCGCTCTTGAACTGTGTCCCTTACTGTGCTTCACATGCTCCCCGCTGTGCCACGGTCATCCCGCTTCTGCCTCATTGGTCAAGGATTTTCCGCTGATGCGTGCACTTTCTTGCATTGTCTTCATGGTGGACTTGCTTCTAAATGAGGACGGTGTAGTCACAATGGCAATGAAGCTCTGCACAGCGGTCGTGTATGGGCACCAGCTGCGGGTGCACCAACGTTCCTTGCCCCAGCATTGTTCATCACATCATTCCCTTCTTTCTCAACAGCCTCTCTTGCATCAAGGATCACGTTGTCCTGTGTCGCAGTCAAATGAGATCAATGCAGCAAGCCAATTGTGGTTGAGATCGGCGCAAGACGTTGCGGCAGACACTGCCCAAACACAGCGAGCGCTTGAACTGATCCCAGAGTGCCCAAGTCACCAAATGCCACACGAATGCAAATGTCTTCCGCAATCAATGCGGCGTACACGCTGGCATGAAGCTCGGCCGCTATGCTAACCACAGTGAAAAGCACATGCAATGGTGGGAAGCTGCCTGAAGCACGTCACCGTATGAATAAACACAGCTCAACAAACTCAAATGTGCATTTGACACTTTCAAGAAGCAGGCAAATGGGCAAGAGTTGGAGTGAGCATATCATTTATGCCGAACAATGAACCATCACAACCAAAAACTGGTGAAAACGAGATGTATGCTCAAGTACCACAATATCTAGTGTCAAAAACACGCGCAGTGCTTGCATGATGCATGTGCTATATGTAATGTGCATCAAATAGGAGGTGCTACGCGCTGCCGTATGCTAGGACAGCTTGTCAATGCGCCGACAATGGATGTGCCAGCTAAGCAGCTGCGGAGGCTGCACTGCGTGTGTGCGCCACCTCTTTAACTCAAGCACGCCTTGTTGAGAATTGCCATGCAAGTGTCCTGTAGGACGACCATCTACACGCCACAACTTTAGCACGCTGCCAGGATTTGATCATCTTAAGTCTGATGTGTGTCCTAAAACGGGGTTGTGAGAAAGGTGCTGGCCCGTATACATACCCCCTGGCGAGGTTCACGGTCAGGTCAATCAAGCAGGAGGCGCTTTGTCGCTGCGCCTCCACAGCACCGCAACCGCTGACGCTGCAGGCATGCAAGTGCGCTGTGCGGCGACGCAGCGTTCGGCTGGCCGCACAGTCGCGGGACGCACAAAGCTCGCGGCGTGTGGTACTCGGCGAGCGCGCACTGGCCGCGAAGCAGAGAGCCTCGCTCGTGCACGTTCAAATGCGTATGGTGCTCGCCCGCCTTCATAGCAGCATCCTTGGTGCGCGCCGTGCGCGCTCCGCCCCTGGGGCTTGGCTGGCAGGCATGCCATGGGGTAACCTCGATGAGGTTCACACAGCCCCCCTCCCCCCCCTTGCCCCCCCTCCCCCTCCCCGTGATTCCCTGCACAAGGCACGCACGCGCCCCCGCCGAGTCACTCCGCGTTGCACAGCGCGACGCTGTTGACGCTGACGAGCTCCACCTCGTACACGAGCGCCGCGCCGCCGGGGACGCCGCGCCGCGGCGCGCCGCGCGCGCCGTAGCCGAGCGCCGGCGGCACCGCCACCTCGCGCACCTCCCCCACGCACATGCCAAGGAGCCCGAGGTCCCAGCCCGGCGGGAACTGCCCACGCGGCTGCTCTCCCAGAACAAAGTAGAAGGTGGCGTCGCCGCCGCGGCCGGGCGCGCCCCTGCCGCTGGCGTCAAAGACCGCGCCCGTCGCCGCGAGCCGCGCCGTGTAGCGGATCTCCAGAAGGTCGCCGCGCGCGGCGCCAGCGCACGCGCGGCACGCGTCCGCGCGGCGCATGGTGCGCACGGCGAGGGACTGGTCGTCGCGCGGGTCCGCCGCCTGCGGGGCGGACGGGCGGGGCGGCGGCAGCGGGGTGCGCTTTGTATTGCTGCTCGTATTGTGTGTGCGGGGGGGGGCGCCTGTTTTGAAACGTGCTTGCTGTCGCGTCAATCGCCAGCGCCTCGCTTTTGGCAGAGGAGCAGACCTTCGGCGTGCCAACCTGCCACGCTAGTTGGCGCCAATATGTCTTGCTGACGCATTTTCAACTCGTGCATGACAGCAGCTGCTGTCAACGCCCTGTCCGCCCGTATTTGAGCTGCAGCCCTGCTCACACCGAGCCGTTGTAACCTGTAGTATAAACCTCTTCAACTGACCGTCGGGTCAAACAACGACAGTGCTGGTGTAGCGACACTCACTCAAAACGAATCATCTGCTGCGCCCTTGCTCTAGCCCCCCCCCGACCTCCCCTCCTGCAGCTGCCACCGTGCCAACACATCAACAAACACCGCTTCCCGCACCTCTTCTCCCCAGCGCAACAGAGCCCCACACTCCAAACAAACCAGTGACATCGCTCAGTCACCTGCACCACGCGCGTCGACACCCCCTGCTTCAGCCCCTCTCCATCCCCCGCCGCCGCCGCCTCCAGGCTCTCATTGAACAGCGACGCGTCCCTGAAGCGCAGCGTGAGCGGCCGCGCGCCCGTGCGTATCGCGTCCGCGGCCTGCCTGGCGGACGCCGCCTCCAGCGGCCTGCCGTTCGCCGACACGAGGATGAGCCCTGGCCTGAGCCTGCGGCGCGCGGCAGCAGCGAGCGGCGCGGCGTTGAGCGGAGCGCTGCCGCCGAATGCGTCACCGATCCGCAGCAGTGTGTGGCGCAGCGGCACACAGTCTGTTCGTGATGCGCGAGCGCTGCTGCGGCGTGGAAGGCGGGCGGTTGGTGTGGCACACGTGCTGATGACGGCGGTGTGTAAGCAGTGGGGGGTAGAGGCACGTGGCGTGTGCGACCTGTGCGCCTGACGAGGGGTGCCTCGCTCGGCTCACGGCGTGAAGCCAAGACGGCTCTAGCGAGTTGTGCGGCTTTGCGAGCGGTGACACGTGGCATGAGAATGATATGACGCCCACGAGCCATGATGCGCGGCGTGGACAAAGAAGGTGAGTCAAGATAATTCAGAGCACAGTGCCCCCCCGTATGCACTCAGCAATAAAGTACATGCAACCACATCACCACAGCAACAGAGTCTGTGGTCCCAAACTTAAGAGCTGCCTAAGCAGGTACCACTGCTATCCCTCCTCGGCTGCTGGCACGTCAGATTGCATTGTTGGCAGGCATGGCCGATGAGGGTTACCTGGGATCCTGTGCAGCTGGGCTGCCTTCCACGACGCGTCCGATGGCAACCCTGCGCCGTCGACAGCACGCAATGAGCGCAGAAAACGTCAGGTACGCGGAACTTGCATGTAGCGCCACAACAGTCCCAGAGGAGGACCGGAAAGCAGAGGCGAAACGCATGCATGCTGCCTTGCACCGGTGTCAGCACGTTGATCATCTCTGCCAAGTCACCGCGTGCGACTTCAACTCAGGCACCGACAGCTAAGGTGGTTGCAAATCACAATCAGCACCATTTGAGACGGCATCATCATCATAGCCTATGTGATTTTGAACTGTACCTGCTGCTGCCTTTGTATTTCAGGCCTGTCAGCTGCAATCCCACGCTGGCGCCATCGAACACGACGTCAAATTCGTCGCTGAACGCTGCTGCGCTCTTGCCTAGAGCTCCAGCTCCGGCCACGAAGCTTGGCAAAGCAAGCAGTACAGCTCGCCTGGAGAGGCCAGCAAGGCTGGTGGCACCAGTACGGTGTCGATGTCCTGACTGCAAACCCTGGGCAGACGATGATTCTAGGATATGATTCGGTTGAGAAGGCACGTTCTTGCAGCTGGTGATGAGCAGTGCGTAGCCGACTGATGGCTGAAAGCACGCTAGCAGCAGTATCCAGCTAGCAGCGCTTCTGCAAGCCATTTGCCTGCTAGTTACTTTTTTTGCTACACACACACGGGATCTTGAAGTTGAAGTTGCCCGCGAGCTTGATCATCTCCACGTGGAACTCTTTGCGCATGCCACCGCTGCGACGCGGAGCCGCAGCACATACAGCAGCGCGAGTGTACCACACGTGCCTGCTTGTCGGACGCCGCCGCCGCCGTCCACAGTAGACTTTAGTGACCCCGCTGCCACCGCCGCCGATGCGTTGACGGCGCCCTTCAGTAGAGGCAGCGGCGGCGCATCCGCGGCGGCGCCTGCTGCACACACATTTAACTGGATACCGGGACAGTGTGGCGGTATTGTGCGGAGCGCCAGCAACCGTGTGTTGAGGTGACAAAGCGGGCAGCTGCTCGCAGTGCGGCCCGTTGAAGCACTGCTACTGCGGGGCTGCTGGGCAGTGTTACAGGGACGACATGTGCTCATCAGAGCTTGCGCAATCCTGCCAAGTAAACAACATTCATGATCTCGGCATGAATGGGTCTGCGTCTTTAGAGCGCAGTGCGTCAGCAGCGCTGCAGTCACGATAGGGGTTGACCGCTGTGCCCGCACTTGGGGGATAAATTGGCATGCCAGCACATGAAAATACAGCCCACCCAGCCTCATTTTGTCATCAAAAATCTGGTGCGGTGCTGCGCTTGCACTGCTGGCACCCATCATGGCATGGTGGAAGTGCAGCACCAGCTGCCGCAGCAGCGCAGCGACTGCGGCAGTAGTGCAGGATGGCGTTGATCGAGGTTTGAAGACGCGCGGGGTAGGTGCCTGTATTCATTGAGCTTGCGCCATCCAAGTCTGCTCTGACTTGGCGATTCTGACGCTCATCACACACTGCCCGCAATCCACCACGATCACCACCAAGCTGAAGTTGAAGTTGGGCGATGGACGCATGCCGCGGTTTGCCTCCGCAGCGAGATAGAGACCACCAAGTTGTGCAGCAGCAGGCATAGGGCGGCAATGGCGCCTGAGGGTGGCAGCAGCGACACCGACGCCGAGCCAACCGGACAGGTGGGTTCCGGCCAGACCAAAGCTTGCTCGAGATTTGAAAAACACAGACTTATCAACCTGTCCCCTGTATTGACTGCACTGCATGCCCAGGGGCCGCTTCCAGTGGGTATGGAGGTAGAGGCGCCTCGCGAGGGCGCATTGCAACCACGCATGAGCGCCGGCGACTTGCTTGTCAGCAATCCAGGTGGTGGTGCCCGATCCGGCCCTGGCTTTGAAGTGGAGCGCTCCATCACGGGGCGCTCGCCTCCACTGATGGACTGCGCGATTCCCGCTCCTTCTCTGTCGTCTGCGAGGCCAGCCTCAGTGGTGCACGACCAGCAAGCGGCCAGGCTAGTGCCAGATAGCCTGCCGCCGCCATCCGCAGAGCGAGGAATCCTCATCAACGCAGGCACACCAGTGGGACTGCCGTTGCCCATGAGAGTTGACGGCGCTTCACCGCCAGCGTCGTCTCGAGTGTCGCCGTCTCCAGACCTGGAAAGCCAGCCAGCAACGGCGCCGTCAGCCCAGCCACAGCTGCTGCAACAGTCCCAGCAGCAGCTGCAGGAGCAGCAGCAGCAGCAGAGTCTTCTCCTGCCAGTGGATCTGCAGCAGGACCGCCTCCACCATCACCATCAGCACCAGCTGTGGCAGCAGCAGCTGCAGCAGCAGCAGCAGCAGCAGCAGCACCCACTGCAGCACCTGTATGAGCAGCAGCAGCACGCCCACGCGCACCTGGCCTACCTGCACGCCGCCCACGACTGGCGCTCGTACGCTGACGAGCCGCACCGCAAGGAGTTCATGACGCACATCGCGCGCGCCATCGCCGACTACATGCAGCGGCGCAGCGTGAGACGCCCCAACCTCCGCGCCAGAGTCGCGGACGTTGCGAGGCGCCTCGAGCACGGCCTCTACATCAGCGCGGCCTCCTTTGCCGAGTACAGCGACCTGAGCACGCTGCCCGTGCGCATCCGCGCGATGGTGGCGCGCGTCCGCAGCAAAGCGCAGCGCCGCGCGTCCCAGCAGCAGCGGGTACGCCGCACCAGCAGCGGCGGCGGCGGCCGCGTCAGCAGTGGCGGCGACAGCGGCAACAGCAGCAGCAGCGGCGACGGCGTCGGTGGCGGCGGCGGCGGTGGCAGCAGCGGCGGCGGCAGCGACAGCAGCAGCGGCGGCGCGAGTGGCGTGAGCGACATGTTGCCAGGCCGGTCTCACGGTGACATGGCGCTGCAGCAGCCCACATCGCCGCCCGGCGCGCAGCCCGACGAGGACGACTACTCCTTCGCCGCGGAGCTGCTGAGCAATGATGCCGCTGGCGGCGCTCAGGAGGACGCAGCGCCCGAGCTGACGGCGGCAGCGGCGGCGCAGGGCGCGGAGACGCCGCCGCGCGCGATCAGCCCCCGGACGGACGCGCTGCCGCTGCAGCGCTCTGCGTGTGCAAACCCGCCTGCCGTGCTGCGCTCCAGCACGCCCGCGCCGCCGGATTCAGATGCAGCAGCAGCGGCGGCGCAGGGAGCAGCGCAGCCCACAAAACGCCTGCCTCGTGACTCTGCCAAGAAGCCAAAGGCGGCGAGGGCCAGCGCGGGCAAGAGGGCGACAAGGAAGGCGGCGGCGGCAGCGGAGGCGGCGGCGGCGGCGGCGGCAGAGGCAGAGGCGGCGGCAGCGGCGGCCGCAGCGGCGGCGGAGGGGGAGAGGCTACGCCGTCTGCAGCAGCGGCTGCTGCTGCTGTACCACGCGAGCGAGTGCGACATGGCGCCGGGCACCTGCCAGACAACCCCTCACTGCGGCGAGATGAAGGAGGTGCAGCGCCACCTGGCGGAGTGCAGGGATGGGGAGCGGTGCGCCGTCCGGCTCTGTCGAAGCACCAGGTGCGCGGCAGCGCTGGCGCTGTCAGTGCTGGGGCTGTTGCCTCATGGGCCACATCACATAATACTGTCGGTCAATGGAGCTCCTTGTGCGAGTGCTGCCGCGCAGGTACACGTGCTAAAGCTGTCACTTCTGCGCCGGTACGAGGTATGCGCCGTACGCACATGAAACGTGCTGCCCGCCGCTTGCTGATTGTTCGACTGGCACAGCGCCGTGCAGCAGCAGCGCGTCGCCGCGACGCGCCTGTCCGCGCAGCTCGCCCACGAGCGACCCCGATGCGTGCAGCAGACGCGCACCACGACGCGGCTGCGCAGAGCACTATTGTCACCGGCGTCCGACGCGCGCCTTTCATTGCTGACCGCTGCTGCACTCCGCTACCCCCCCCGCGCCGCGCAGAGCCATCCTCAACCACTACCAGACGTGCCCGGACACCGCGTGCGCCATCTGCGCGCCCGTGCGCAACGCCGTCTTCCGCCGCCGCGCCGCCGCCACGCGCGAGGACAAACTCGCGGCGCTTGCCCTCAGCGGCGGCGCCGCCGCCGCCGCCGTCCTCGCCGTCCACCTCTCCGGCCTCACGGCGCTGCCTGGCGAGGTGCTGCGCGGCCTGAGCGCCGCGGCGCGCGCGTACCTTGAGGAGCGCTGCCGCGCGGCGCGCGGCGCGGCGGACCGCGTGCTCGACCGCATCAGTGCGCGCGAGCGCGACGCCTGCACACTCGCGCAGATCACCGCGCAGCGCGTCGTGGCCGCGGAGGCGGCGGCGGCGCGCGTGGACCAGAAGCACGGCCTGATCGCCACCGCCGGTCTCAGCGACAGCGTCGCAGCGGGCGGCGGCGGCGGCTGGACGCTGGCGGTGCGCGATGACAGCACGGAAGCGGCGGCAGCAGCGGCGGCGGCGGCGGCGGCGGCGGCAGCAGCGGCAGCGGGGGAGATGAGGGGAGTGGGTGCTTTCGACATCGACAATTGGAGCAGCGTGCCGCCTATGGGCAGCAGCCCTTCCGTTGACTCCACGTTTGTGACATGGGAGGCAGCGCGAGCGGAGTGCGATGCGTCACCGCAGGGGGCAGACATGCTGATTGACGACGGATGTCTGAGCGCTGCTGGCAACTCGAATACTGCTGGGCGCGGCGGGGTCTTAGTCTCAGCGGCAGCAGCGCCGTCGCCGGCAGCAGCGTCGTCGCCGGCAGCAGCGCCGGTGGCACCAGCGGCGGCAGCTGCGCCGCGCGGCAGTGCCGGGCCTCAAGTGCTGACCACCCCGATCAAGAAAGAGTACGGCATGCGCACATGCGCTGGTGGTACACATTCGACGGCGGCGGCGGCAGCAGAGTACGCCGCCGCGCCATTGGGGCTTTCAGCGGCGGGCGCGTCGGACGCTGCCAGCACAGGCGCTGCTGCAGCGAACGCCGTCACCAATCTCAACCTCAAGTATGGCGCCGCACGCCTGCTGCCGGACGCTGCGCACTACGACGCGGCAGCGGTGCCGGCGGCACTGGCGGCGGATGCGGCACCTGCTGCGGCCGGCAGAGGCGCGGCGGCGCTGGCAGCAGGCGGCGCGGACACGCCGCGGACGGTGCTGAGCGGCAGCGTGCGCGCCCTGCTGCTCGACGCCGGCGTAGACATCTAGACCGCGTTGCGCAGAGCAGCAGGAGTTTACGCGCGCGTGCTATCGGTTATTTTTTGTTGCATATTAGCGCACACTTGGTCGGTCGGGGAGCACATGCGCTGTCTCAGAGTATGGCGCGCGAGGAGGCGAGGGGGGTGAGAAACGATGGGAAGAATGAGCTGTGCAGTGGAATCGTACGAACATTTGTTGCTGCTGCTACGGCATTTGCCGTTGGCGAACTCGGGACAAAGCCCAGAGCAGTGCTACCAAGAGCAGTCGCAGCTGCAGCCCGTAGATCGGACCCACTGTCACACGGTATCACGAGGCACCTTTGCTGCCAGCTACTGCCGCTATAGACCACGGGGGGGGGGGGGGGGAGACGGGTGGCGAATACAGGCAAGGCGGCACTATAGTAGCAGGCGCGGCCACGCACACAGCGACAGCAATGTTGTCTACGCTGAGCAGTGCTGGCCGCAGACACAATCGACAGCAACCGACTGCAGTCATTGGGCAAGTTGTCGTGCTGTGACGGCCGATGCAAGTGGGGCGCAGAGTAGCTTTTGTCCATGCACCATGTTGAGCGTTGTCATTCGGGGGCACCAGGTAGCGCGCAGAGCGCAAAGGACATTGGCAGACAGAAGAGGAGCAGCAAGACAACCCATGTGTGTGCCTGTTACAGTTGCCTGACACACGCACCAGTGACCTTCAAATTCCAGGCAAAGAGTTTGCGCCACCTGTTCAAGAAGCATGCTGCTGTTGTTGCTGCATTGCGGTCGCTGCCTTCTGCCCCATGCTGACCATGCAGCATGTAGATGGTCATGAGGTCTATGACAGTAAATGTGTTGTGCAGAAGCTTGCGCATCAGCATCAGCAATCGTTGCTGACCACGGCGGTTGTAGGAATCTTCAGGAGAGATGACTTTGAGACATTACATTGCTGCCACTTCAAATTGTGCCGGCGTAGTTCCCAATGTTGACCCACCATGTTTGCGTAGTTTGGGATCATTGCATGGCAGTGATCATCATGTGAATACCTTCATTGCAAACGTGGCTCACGTGCGCAGAGTGCCACTGCCAGTGCATGCGTAGCGTACTTCACAGGACCTGTCGCCAGTCTGCGTCGGAAATGACGATGCTTGGCGCCCTCTGCTGATGTGCAACAACAAATTGTAGCCGTCGTCTCTCAGGGCCTCTGATCACCAACGGCGTGAGTGCAATGCACATTTGTCTTGTTGCATGACACCAATTACGGTCACATGAGTCAGTAATGAAGCACCTCGTTGCCAGAATGGCGCGCCTTGGGGCAAAGTGACAGTGATCATGTCAAACCGCAAGGCTGGTGATACTGTTAAATGCAAAGCTTGACTGAGAGGTGAACAGATAACCGAAAACGCTACTTAGATGTCTCATGAAAGCACGCGGTCAGCACAGGAGCCCCACCGTCTGCCAAAAGCTGTCGCGACAACACTGCATCAAGGATAACAGTGTTGAAGACTGATGTGTTCACGATGCTCGTCTCATATGAGGTCAGGGTTATCGTGGTTGTCCTTCGTTGATGAGCCAGCAGAGCCAGCGGCAGAGCATGGCCGCACGCATGCACATGCACAATGGTAGCTCATACCTTCTTAAACCAAAAATGATCCATTAATACTGACTGTATACACTCCAGCGCACTCATTGTGGGGCCTGTGCGGAGGCTGTCCCCTGTAGGACATGGTCAAAACATGGCTGACGAAACCCAAACGCAGCACCCTCTATACGCACATGCGTGAGATGTTGGACTGGCCCAGCGAACTGCCCCTGTCCCCCCCCCCCCCCTTCCCCCCCCCCCACCCCCCCCCTCTGGTACGAGCACTGCTGCTCTTCAGTTCCACACGACGACGGGGTACGTCACTTCGCTGGGCACTGAGATGCCGCCCTGCATGGTGCCGCCGACGCGCTTGTGCGGCGCCTTGCCGAGGAGCGAGTGAACGTCCGGCCACTCGAGGCCGACGGCAACTGCATTTGAAGAGGCGGTAATGAGGCGGGGAGGCAAAAACTATTAGAGGGATTGACGATGATGTTGATGTCCAGTGATGGGCGGGGGCGCGATTATGTATTATGGGAGGAACTACCTGTGTACTGATGATGCCAATGTTCAGTGTAAGCGGGGGCGCGTGTGGCAACTGCAGGCTGACGGGCATTGACCAGCCATGCAATGGGCGCGCCTGAGCGGATGCGCCACGCTGGTGAATGGTGGATGTTTAGCGCATGGCGCTGGTGGCACATGCGAGAGAGGAAGAGCATGTGTGCGCACAGTGACCCTGTCGTTGAACACGACACGCATCAAAAGGTGGTCTGGGCGCAGCTGCCTATACTGCATAAGATGGAATTTTTTTCTACTGTGCACTTTCAAATGAAATAAAAAAAATAGATGTTCATATCGACATTCAGAGCCAGAAACATGTGGATCAGCACCTGATGGGCAAAGCCGGCCCCTCCAGGCGTGAAACAATCGTGAACGCTTTGTAGACTTTTAGCACCGTGAAACAAGTAGAAAAGTATGCCAACTTAAATAAACATGGCTGTCTGCACCGCACAGGAGACTAAGCCAGTTTGAGCAACATGACTAGTTGCAGCAGCAGAGGCAGGGTGTTGCAGAACATGGCACACCTCTCACCGCACCGTAAGTATGTAACTTTCTTCGAGCGCTCAGCTTGCGTTGCCTGTGCTGCCTTTGAGGCACTGCTGTGTCTGAGGTTGGTTGTAAGGCCGTGAAATGCCCATGTGGACCTCTTTTCGGCTCCCGTAGACTGCGCTTTGCCTCCACATCATGCTGTAAGCGCTGCTCAAGAAGTGATGGACCGTGCACGTGCACAGCTAAAAAGGTTTGGTTTGAGCCGTTGCACTTGAGGTCGTACTTGAGGCATGTCTGCAGTTGTATACTGCCAAGGCACTACACACCCCAACCATGTTTTCTTTCAGCTTGCGCATGGAGCTGCTTCGTCAGACTCCTCCGCTTGATAATGCCCTTCTCACAAACTGACTGCACAGCAAACAGGGTTTCAGTTTCTTGGAATCATATGGCCCTCCAATCATCTCCTTGTCACTTGCTCCAGCAAGATCTTCAACTTGAACTTTGCTATACTATCTAGTAGTTTAAAAAACACATCACCTGCAAGTTCAACTTGTAGCGTAACAAGTTGAATCTCAACAAGACCTGAAGAACACACCGGCGATGCCCGTGTTTGCCTGCACCACCACTTGATGCAAGGATAACGTCAACATCGTCTCCATCCTTCAAGCATGCACTGAAGTTGAAGCATCAAGGTGTTACTCAAATGTGAGGCATTTCAGTTCTCGACTCGCAGAAATGGCCGAATGTGCCCCCGCGACCACCAGGTTCGCCTCCATATCCAATTGCTACAACCAGAACGCCACCGTCGTCTACACACACGCTGACGTGATTCAATTATGTGCATACACATACAAGCTTCATTGAAAACGAAACGGGGAGTTAACGTGGTTCAAGTGCAAGCTCTCAGCGACTTACAGAAGAGACCCGCGATGCCCCCCAGACCCCCCGTGTTTGCCTCCACGTCCACCTGCTCCAGCAAGAACGTGAGCTCCGTCTCCAGGTGGTTGATCTCCTCCATGCTCTTCTGGTACGCAATGGTGTGCTCCTGGCCCGCCAGCGACTCCACCTTGATCTTGTTGCCCGCCACCTTGGTCTGCAAGGCCTCGATGCGGTCCATCACGCTGCCAGAGAGAACATAGCATATACTTCAGTATCTTACTTCAATCACTTGAAGTAGAGTTGTACGCGAGAGAACATCAGCATATATATAATTATCCTACTTCAATTACTTGAAGAAGGGTTGTGACGGGGAGCATCTGGCAGTGGAAGTGCGCAATGACATGGCATACGGTAGGGAGGTGTAGCAAGTACACCAGCCTCATACTGAGGTACCCATGTGCAGTAACTTGATCTTCGATGCGCGTTTGCGTGTGCTCGGATGCCCGCCTTATACGCGCTTGTTGCTCTCATCAGGCGTGGGACACTATGCTATTTGCATCGACATGAGGGCATTTGAGCCTTGGGGTTAGGGTTAGGGTTAGGGCCTGGCGCCCACCTCAAACTCCAGACCTTATGCGCAGGGCTCGAATGCAGTACTTCAAAAAGCAACTGCCAATAACGCACCACACGGGGTGCCGAGAGCGGACACGCAGCAACGCCCGGCAGCGCGAATGAGCCACTTGCTGCTAGGGCAGCCCGGTGCAGTGCTCAGTCTTTGTGTACTTGATTGGCCACCACTGAGTGTGGGCGTGCCGCACGCTGCACTGAGAGCAACCCGTCGATACGTGGGCCGCTGCGCACTGCATGTAGCACATCACACAACCAGTGGGTTGTAGTGTGCTCTACGGCGTGAGGCTGTCATTCCGCATGTGCGCTGTCCATACAACATGTTGCGGCGTTCAAATTTGCCCCCTGTGCGTTGTGCCCGTTTGGGCATGACACATGCTGTGGCAAAGCAGACCTGCCTACGTACCTGCAAGTTAGACGCAGATGGCGGCCAATAATTAAGCAACTGCCTCAGCTACACTCGTCACAGGGGCAGCGGTGAAGTTTTCAAAAAACAATTACGTGAGCTTGACTGTGCCACCAGATTCACGTCATGCGGAGCTCCTGGTCGTCGTCGACGGCACGACCGTGCGAGGTGTCAACAGCTCGACGGCAGCGCGCCGTATGTATCTACACACACTTCGAGAGTACTGCCATTGCTCCGACGTCAACATATGCTTCAACAATCTCAACGCAGGCTTTCACACAGCATATGTGATGTCAACTCACGCTGGGTCCTTGTACTCGTCCGCCTTGTCCACGACGACGCCGCACGCGTACGAGCGCATCAGCCCCGCCTCGTCAAAGGACACCGTGCACAGCTCCACGTCCGAGATGGCGGTCACGCCATTGGGCGCAAGCTCCTTGTCGCCGATCGTTAGCGGGCCGTCGAAGGACGTCCGGTACGCCGTTCGGTACGACACGAGCCCGTCTTTGTACACCTGGTGCAAGGGGGGGGGCGACAAGCACGTGGCAGTGAGGACAGGCGCAACCTCCCAACATTGATTGAATTACCTGCGGCGTACATGTCTGGCGGCAATGTATTTGGCGGTACGCTGCTTACCAGCTGCGACTATGCGCATGTATTGAAGCCGCAATTGATCCTGACCATGGCGACTTCGGGCCGAGCACAGCTGTGTGGTTGCGCATTGATTGAGTCTCATAACACAGGTTGAGCCGCCTTGTGTGCCACCTTGCCAAGTAGTGATACCTGCGCATAAAGGCTGCGCATGTGATAATGATTGCAGCAGCGCAGCGTGTGCCGATGGTCGGGGCAGCATACACAGACTCAGGTCCACTCTGCGGCATGCTAGCGGTCATTTGACGCTCATGACGACGACCCTGCAAGTGCAATGGTGGTACAAGAACGGTAGGAGACCCCAACTGCCAACTTCTTGCCTAGGATAGGTACAGTACTTTGCCGGAGGTTTGAGCGTACCGTGAAGCTCTGAGGGAACGAGGCCATGCTGGGGAACGCCCTGTCGGTGGTGCGCAACAGCCCCAGGAACTCCTCCTTGTTGAGAGTACCCGTGCAGGGGGAGAAGTACATGAAGTCGTCCGCTATAATGTTCTCTCCTCGCATGAGCAGGATCAGAGGGGCCATGCGCGCGAAGGTCTTGGCCACCATCAGCCGTCTCTTGAGAGACTCCTCATCCAGGGAGGCCGGGGCGGACCCGTGGGTGGCGGTGGCTGCAGATACACGCGAAAAAGTGGAGCTCGTGAGGGCCCGTGCAAATGTGCACATTGAATCCTGCCGTTGCCCAGAGCAAAGTTGCAGTCGGCGGCACATTCGAAATGCTGCTTAAACGCGCATTGTGGGGTAGGCGTGCTTGCCAGCAGCTTGACTACTGCCGCGCCGCTGTGTCTGAGTCCGTCCTCGTGCGCATGTGTGACCCCATGTTCGCAATATTGAAGCAGCATGAAAGATCGAGCCGCAGGACCGCCCATGGGCAGGCTGTCAGCATAACGATGCTGTAGAGTCTCATGAGCATTGCGCCATGGCCACTGGCACGCGGTGGAAGTGCCCCTCACCTGTGTACGCCGGAGGCAGCTGCGCCTTCCTGAGGGCCTCTGACTCTTGCAGGGCGTCGCTGAAGCTCTGGTGGCTAATGCGGTCTGGAGGGGGAGTAGGCCTAGACAGCACCTGCATCTTGATGCCGCTGTCTCCCTCCTCCATCTTGGGTATGATGTTGTTGGCGGCGGCGGCATCTTCGCTCATGCGCGTGCAGGTGCGAGGTCTGGCTGCGCCCTGAGTGCGGGCGAGGCTGCGCTTGCTGGATCCTCCGCATGCCGCTGAGTGGGGGCAGGGCACGAAGGCATGGGTCGCAGTGCAGACACCCGCCAGCGCGGCCAGGGACGTCGTGAGCCTCATGATACTGGATTGTTGCCAGGTATGAATGGATCCACTTGCGAAAGGGCACCATGAAGTTTTGAAGTTGAAGTTGCGAGTCGACTATGGTAAGAGGAGACAGGTTTGAAGTGGGATCCTGATGTGATTGCGACGACCGCTGGCGTCAGCAAGCGATCGGCAGCGAACTCACCAGTCTATGTTCGTGGACTGGGCGTCAAGATGGTCCCAAGATCTTTGATTATGGCTTACTCTGTGGCATGCTTTGCAGCTGCTCTCATGATCATTCTCAGGAGCGAGACCACAGTCATCCGTGCGCCCGTCCTGCACAGCGTCTTCGGGGACATCAGCACTCAGGTTCTGCCCATTGTTCAACTTCACTGTGCTTGAAGTACAACAGCAGTGTAATTCACAGGCCCCTTGACGTGTGCGCTTCCGACTTCTGCTCTTGGCCCAGGCAGGACCTGCCATTTGCCTTCGGGAGCTGCTTTCAAGGGGATAGCGATGCGGAGAGAAGGCTGTCATGTGTGGACACTGAGAATGCACGCCTTGAGCACTTGAAGAAAACACAGAGATGCTCTTCGAAGGTGGGCGACGCTGTCACCGACGCCGGCATGATGACTGTGACCGCTTGTAGTCTGCGAACAATGCCAATCTTTGCCGACTGAGCTGATCGACCACGTTTTTCGCCTCACTCTGCAGCTGGTGACTTGTTCACTGTGATTATGTTGACTCCCTGCACCACGATACCCACTGCGGAGGTGCAATGCTGCGCGTCCTGTTTGCGTCCGACACCATGCGAAGCCCAGACTTTGTGCGATCGTGAGCTCTTCATCATGAACTGCATAGACAACACACGCATCACCAATCACCACACGCAACTGACCGTGCCCCTCGCATGTGTCACAGTGCTCATTTCAGGCAACTTGCTGTCGCATCACGCTGCAGCTTGACCACGTGAAGCTGCCGGCGCTTCGCCCACTGATGCCGCTCCCTCCACGCCACCACTTGCTGCTGTATCATTGTACTGCTGCAGCTCGGCTGCGTAAAGGTACCAGCGCCGCGTGCGCTCATGCCCCTGCTCAACGAGGACTACCAGGCTGTGAGCCACTCCATGGTGCAGGAGACGTGGCCGGAAGGCAGCGTCAATGTCAACCACTGGGAGGTCCCGACGTACATGGTGCAGATGTCGGTGTTCCTCCAGAAACGGACGCTCGCGGTGCTGCAGCCCATTGCAGAGGCCTGGTGAGTGCGCGGCATTTGTTTTGTGGGTGTCGCGCGTGCTTGCTGCGAGGTGTGACGCGGTCCCCCGCAATCACTGCTGGTGGCCTTGCCATTGATGTAAACGACTCTGAATGTCTAGTAATACATTGTCTACGCACGTGGATATGCGCATGATACACAGCAAAGCCATTGCGCGGCTGCATCCTGTTTGGTGATGGACGCCACACTGAAATCCCCCACCAATCGCTGCAGGAAGTGCTAGCAGCCGTAGCAGCGAGATTTTTGAAGTCTGATGGGCAGATAATCCACAAGCACACCATATAGTATATGTGGTCACCCATGTCATGAGAGTGCGGCAGTGCAATGCAAGCGCAAGTTCAGGGCTGACTGCTGGCATTACTGGCCAACCTCATGACCACACACGTCATAACGCCAATAAGATGTTAAGAGAGCTGCTGGTGTGCAAAGCAGCCCTTGAGGGCAGCTCCATGCACCTCGAGCATCACTCATTGCCGTGCAGACACGGCTTCACACCGATGTCAAGCAAGGGCCCCTGCTAACGTTCTGCACGCGGATTGGTGCTCGATGCAGGTACGGCCAGCCGCTGGCGCCACTCGAGGTGCGGCCGACGAGATCGTTCCGCCGCAACAGGTGCGCCACAAAACTGTCAACACGTCTCCAACTGTTCCAGCATGAGAGGCTGCCGCAAGACAACGCGTGAATGCCACAGTAATGGTGAGGCTGGCAGCAGCCCGACCTTGTATGCAGGGGCCGCAAACGCCACCGCCGTCGCTGCGCTGGTGGCCTTATTAGTAACAGTCTCGCCGCGCCTCAACACTGAGCTTCGATGCGCAGCTGAACACCCCACCTTGAGCTCACCTCCTATGGCAGCGCGCAGCTGGAGTGAGCACAAACGGCCCCAGGTCGCACTTATTTTCATGCATCTGGGAGGTCTAGTAGCTGGGCCACGCCGCATTGGCACTCGGGATTTGTGCGATGGCATCAGCGGGAATGGCAGCTGGCCGCTGCTGCCATCCGTGATTTGCACAAATCGCTACGCCCCTTTATGTGCCCATGTGCCGTCAGCCATCACGACGCCGCTCCGTCGAGTTGAGCGTTGAGGCGTCTACGTCGTCTGCCTCGTCTTGGCAGGCCAGACCCGCTGGCACTTGCGCGCGTCACAGCGTTTGCGCAGCGCACACTGACTGGAAGCCACCGTGCATGGCCATGTGTCCGCACGCAGCGTCGTCGCCAACCACGTGGAGCCGCACGAAGACAGCGCCGTGGCCGTCAAGGTGGTGGTGGAGTGCCGCAGCTGCGAGCGGTGGCCGCTGTTCGTCGGGAGGCCTGACGGGGAAGTTGACGCGGTGAGTTCAACTCCAACATGGGGGCCACCGCAGCGCGGCGCCGCCCTCTCAGGTCGCGCGTGCTCGGAAGTCGGCGATTTCAATGAGCATGTCATGCTCATGCGCGCGGGCTGGGGGAAGCGGTCACAGGCAGTCCACGGCAAAGAGTAGCACGACGCGTAGCATGAACAGGCATGCAAGGTGTGCTCACAGTGCCTGCTTGTCCCAGAAAATCTTAGCTGTGTGAGCCTCTTTGTTGCAAAGCACAGCGACAAAAACACTCCACAATGCACCGTGCTTGCAAGATTTGAGATCTGCTGTGTTTGAAAGAGTTGACGTCTGCACTGCAGTATCCATCAATCTATACATACTCCGGTTTTTGCATGAATAAACTCAGCAATGGCCTCACTTCACGGGCCATCCAACTTGCCGTTCATGATGTGACGCTCCTCACCTGCACCTGCTCACGACTCCGTGCGCGCGCAGATGTACGCCGCGTATGGCGACATGATCATGTGCGACAGTCTGTGCGTCGTGCAGGGGCGCCCCCTGCCGCTGGAGGGGGCCATGCACTCCGAGTTTGAGGCGCACTTCAAACTGCAAGCGTGATGATTCAGGGTCTCAGGCGGTGCGACAGCGGAGGGACCACTGTACACAGCGTACTACACCGCACACACACTTGCGTACGTAGGCAAGCAAGGGGCTTGGGAAGTTCCAGACCCCCTTGGCACAAGTGACGTATGGCACAAGATGATATCACGACTTCTTTCATACTGTGTCCCAAGTATCTCGCGTGTGTCAGTGCGCTGCCCTAATGCACTGCTTTCATGTCTCATATGTATGCATGGGGTGCTCATGCTGGATTACATACGGCAGCTGGAGGGACATGTGCCCTCGTGAAACTTCATGCTCATTGGTGACTTTACGCTGTTGATCGCAACACCAGTTACAAAGTACATCACTAACAAAGCGAGACACATTCACTGGTAGCAACTGCCATCGTGGTCATGCGTCTATGGGGTGCTTGGGCAGACGCACTTTCAAGCGCACCGATACAAGATTCCCTCTCGCACGGTGAAGTCTTACGCTGCGCCGCCTCATGCTACATGATAACACGGAGTGATCAGATCTCGTGCGCCCGGTGCACGATTGAGGATGATCGCCATGCAACTCCAGGCTTTGCAGCTGCTGCGCTAATCCCCGTAGGAAATCTCCGCTCAGGCCAGATACATTGCGCTCCTGGTGCGTTTCCCAGGCATCATCATGCCGGTACGCAGGCAACACAGCCAAAAATACACCAGATTCATCCTGCACACAGCCGGAACGTTCTGTATTCAACTCCGACACGCGACGCGACGCAGCGTCTCATTGGCGGCAGCCGGCGCCGCTCTGCGCCTTTGACCGCGACCCCCCCCGCTTGACGCCAGCCCCCGCCGTCGCAGCGCGCCTGACGCCGCCGCCCCTTGCCGCCGACGCTGCGCGCCTGCTGCCAGGCCTCGCCGGCGCCGCCGCCGCGCGCCTGACGCCAGGCCTTGCTGCCGCCGGCGCCGCCGCCGCCGGCGCGCGGCGCCGCTGCCGCGCGTCCCTCGCCTTCGCGCGCAGCTTCCACGCGAGCACCTTGTTGGCCTTCTTGCGCTTGCGCGCCTCGCGCACGGGCTCCTCGGCGTCCGCCTTGGGCGCGCGCACCGTCACGCCGCCGCCGCGGCCGCGCTTCACGCGCACGCCCCACTTCGCCGCCGCCCCCTGCGCCGTTGCCCCCGCCGCCGCGCCCCCCTTCGTGGGGCTCGGCCGCGGCGGCACTGCCTTGGCGCGCGCGAGCCCAGCGCGGCGGCGGCCGGTCAGGGCGGCGGCGCGCACGCTGCGCGGGTCGGCGGCGCGCGGCGCTGGGACGGGCACGCCCGTCTCCATGGCGGTGTTGACCTGATAGGGGGGGGGGGGGGGAGGGAGTGAGATTGCGGTTAGCAGGGGGTGTGGGCAGGGGGGAAGGGGGGGGGGGAGGTGACTGCAGTGCTGACGCTGTTGACGTTCGTGCGGCGGAGGTGTTGCGCCTCTGCGGTGCCCCTTTGTTACCACTGTTATCAACCAGTGTCTTTCACTTGCGTGCGTGTCGCTTCAAAACAATGCAATCATGACCACACATCACAGGAGAGCTCATGCGGCACTCTGTGCTCCTTGCCTGTAAGTCCACATTCAGAAAATGCGGTTTGCCAATGCCGCCATGCTACATCCGGTCGGCAGAACCAAACAAGGCAACATTTGTACTCAGAAGTACAAACGTAGCAGCCATGCCTCTGGAGCGTCACCATCTACAGTTTGCTCACCTGTTTAAGAAACTGTTCATGCAACGGCACTTCTGCCACCCCACCAGAGGCCATTTTCCCCAGTTTGAACGGCCCGAAAGCGGTCCGGATAAGTCTGTTGACTGTCAAATTCAAGTGCTGGCAGACACGGCGGATCTGGTTGTTCTGCAGCATCCAGTGGACAGACGACGTTCAGCGACAAGTTTAGCACAAGAGCATGAGGAGAGGTTGTATTTCCAGTGATTGGGAATGCATGATACGAGGAAGAAAGGCACGTAGCCAGCTGCGCCCATCAATACACGACTGGTGTGCCTACAAGATGTGAGCACACAGCGAAAACCAGATGCAAGAGGCACTATTGTGCAGGCACAGGCACTGTGAACCGCTGGTGAATGATACATGTGCTTCAAGGTACGTGCATCTGAAACGGGGGACACTTAGTAGCTGCTACGTCCATTGCATATCGTTCATCAGTGAACACAGTTGAGACATGAGAGTAGCACGCGCAGCCATCCTACCCTGTGCACATCCTGGCACCTAACCTTAGCACAGACACGACAACCTTACTGAACTTTGAAGCTCAGAGTGAAAAGCATGCCCCACCTTGCCCTCCACGCAGTGCACCACGAGCCACGTGTTGTGCTTCTCTCCCCTGTCGATGTTGACAACCATGCCCTTGTAGTGCACGCCTTCGATGACGCAGCCGCGCTGCATGGTGCGCAGCTTCTCCGCCGTCACGCTGCCGAACACGCGCACCTGCACGGCGAGGGTATGTGCACCCAGGGGGGTGCAGCAGCAGCAGTGTGAGATGACATGCGCGGCGTGCGCCGGCCATCGTAAACACAACCATGTAGCCTCACGCATGTTGGCGCAGACCAGCAGCAGCGATGATCACTCTTATGCTCAGAGTCTGTGCGGCGCGCTGTCTCTGCGGTCATCGCATCGTGAGCCCCCATGCAATTGCACGCGCAGAACACTGCGCAAGTCCAGGCTGCCATCTGCTGGCTGTGCCGTTCGCAGCAGGCTGCATGCTGGCGGCTGGAGGTGCTGCCAGCCTTCTGGTACCACCCCAGAAGCTACAATACATCCTCTACTCAGGGCGAGGAGCCACATGATGCTCGGGTGACTGCCGGTACAACGTCCAGCAGACATCGCAGTACCAAGGGGGGTCGCCGGCGCCACAGTTCACGGTTGAACCATGTACCGCGTGTGGACTCACCCTGTACTCCCTTCGCAGTCCCACGGTGGGGTGTTCGAGCTTGCGAGCCAAGTCCCCGTCGTCAGTGAGCAGCAGCAGCCCCTCCGTCATGAAATCCAGCCTGCCCACGGGCTTCAGCGCGTCGCTGAGCCCCACCGCCTTCACGCGCTCCAGCACGCACCGCCGACCTACACATAAACGCGTAGAGGGAGCAGAGAAGATCAGCGCGTGTCACATTGTTGAGGTTTACTGCTGACGATGTTGCGTTTTGTGTACTGGTGTGTCGCCGGGGCGTAGTGCACTGGCCCGACCGCATTTCGACGCCGCCTGCCCGCAGCGCGCGCGTCGCTGCCGATGTGTGTTACGCGCACGCTGCTAAGCCTGTCGCCACACGCGACACCGGCGCCGTGCAGCGCCACCAACCATCCGCCGCGGCACGCGCTGCACTGCGCACGACGCAAATTCAAGCGCCATGACGTGCTGGCGGCCAAACAGTAATCCTGACCCTAACCCTAACCCTAACCCTCACCCTTCTCGTCGCTGCGCGCGACGAGCTCGCCGCGCGCCTTGTGCACCGCCCACACGCGCGCCGGCGCAATGTGCGTGCTGAGCTCCTTGCCGTCCACGCGCACGCGGTCCGCGGTGCTCACGTTGACGGCGGGCGACAGCGCGACCGCGCCGTTGATCTGCGGGGCGGCGGCGTGTGTGCGATGGCGGAGGCAGGTGGGTGTGCGATTCGTAAGTGCGTGGAAGGGAAGCAGCAGCAGCGGCGGCGGCAGCAGCAGCAGCAGAGGCAGGGCAGCGCAGTGGCCGCTGACATGACGCACGAGCGACAGCAGAAGCTGCAGGTGGTAGAGGTAGCGCCGCGGCTGCCGATGGGGCATTGCTGGACATCATGTTTCCTCGCCTCAGTGGACTCTCTGCCCGGGTACCCGCATCAGTGAGCATGCGCGCGGCAAGAGCGCAGCCGCAAGAGTTGCGCTTCGACACACACAGAGACCTGACTGGCACCGTGCCTTCTGGGGACCACAGCGCTGTGCGTTCAAACACCCTGATGAAGGCGCATGGCCAGCGACTAGGCAGGACGCCATATTGCAGACAGATGCCCATGAAGATCTGTGTCTAAATCTGCAACGCGTGTCACAGCGTGATGCCGCTGCCATAGTGGCGCCGCGTTGCATACAAGTCATCTAGGCAGAGGCAGGCCGAGGGCGCCCTGTGCTCGCAAGGACCCTTTGCTTGCACGCCGCTGTAGACACAAACCACAACGTGCAGTCCCCATCGCCATGGCGTTGACAGCTCATGATGGTACCCTGGCTCTAGCTGATGCTCCTGCGATGGGCCACTCGCCAGCAAAACTGAGTACACCATCTACAGCATGAGTGAGAACCACATGGAGCTGGACGCATATGAAGGCGATGCATTCGGTGCTAACATACCACAGAGCGCACTCGAGCCCGTTAGCCAATTGAAGTGTGGTCAAAAGCGCTGTTCAGAGGCCACGCGCTCACCTTCACTCTGCCCTCCTGTATGAGCCGCTCCGCCTCTCGCCTGCTGCTTTTGCCGGACCTGGCAATCCTCTTGGCGAGACGCATCACCTCGTGCTGCTTGCGCGTGCGCTGTCGCTGCGGCTGCAGCTCGGCGTGCTCCTCCCCGCTGTTGCCACCGTTCACCACTCCCTCCTCTGTGAGCGGGCCAGTGACGCTGTTGCTGCTGCTGCTGCTGCCGACGATGTCTGGATTGAATAACGGAGAAAAAAGAAGCTCTTCCGCATGTGTGCTGTGCTCAAGTTCAGGTGCTTCGCCGACAGAGAAGCTAAGGCTCTGCAGCATCATGTCTGCAGGCGATGCTGCGTGTGCGCTAGCCGATTGATGACTTGCTCTGGCGTCAACATCAGAGGCCTGGACTGGCAAGCGTCGCTTCGAGCGCCGCTTTCTCTCGGGGGGCTTGGCTTTTGCGGCAAGCTCTGCAAGCCGTTGTTGCTGCAGCTGCCGGAATCGCTGAACTATGGGGTTTTTAGCACCAATGCTGCTGTCGTTATTGTCATTGCTCATGGTGGACGGTTGCTGCTCTGCAGCAGATGGTGACCATGTGGCAGGCACTGCGTTAACGACCAACCGCTTGTCCGGCTCGGCCACATTCCTGAAGGTCTTTGCTGTCCTAGCCGATGTATGTACAGCTGCACGCAACCTCGCGGCACCCAGTGCTGGCGAGCGAGCCAGGGCAAGAGCTCGCAGCATGGCGTAATTGTCTGCAGACCAAGTAGACTATCTGGTGGGCAAGGGCTAATCAAGCTGAGGCACAGTCATCACCTCCAGCACTTTTGAGGCGCGTCCCCCCATCGTCAACTGCAACTGTGTGTGTCATCCACGAGCCTGAGCAGGAGCACGTATCAGCCTCAAAAGATGGTGATGCAGAGCAGTGCACCGCTCGCAGTTGCTGCTGCAATGCTGGTCAGCACATCCGCGTTCGTAATGCCCGTTGCGCGGCAACCACTCTCTCTGGCAAAAGCAGCAGCCAAGGATATCGGCAAAGCGACGACTCCTGCGAGCTCAACGGCCCCTTCAGGTAAAGACGCTGGTGATAAAACTCATTGCTAACTTGCTGCAATCACTCTTGCGGCCCGCAATGCATCCATGCTTGCAGTGCGTGCTTCACTGATGCCCTGCAGGCTGCAAGCAGTGCTGCGTCAACATGCGTAGCTGTTCCTGCACTATCCTGCCGCTGATGCTTTCCTTCATTGCCCATTCGAGTGTGACAGTCACGCAGATAGCCGCCGACGACGGTGTCAGCGGCCCGCAGGTTGCTGCTGGTGTCGGGCTCGGCCTGCTCCCCTGGCTGGCAGCCCCCCTGGTCGCGCTCGGTGCTGTGCGCCCGATCCTGGCCAAGGTACGTGCCTCCATGCGCCTTTGTCTACTCTGACTTGCGCGCAGTTCTTTCGTGGCAAATGACATGAAGTGGCTGAAAGCCTTCATCAGTCAACACCGCCATCGTGCAAGGCACGTTACTGAGTCACGGTGACTCACAGCTCCCGACTCTCTCCGCATCCATACACCCTCACCCCGCCGTCGCCCGCACCAATGCAGGGCGCCGCGGCGCGCGCAGCGGTGGAGCAGCGCGCGGCGGAGGAGGCCGCCGCCAAGGCGGCCCTCGAGGCCAGGGCCAACGACGCAGCGGGCGGGCTCACGGAGGCCGACAAGAAGACCCTCACGGCGGTCCTCGCAGTTGCGGCGCTGTCGCTGGGCGGCATCTTCGCACAGCCGCTGCTGAGCGGCGGCGAGAAGAGCGCGCCGCCGGCGGTTGTGCAGGCGGCGCCCGCCAAGAAGCCCGCCGCGGCGCCCGCTGCCGCGCCCAAGCCGGCGGCGGTGGCGCCGCCCGCCGCCGCGCCGCAGCCCGCGGCCAAGGTGGCGGAGGCGCCCGCGCCGGTGCCGCCGCGCGTTGTGGAGAAGGCGATCGAGAAGGTCGCGGAGAAGCAGGCGCCCGTGGAGCTCATCGACAAGCTGGTGGAGACGCCGGTGACGAAGCCCGCGCGCGAGGCGATCGAGGCCGCGCTGGACTCGCCCGCACCCGCCGCGGAGGTCGAGAAGGCGGTGACGAAGGCGGTGGAGGCGGCGGAGGCGCCCAAGGTCGAGGCACCGAAGGTGGAGGCACCTAAGGTGGAGGCACCTAAGGTGGAGGCTCCTAAGGTGGAGGCACCGAAGGTCGAGGCACCCAAGGTGGAGCTGCCTAAGGTGGAGGCGCCGAAGGTGGAGGCACCTAAGGCAGAGGCGCCCAAGGCAGAGGCGCCCAAGGAGGCAGCGCCAGCGCCAGCGGCCAGCGCGGGTGAGTGTTGCGTATGCGTGCTGACACTGTCGCGCATCTGACAGGCTTGCAGGTGCAAGCGTGCTAGCATCACAGGTTGACGACGATGCAACTGTGATCACGGCCGTTGTGGAGAGCTGGAGTACACGGATGACTCGCTTTGTAGGAGCCTGGAGGCAGCAGTCACTCAGTTACTTCTCCATTGCTCACAATGGCCTTGCATAGTTCAAGTGTGCATGGGAGTACGCTTCCAGCACACATGTCATACCGTGGACTCAGCGCCTACAGAAGTGGTCACCATTTCGAGACGGCACATAGGACCGTTTCCATGCCGCACTGTACCCTGATGGACTTTACAAGCTGCTGAGCTTCCAGGCACGCGCTCTCTTGCCCTTGCATGCGCTTCCGGACGCATCAGAAGCATGACGACTGCAATCGTGCCCCACGACTCTCACGAATTCTCACGTGTGCCCGTCATCGGTTCTCATGCGTGCCGCACGATGCTCTTTTTTGCACGTGTGCTTCGCGCTGCCGTCTGCAGCCAAGGGCCGTGTCCTGGAGGCTGAGACTGTGGACCCGGCGCTGCTGCTCAAGCTCAGGAAGAAGGCCAACTAGATGAGGCACAGTCAGTCATGCTAGCAGCCGAGCTCGCACGGTTGTGCTGAGCCAGCCCCAGCGTTCCCAATGGCCGGAACGTTGCCGCCAAGTTCGCAGGCACTCAGCACTGCTGCACACTTTGCAGCACCGCTCAGCAATTGCCAAACGAGGCTGGTCGAGGGGGAGGGAGGGGGGAGAGGGGGGAGTGGGGGGATGGGGGGGGGGGGGGGCGCAGGGTTTGTTCCAACACATGACCGTCGTTTGCTCACTCGCAGCACTTTGATGCTATAGGTACATCCGCGTGTTGTGTCGTGTAGAGAGTGGGCAGACCGCGGGCACACCCGCCGCGCCGACCGCTCCTTGTCACATTGCTTGACCGTGGCGGAATCGAGGGTTGCATCAGCGGCGGCAGCTGCGAATCACATTTAATGCAGCCTTGAAATTGGTACCCCCCCCCCCCTTCCCGTTTGTGCTCAATGCCTGTTGTTGTACTTTGTGATGCGACGGAAACCCTTACTTGGGGCTTGTCCGCAAACCTGAGATTTCTCATGTTGTCAGTCTGCTATGTCATGCAAGGCGCGGTTTTGCTGGTTCGCATATTCTATACAGCTGGCATGGCCCTTTTCAAGTTGCAGCAGCGGCCTGCTGCAGGCAGGCCAGCACCAGAAGGTGGACGCAATGGCAAGGCTCCAAGATGCAGTGCCGCAGACGAAAGCCTGATTGTTCTTCTCCACACCACCTCGTATGTTCTGGGCTGCACATCAAGGCATCACATGGTATTTACTGTGCCATGTACAGTAGCGCCCGAACAAGTATGCGCAGGGTGACTTTCATCAAAATCAACATATGTCGCAAGTCACTCGTACCGCTCACGGCAACTCGAGTTGACTCAGATGATGCTGCTGACTCATGAGTCAGCTTCCAGCAAACACGAAATAGATTTTAAGTTGATCACGTATGTACCGCCACTCAGCTGCGAACTTACTCGGATTCCACGAGCGTTCTGCAACCCTAACAGGTCCATCAACAGGGTCTATAGCAGTGCCAACTAGATACCTGAGTACATTTTAGCAGTGCCAATTAGATACCTGAGTACATTTTTAATAGCAACATCTCCTCGACGCAAGCAGTGCGATCGGCACGCACGCACAGGCATCATCAGTGAATCATCACAGACGGGGAAAACGGACACAGCAGCAATGCAAAGTATTGTGTAAAGATGTGACTGTAATACATGTGATGACGCGCGCAGATACTGCGATGAAGGGATCGCCTATACCCGCCCAGCACCCCCCGAAGAAGCCCCTCCCCCCCCCCCCTACTCTTCTCCTGCCAGCTTCTTCCACTCCCCGCTGATGACAATCTTGGGCCGCTCGGGGAAGTTGGGTCCCAGCTCTGCCCGCGCCTCCGCCTCCAGCGCCTCCAGCGCCGTCTGCACCCTGCGCGTGATGGCCGCGTAGAGCGCGAGCTCTGCAGAGACACGGCGGCGGCGGCAGGCGAGCGTCAATGCCCGGGGGGGCTCGTGATAGGGCGCGCGCTGCAGCCCCATACGGCGTGTGCGTGACCACGCCTGTTTTGAGCGCTGTGTCGTGCGCTTGAACGCTGACCGCACGGAGTCGCCTTAGGGTTAGGGTTAGGCTAACCCTAAGTGGCAGAGCACTGCTGCTTGCGCCTGTGACTCCGGCGACGACGCGAGTTTCGGCGCGTTCGCACATCCTGAGGGGCACTTGTGATTTACAGTCATGCCGTGCTGCCTGCCGCCATACAGACTGAGAGGAAAGGACCGCGCGAAGGCAAAGAGGCTCGCTGAGCAATGGAGGGAAGAAGGCTGTGTTGGCGATACCACTAAGCAAAGTGTGCACGCGGCACTATTGAATGTCAGGAGCAATGGTTATCGCATATGGTACACTGCAGTCTGGCTGCCGTGGGTACGCTGAATGTTCACTGAAGTGATGCTAAGCAAGAGGAGCACTGCAGTCCACGGGGCGCCGATGACATGCCGTCACGCTTGCGGGCACAGCACTGCCGTCACCGAAAGTGTGACGACGATGCTTCAGCTGCCTAGACCTGAGGCACCAGAGAGAAAAGCCCTTCAAGGTTGAGCGCAGCACAGAGACTCCAAAAGCAGCAACACAGCTCTGGTGTGCGCGCGCTGCTGCAGTCGGCGCCGCGACGCACCTTTGCTGGAGGAGCGCCAGCTGAAGCGCGGCGGGTCCTTGGCGACGCTGGGCGTGTACTTCCACAGTGGACCATTGGCCTTCTCGTACTGCTCTATGAGGTCGTCCACGACGATGGGGTGCCCCACGCGGAACGTGATTTCCTGGGACAAAAGTGGGAGGGGGGGGGGGGGGGGGGCAGGCAGCGGACGCTCAGCCAGTGGGGTCACTGCCGTGCCACTTACGAGGGTTAGAGTTAGGGTTAGGGTTAGTCGCAACACGCCCGCACTGAGATCGCCGCCTGCGTCTCAGCAAGTGTACACGCGCAAGCAGCGCTCCGCTCCTCGTGTTGGGATGGTAAGTTGTTTGATGTGACAGCGCGCGTCACCCGCATGAGGCGGCGGTTGTCATGGCACGGAGCTGTGCGCGCTCAGCTCTGAGCCGCTTGATCATGGGTCGGCCAACATCACGTGCCTGAACAGACACAGCACAAGCTTTAACAGCACCTTCATCACAGTGTCGGTTGCATTCCTCAGTTGCGCCCATGGGGGCTGGCATGACGTGACTCGCCACCGCGAGATGAAGGGCAGCATCATTTCGAGAGAGCAGGTGCACCACGAGGGCCTAGGTTGGTGCTGCAGCAGGGCGCTCAATCATCCATGGCACACAAGCTGCGCAATTCACTCGCGGATCTACACATGCTTTACAAGTGAGGGGAAGGATAAGTAGTTGACATCGGTGCATCGGTAGGGGGCGAGAAAGGAGGGTGTGTAATCGCTGTAACCGCTTGGCCTTGTGCAAAAAACCTGGCAAGCATGGCAAATCCTATGCTAAATAGCAGGTACATTACAGCGCAGCAAGACCTTGGCGCCTTCTGCAGTGACTTGCGCGGCAGCGGGGCCTTCATGTCCTCCTTACGACAGGCTGCGTACGGCAACGGCACCACAGGCCGTACACCTGCGCAACGGCGCGGCGCGGACCACCTCTGTAGGTATGCTCCCATCTACGAACACATTCACCCGGTCGCCCCGCTACCACTCTCACTGAACGGCGATCACCTGTTGTCATAAAAGTCTCAATGAGCGTGTCAGGGCGCAGCACTACGCAGACGCGCTGAGGCATGCGGTCGGCGCCGCAGTGTGCGCGCACACTCACGTGTCCGGTCCCGGGTTTTGGCGACAGGACGTCACGCGTCACGGGGTGTTCCGGAACGACGTTCTGCATGCCCGTGTGGTAGATGGGCACGATCTCCGGCCGCACCGGCGCGTGCGCAATCTGCAGGTGTCGGTCGCGCGGCACGAGCAGAAGCGGCGCGGCGCGTTCATGTGTTGTACGTGCATGGGGCACAAACTGGGGTTTCATGATGGAAGGCAGCAGCGGGCACTGGGTGTGGACCGCGCAAGGTGGTCATCTGGCGATCATCATGATTGAAGTCGCACCGCTGGTCGAAGGCTTATATCGACGTGGCCCGCTTAGTTATTCAGTGCGACACCTTGCGCTTGCCGCGTTCGTCCGGCCTAGTGGACTCGCTGGCCGGTGCACTGTCAACTTCGCGGGTCTTCAACTGCGGCGCAGTCTGCCCGCCGTGCCTGCCGTTGCATAGTGATGCCTACATGCCCAATGCTTGCTGATACGTACCTACCCACTAGTGGTACCTGGTGATACCTACGTACCCAAAGCATGCTGATACATACCTACCCATGGTGGTACCTACCTATGCACGATGACACCTGCCTGTGCATTGTGATACCGGCCCGATTTGTGGCGATGCCTGCCTGCGCACGGTGATACCAAGCTATACACAGGGATGTCTACCTGTGCATTGTGATACCTCGAAGTATCAATCATGCACTGCCTCCACGGGGGCAGTGCCACGTACCCAAGTGCAATATAGCCTGACCATGGAAAAGGCAACACGCAGCTTCGACCGACACCGTTCTGCTGTGCAGCTGGAGTGACAGTGGTCCGCCTGTGTCACCTTTTGCAGTTTCCGATGTCATTGTCATGATATGCTTTCGGCAACGCATGTCCGCTCAGCATGGACCTCACTGTCAGCATCGCTGCGAGTCGGTGGCACATGCAGCATGAGCCTGAGCCCATGAGCACCAGTGCGCACTAGTCACGCAATCATCCACGACGACCGTGAGTTTCAGCGTAGTAAGGGGGCACTACATAGAGATTCCAACATCAGTCAAGCACTGGAGTGTATCTGGCGCATTCAGCCAGCCATTGCTCGACAATGGCAACCACATTGCTTGACAACGGCAACGACAATGCTTGACAAAGGCAACGACATTGCTTGAAAATGACAACAAGACCCAGTCAGCGCTCACCAGCTTGCCCACCCCCCATTTCAATGTTCCAATCTCCGCCTCGTTTTTCCCCATGCGCCCCCCCATGTGTCCGAGCTGCACCGTCCTGCCCTCTGGGAAGATGTGACACCAGGTGCCTGACGCAGGGGGTAGAAGGCAACAGTGTTAGCGGTTTATTTGGTTGGCGCAGGTGTCGAGGACAGCACGACAGCGCTTTGGAGGGTGCCATTTGCACCGAGCATGGTGACCGAGAACATCTGAAGGGGGGCCGGGGGGGGGAGGGGGGGGGGGCACACACGTGTGGTGCTTGGCAGAGCGGCGATAGAATCATCGACTACACGCACGTGCACTGAGCAGCGTAGCGCTGACGTCTCTGCACCGCAGGCGTCGCCTGCTCTGTGCAAGTCACCAGGCGCAGCGGCGTCGTTCACCATACACGCAATGCAACTTGCCACATGGCTGCCCCGAGTTTGCCACCTTCAGACTACAAAGTGGCAACCCCCATCTCCTTCACTTGGCGGCGCAGAGCCGCAGTAACTTCACATTTGAAGTATACTGATCTGGTGTGACCAGATGCAGGGGGGGTGCGATGCTCACCTGCTGCCATGCGCCTCGCAAACTTCAACAGCTGCACCTGGTCGATGCCCCCTCCCCTCTCTATTGGCAGCACCTTGCCTGATCCGAAGAACGCGCTGAGGGCATGGAAGCACGGGACGGTGAGAGCACGTGAGGGTCAGTGCGTGGCGCTTTGCGTCGATCAGTTGGTGCTTGCGAGGGCTGTTGAAAGCCTGCTCATGCCCACTTTTTTCTGGTGGTGATGGCGTCAAGCGCACCAGCGCCTTCCACTGCATCTTGGCAACGACAGTCCGTCACGACAACGCATGCACCTCATCATACCACAAAGTACTTGTGAGAGAGGCTGCTGCTGCGCATGGCAATGTTGAAGTTCTGGTGTGACGTGCCGCACGGTGCCCTCCGAGCAGCAGCTGTCAGCGCTGGAGCCACAAAGTCGTACACAGACCGTGCAAGCGCCCTGGCTATTCAACACCACCGCCACCGCCCAGCACGCAACTCCACTCCACAACGGGCAAACCGCATACGATGCGCGGCGCGCGTCACCGCTCACGCTGTTGAAGTTCAGACTAGCGCGCCGTCGCCGCCCCACCCCGCAGCATGCGCGCGCGTGCGCGCACTCGCCTGGTGAACGCGTTCATGAAGCAGATCTCCTGGCTGCAGATGGTCCAGCGCATCTGGCGCGGCGTCAGGTCCACGCTCCACGGCGCAAACGCGCCAAACAGCGCGGGGTCGTCCAGCGTGCTGTTGTGGTTGCCCACCGTCAGCAGCGGCTTGCCTTCGGGCCTGCGCGAGCAGGCGATTGCGACCGTGCGTGCTGAGGAGCTGAAGGGTGAGACGTATGGAGGTGCGCGCGGTGGAGTGCGCGTCGGGCGGCAGCTGCACTCCAGGGGTTGAAGAGATGTGGCTGCGGCAAATAGGGGGCTCTGAGGGGTGATTATGTAGGCCAGCAAAGGCGGGTGCCCAACAGTTCTTGCTTGGTGGAATGTGTCGTCGTTTGAGAAGGTTGAATTGGCATAGTGGTGCAGGTACGGCTAGCGTTCAGTGAGCCATGTGAATCGCGGTCACTGCAGCGCTGCGTGAGGGCCCCCAGCGACAAGTGCAGGCCTCCTTTGTGTGAGTCATACATTACGTGTGAAGGGATGGCAAATGATTATGCATTCCATCTATGAGATGCGTTCTTGAATCACCATCTGCAGGCAAAGTGATACTGCCATATCACGCTTGCTGCAGGCCAGACCAGGCCACCTGAGGGAGACCCTTAGGCATCAATCAGCTGCTAGGTGAAGCGGCGTGTGCGACCACCAACCTGTACTTGATGCAGCGGATTAGGTGCTTGTACCGCTCGTCGTCCTTGATCTTCATGTCATTTGCGCCAAACAGCACCGCCTTGCTGAGTGTGGTCACCGAGCTGATGGTCATGAAGCGAGCCACTTGCATGAAGATTGGGTCTGGAGTGTCCGCATGGTCTGACAGGCAGACATTCGACTTGAACCATCTGCAGGCAGGGACAGGCAGCCGATGGTGCATCAGAGACTCGTAGGATGGAGCACACGAGTGCCTGCAAGCCATTTGGAATCACCATGTTGAAGGCGAAGGTGTGTGATGACCCACAAGACATCTATGATATATGTGTATATGATCACAAAGTCATTAAGCCGGCCTTTTGATAGAAGATGAATTGCCAGTCTCAGAGGGTCGACGCCATGCCTGCGGTCTTTGCAGCTCCACACGCACGCTCCGCTCGAATCTTTGCATGTGTGACGCACCTGCTGATCCGCCATTGCGCGGCCTTGAGCTCCGAGCTGCTAGGGTCCGGTCTGTAGTAGAAAGCATAGGCAATGGCTGTGGTCGGCACTCCTGCCGCAGCCGTCCACACCAGCCGCCGAACACCGCCCATCACAACTGCAGCAGCAGCGTTCACTTGCAGATTCCAGTTACAATGTGTACTGGGCGAGTGTACGATGAGCAACTACTAGGGAGACCACTACGAGGGTGCTGCTGCTGCTTGCCCAACGCAAGCGCATTCTTGACTTATGAACACTTATGCTCTCAGTTGACTGCAAGCAAGCGGCATGCCACCACAACTATTGCCAAAAATGCACATATGCCGAGTACATCGTTTGGCCACTTGATCCTAACCCTAACTGTACCCCCCCCCCCCCTGCACAGCTGCGAAGCAAAGTCATCATCGGCACGTTTCTGACGAGCCACGTGTGTGTGTTCTCTGCCTTGTGTAGCTTCAACAAAAAGTGACGGCCGCATCACAAATAGGCGAATTTGCACTGACTCACAGGTATGACGAAGCGCAAAAGAGGCGAATGTGAGAAGAACAGTTGTGAGGTCATCGGGTGATGTATGCCGACGATGTTGTGTGTGTGTCGTTTCACAAGACGTGCTGCAACTCGCTCTCGCTGTTCTCACACACGGCCAAGGAGATACAAAACTAGACACACGCGGCAACCTAAGCTTATGGCACAGACAGCAACTGCTGCGGCTCAGAGTCTGCAGGGAGACCGCACGCATGCAGCACGCGCCACCCTGCAGCAAGGCAGACAGAAGAAGCGTGTTGCTGCTCCCGCAAGTGCAACGATGCGCCCGCTGTCCCCCGCATCCTTCGCTGGCACAGCGGCAGAGGAGGTACTGGAGCTGGTCTTCGGCTTCTGCTCTCACGTAGAGCTCTGCCGGCTGCGACAGACCGGCAAGCTCTTTCATCGCATCTGCAGCCAAGATGAATTGTGGAGAGGCCTTTCGCTCAAGCAAGCGCTGGTGCCACCCGCAGAAGCATCAGTCGCCATGCAGGCGATGAGCCTGCGCACGTACCGCCAGCTGGTAGAGGCCACGCACAAGCTGCAGCTGCCTCAGGGCATGTTGGGGTACTGGAGGACGGAAGGCGGTGCGGGAGACCCACAGGACGGATACGAGGGAGAGCTCCTTAGCATCACCGCCATAGCTGGCGGCCTCATGTGCCGCACCGTGCAAGGCGACGGTAGCAAAAGGGAGCTCTTCAGGGTTCGTGTCAAGGCGCGCCCGGCCCCCGAAGAGGGCGTGGTTGTCAGCTTTTTCAACCTGGAGCACGACCTCTCACCCCATGCTGTGCTGATTGCACGTGGCACCATCGGAGCAGCCAAGGTGGGCCTGCGGCGCATCAGCAGCACCTCTTTCCAGCTGGTTCGCAGCGGCGTCCCCCGCACCTTCGTCAGGGTCCAGCAGCCATCCCCGGCGCAGGACCTGCAGGGCGCGGACGCCCTCCGCCAGATGCCCGACGTGGAGGGGCTGTGGAGCGCGCACTACGTCAGCAGCGCGGCGGTAATCCTGCAGACGACGCTCCACCTGCAGCAGCAGCCGAGCGCCGCCGCAGCAGCAGCAGCGCCGGCGTCCGCCGCCGCCGGCAGTACGGCGCCGCCGCAGCTCCTCATGCGCGGCGCCAAGGTCGTCGGCAGCAGCAACACCAACAGCGGCTCCACGGGCAGCGCGGACAGGCACTGGTCGTTCGCCGTGGACCTCGCGCGCGGCTACGACGTCGCCGCGGAGATGGCGGCGACCAGCGGCCTCGTCGTGGCCTTCGTCGCGGGCGGCGCGCACGTCATCGACCTGCACGCGCGCGCACCATCCATCGCGCGCTGGTGCAAGGGCCAGGGCCACGTCAACGGCGGCGCCGCCGCCGGCGCCGCCCGCGGCGCCGTCGTCGACGTCGACTGCCTCGTCTACGGCCCGCGCGCCGCGCACGGCTTCAGCATCATCTGGCGCGAGCCCAAGCACGGCGTGCGCATCATCGTCGACTTTGCGCGCCTGCCGTGCGGCGAGGTGCACACATGGGCCAACGCGGCGGCCACGGGGGGGCAGCGGCATTTCGCCCCTCTGCCCCCCGTGGCGCTGCTCAGTTAGAGTTGCGCGTGCGCCTCTCCCTCCCTCCCTGCCCCCCCTACGGCCCCCGAGTCAAGGCTCTACGGCACAGGGGTGTGCCGAGGTCACTCCACTAGCGGTTTCTCGAGATAGCGGGGCCTTTCTGCCCCCCGGGTCTTGTGTACAGCAGCACCACACGAGTATGGCCAAGCACACCGCATGTAGGCGGTTGCGGGGGCGCTTTCGGCATCTATAGATCTGTCTTCGTGTTCAGCGGTTCCTGCAGGTATGCGAGGCCGCGGCTGAAGGCAGGGGGTTTCGTGAAGCCCCCGCGCTTTTGAGTCGCGGCCTTTCTGTACTAGACGCGTAATGTTTACTTTGCGGCGCCCCGGTTGAGAGCGGTGTCTCTAGGCGACCGCCCCTGGGTGTAGATGTAGTTTTTTGGGGTAAACTGCATCAGGTTCCCCGGTGGGGCGGCTTTTACTACTTGAGGTTATATCGGACCCCCAGTCCACTGGCGCGCGCGGTATGCACGCGCGCCATAATGGAGTATCTGGTGACTGATGATCATCAACGACTGTTCTTTTCTTTATGTTGTTGGTTGCTGGCTTGACTGTATGTCAAGATGCTGCATTTTGATGCAATGCATGCTGGCTTTGGTTGGCATGTACACTGCGGTTGAGACGGCTGCTCTCACATGTGCAGAATGCCTTGATGACATTGCATGCCAACGACCAAACGGTTGCTTGCAAGACAAACAGCCAGGTGTACATCGAAATGTGCTTCTGTTGCGCTTTATGCAAAGTGGGCTGCGTCATTGTTGGGCACCATAATGTAGCCCATGACACATTTGTGCTCGAATGCGCCATGCAGCTTGTTGCAATCACAGAGGTTGACAGCATGAATACCATGCTACATGGCTGCCAGTGCGTTTCCTGTTGCCAATGCTAATGGTCCAATACGTCACTTGCGCTGTAGTGGGCGTTGCCTGCTAAGTGCCGTGGCAGGCGTGCAAGGCTGCAAGATGACCCAAATATGTACTGGAAGACCAAGATGCCGCTTCATGAACCCTCTGTTCTGGTCACTGTCGCCACAACCACCAAGCATTTCACGTCTTCAGCGCAATCATCCATGACTATGACAGCATAGGTTCAAGGTGCGTTGATTGGACGGCACTGTCGTGTGTACAGCAGATTACATTGCGTGTCCATGGAAACGGGGCAGGCAGTAAGTTGTACATGGGCGATGGGAGGGATGCCATCCAGAGTGATTGTATGAGCTTTGAAGCTTTTTGTGACGTGGAGGTCATGCAGACTGTGGTAGCAAAGTTTAGGTTTGTTGTGTGGGCTTTTTCTTTCGTCCTCAGATTTCATGGAGAAAACACATGGAAAGCACGTGTGCGCCACTGCAATGCCTTCATGTTGGCATCAGCGTGACTACTTGATCCAATCAGTGGTCGAACGAGCTTGATAATGAAGAGGGCATGCTGTCAGGCAACAGTCGTCGCAATTACACGTGCATTCAGCCTTGCTAGAAAAGTTGGCGACAAGCAGCTTGTCGGACCGTGACGTCGACATGAGGCCGGGCTACGCACCAAGCAGCATTTGTGGATGTAGACACTTCAATGTGAGAGTCGCTCGCATAAGAACATGACAGCACACGGGCGCACGGCTGCATGGCTATGTCATGTGCATTTAGGCTGTGCGGTGCACTGTGTCGTGTGTGTGCTGTATTGTCCTGCGAGCGCGCTGCGCGCTGCGACGCTCCATTCCCCCCCCCCCCCCTCCCCCCCTGCGCGCTCATGGGTCTGTCACCTCGTACAGCAACTCGTTCACGTAGCTCAGGTCGCCGTTGCCGACCACCACCACGTCAAACGCTTGCGCATAGCGCGGGAACTTGTCCAGGAAGTCCTCTTCCATCTTCAAGAATCTGCACGACGGCAGGACAAAATCATAGCAGACGAGAGCTGGAAACGGCAGTTTGCGCGCCCGCGGGCACGGGGCACCATCGCAGAGCGCGAGGGAAGGACAGTGACCTCCCGAGGCAGCAGGCGGGCGTCCGGGATGTGAACCAACTGCACGTGCCCTGGCGTCGCCGATGCAACGCATATCAGCCCCACAACGCGCCCACCGAGACGCGGTGCATCGATGAGACGCGGGCGCACACGACCGGTGCATGCAACGACGGCGCGATGTTACCGCAAGTACCTCTAACAGCCATTCTCAACAGATACTCCGTTCTTGAAGTAGTCGCAAGTGCGTCTTTACGCAAACATGCACGTGCGGTCCATATTTTAACAGGCGCAGCGAAGTGAGAGTTTCACGGCGCTCACCCCACGGTGATGCGGTCGTCCAGCGTCAGCCCCGCCGTCAGGTTCAGGTCCGCCAGCTCCGCGCCCACCACGACGGCGTTGCTGCGCGCCGCCAGCGCCATCGTGTCCCACCGCACCGCCCTGTGGAAGTCCAGTATCATGTTTCCGTTCTGCAGTGGAAGGGGGGGGGGGGGGGGGCGCCGTGTCAGCGGCGATGACGGTGCCGGGGGCGTGCACTGCTGAGCGGTGCTGCGGAATGCGTCCGAAGTTGGTGCGCAGAACAAGCATGTGGGTATTTGTGCAAGGTATGTTGCGCCGCAAAAGGCGCCGTGCACGCAGCGCCGGGAGCATGACGCGATGAGCTGTCGCCGGGCGTATCATGCTGTTTGAGTGCGCACTGGGAAGAGCGCTGACTGTAAGCCTTGAAGTGTCTGATGCACCAATGCGCCTCCTCAAGCACAGAAGCCAGAGCATTCCGGCAAAGTGACTGCGGCACCAGCGCGTGTCGTTGCGAAATGCCTCTGCTGAGAGATCTGCCGTGCCAACTGATCAGCACTCCCATAGTCGGTGTCTGGTGACGGAGAGCATGTCTCTGTGACCACCGCAAACGCCAAGCAGCACTCAGCGACGAGCGCTGCTCGCATCGTGCAGCATCAGCGGGGCGTCTCTCGCGCGCTCCGCCACCTCTCACTGCTCAGGTCGCCGCTTCGACCAATACTCTAGATAGATCACAGAATCTCAGCAAGGCCAGCAGAGCGCTGCCGCGCGTGCGTCCGCCCCCTGAACCGCCCCCTCACCTTGTTGCCCTCGTGCACCAGCGGCACCTTGTCGTACAGGTCCACGATGCTCATCGTCTCGTCCGACTGGAAGAAGTTGGCGATCATGTGGAGGTGCGGCGACAGCGCGCCGTTGGGGCCCGCGATGCTTGGCGCGCCCCTCCGCAGCACCTCAATGGCCACGTTGCCGTACCCGGTGCTGCGCGGCGGTGGAGAGTGCGGGCAGGTGTGATAGGGGGTGCGTGTGTGTTGGGAAGGGGGGGAGGATATGCGGAACATGAGCTCTGCAGGCCGTGCAGCGGCGGTTCAACGCGTGATGGCGCAGCACACATGAGGCGAGCCTCCGACAGTGCACGCAGCCCGCGACTGCCTGCCTGACTTGCACGTGAAGACGAAGACCTCAACACAAAGCGCCCCCTCTGCCGTCACATGGGCACAGGAGACATGGTACTGCATGCCCAGGCTGCGCAGGTGTAGCATAGAAGCACTCGCAGTGAACAAGCACAGACACACATTGCCGTGCGCACTCTGAATCTACAGCCTTTGCTGCTAGCAGTAACGGCAATCTCGCATCAGCACCAACTGCTTTGACGAGCTACGCCACATGATACGCTCTCTGCGAAGCCCCTGGGAACTGTTTTCACGGGCCAACAAGCTGCCCTAAGTAGTGGCACTGCACGAGTGGGCAACTTCCCCAGCACCAGCGCGGCACGTGATGACGCGCCAACTCAGCCCCATGTCGCAGCTGCAACGCGGCACACCTCAACGCGCCTGTGTTTGTCGCTTGCTGCATCACAATCGACCACATTTCTGGTCCGCTGCGCGTCACAGGCATGTGTACTTCGACTGTGCTTCCAATCCGTGGCCTGTCCCAGGCACCGGGAGCGTTTCTGCCTTACTGAATCACTCTGTTGGCAGTAGTACTCACCATACCACATTGATGGGTATTCCCCTGTACGCCAGCGCCCCCAACAGGTCGTTCACCCCCTCCCGCAGCGGGATCATGTCCATCTGGCTCTCCAGCGCCGGTCCGAAGCTGCTCATGTGCATGCCCCCCTCCTGCGGCGCTCAGCATCAGGCAGCAGCGCTCAGCTTGGCATCAGGCAGCGCTCGGCATGACACAGTGCTCAACGCCGGGCAGCGCTCAGCACCGCTCGACATCAGGTAGCGCTTGACGCCAGGCAGTGCTCAGCGTCGGGCAGTGCTCAGCTCGGCATCAGGCAGCGCTCGGCATGACACTTACAGCGCTCGGTCGGCATCAGGCAGCACTCAGCTCAGCACAGGCAGCGCTCAGCTCGGCGTCAAACAGCAATGTGACATGAGGCAGCGCTCAGCGTCGGGCAGCGCTCAGCATCGCTTGGCATCAGGCAGCGCTCAGCATCACAGTGCTCAGCATCTGGCAGCGCTGAGCATCAGGCAGCGCTCGGCATGAGGCAACAGTCAGCATCTGGCAGCGCTCAGCATCACTGAGCGGCAGGGCAGCGCTGAGCATCAGTCAACGCTCAGCATCAGGCAGCACTGCGCAGCGGGGCAGCGCTGAGCAGCAAGTAGCGCTCGGCATCTGGCAGTGCTTAGCATTACGCAGCGCTTAGCACAACGAAGCGCTACGCCGATCATGTAAGAAGCAGCGGCGGCGAGCGGATGACCCCATCCATCGCGCCGATGCAGTCAGCGTGCTGGGCATTGCTGCTGTGTGTGCTGAGCACTGCCCACATCCACGCTGCCGTCTCGCCCTTACAATGACAGCGACGTAGCCCAATCGTGACATTCCCGCGCCATGGGCGCTTGTGCTTGGTGCTCTCGTGCGTGCTGAACGTTGCAGCAGCGCTCCTCACCTGCGCCGCCGTCGTGAACACGGCCCTCAGGTGCTGCTCCACCGCCTTGGCCCTGTCCGCCGGCGCCATCGCCTTCCCCTCCGTCTCCATCTGTCGCTTGAACGTGCTGCGCAGGTACCGGATCTTCTTGGCCGCCTCCGGTAGCATCACGTGCTGCGGGGGGGCGGGGCGTAGCGGGTTAGTTGGGGTTGCGGCAGCCGCGTCAAGCTGTTGCTGCAGGACTCAGCGACCTCTCCGGGCGCTGATGAAGTCAGGGTCTGCAGAAGGAGCGTTTGGTCTGGCCTGGTGCAGCAGATGCTGTGGCTGTTGAGGCGGACAAGCGCCCACGAGCCCTACGCAGCAGTGACCAGGCGCTGGGCCTCGCACCAGCATCATCTCTGCTCCTCAGTATGAATACTCACGCCAATTGAGAAGCCACGTGACTAACCTTTGCAGTCATGGAATAAACTCAGTTGCAAGCAGCATGTCAAGGATGCAGGAGGCACACACACCTGGTTGTGCTCCAGCAGCTCCGTCGTCCTCAGGCTGCTGCTCTTCCCGTCCTGCGGCAGCACGGGTGCAGCGGGCGCGATGGTCAGCAGGGCATGCATGAGCGGATTAAAGAGGGGCTGTGTACTTGGAATTGTACTGTTTGTTGAATCTCGCTCACGGCGCGAAAAAGCCCAAATGGTGGACGTCCATGGACTTGCAACCAGAATTTACATGTGTACTTCATGTACTGAAGTAATGTAGGTAGGTACAAGAGAAGTAAGGCGGGAATCACGGCAGAATCACCTGCAACAGTGTACACCGCCAGCATAAGAATTGAATGTATGCTTTAGAGCATACCCCAACTTCAACCTGGTGTATTGGGGGTACTGACTGAGCACTGACCTTGGTGGTGAAGCCCGTCAGCCCGCCATCAAAGCTCGTCAGTACCTGCAGCTTCCCCTGGCCGTCCTGAATGACACGAACACGAGCGAACAATGACGCAGCCCTGTGAGACAACATCAACGACTGCGCCGCCATAGCACTGCCGCCACTGCGTGATCATGGCTTTCAGCATCACCAGCATGCAACCCCGTCTCTCTTCCCTCCTCCAAGCCCACCCCCCCGCCCACCTGCCTTGATGGTAGCGCCAGCTCCTGTGTAGTCCTTGACAGCTCTGACAGACCACAGTGGTCAGTTGCAGTACTCGGTACTGAGGTCAAGAGCTAGCGCGCCGGATGTCGGAGTGCTGCAGTGGCAAGCCATCATCTGCGCTCAAGATGCGCATCGTGCGCAGTTCAGATGTGAAACTCCCCGAGCGCACCGATGCAGGCACAGGCCGGCGTTGCACTCGCCGCTGTCACAGCAGCATCTGCCGTGCCGTTTCTGCAGTGCAGACGGCGACGGCGCAAACACATGCCACCTGCACACGGTGCCGCCGCCGCAAGGCGCCGACGGGCCCATCGTGACAGCGCCGGCGATGGCTGCCGAGTCGCCGTGAGCGCATGGCACCAGTGGGCGCGCTGCTCTGCGCAAGCGCGCCGCAACCCTCCCCGCTGCATCTTTGCGCCGTCCTTCGACACGGCAGCGCGGCGCTCACCGCCTTGAAGCGAGCTTGCGCTTCCACGCGCGTCACTCACCGACTTGAACTTGCGCTTCTTCCGCTCCAGCTCATTCGGCTTCAGCACAAAGACGATGGAGTCGTCCACCGCCACAAACTCCGGCTTGCCGGGCCCCTGCGGCTCCGCCTGACCCCCGCCAGCTCCAGGTATCCCCATGCCCTGTGCGGATTGATGTTGGAGTGTCAACCTCAATATTGGCAGATTGGCCCGTGCAAACATCAGCGGTGCATGGAGCGTACACCTGAAACTATGATTGTGATTTCAGTTTAGCCATGCTGTGCAAGGTCTGCTGTGCTTCTGTGCTGCGACGTCGCAGAACAAAACGCACAAATCAGGGTCAGATACGCACGTGCTGCCGCCGTGCTTGGTTGAACGCACCGTGCTGCTGTGCTGTGTCATGCAAACACCCACATTTTTCTAACTACGTCAAAGGCCAAATGCAAAAGAACCGCATGATGGTAGACAAGTTGCCGAAGTGCGCCTACCAGGGACTGGCTGCCCAGAACGCATGCAAGCCGAGCCAGGCAAAGTCAGCATGGCTTCAGAGCGTCCAGAGCAGACGGCGACGCCTTGGAATGCACCCGCGCCGACAGTACTGATAGTGAGAACTGCAATGTATGGATGGCCCATCTACCAGGAATAGCAAAATCAAAGGAGTTTCTCCAAACTGAAAGGACTGCAGCAGTTGCAGCTTGAAAAGACTCACCATGGGGGCGCCTGGGTAGCCTCCGTAGGGCGCGCCCTGGTACCCCTGCGCAGGAGGCGCCGCCGCTGCTGCCTGTAAAATTGAAGTTGAACACAGTGCGTCACTGGTGCTGTCGTGCCGCATAATGGGCTCATGTTCAAGATTATGGCCGCATGCAGTGCACGCACTTGGCACACATCAAGCAGAGCGGCCCGCCGGCGTCGGCTGAAAGACCTGCTGTCGCACATGGCTGCGGCAGCGCGAGTTGGCAGGCACGCGCTGGGAGGCGAAGTGGCAGTCGTGGCTGCATGCATGTGTTGCAAAGCGGCCGCGCTTGCTGACCAGCAGCGGCGCAGCAAACGACCACCGCATCCTTGGTGCCAGCACGTCCACACCCCAAGTTCATGTTTTAGTCAGTATAGCGGCAAAACGGATGCAGTATAACATGTGCGGGCGGAGCTTGCCTGGCTCACCTTCTTGGCAAGAGTAGAGCCCTTAGGCCTGAAACTGGGGGGCGCTCCGGGTGCTGCACCAGTCTCCTGTGCGTCCCCCTGAGCAGGGGAAGAGGGTTTGCTCAGCATGGCTTGTATGGCATGCAGTGAAGGCATCGTCACGGCGCAAGCGTGAATGTTTGCACCTGGTCGTGCCGCGACTGTGCAATAATGCTTTGCGATGACAGCACCAAGCGCAAAGCCAGTCGTCACCTTGCTGCCAGAACAGCAGTTGACGCGAATGACGAAAGCAAGCGGCATACGGCGCGTCACCGACGACACTGGCAGCAGAATGCGACAGGCGTTGGCCAACATCGCAAGTGGCTACACCTTGTAGCACTCCAGCATCATTGACTGCCGCCTCAGCACCACAAAGCACCCGCACTGCGCCACTCACTGTGAAGATCTTGCCAAACAGGTTCTTCACCCCTCCCGTCCAGCCAGCCCCCTCCTCATGCCCCCCCTGCCCCTGGTACTGCTGCCCCTGGTACTGCCCGCCCTGCTGCTGCGGCGGCGGCGGCGGCCGCTGCGGCTGCGGCACGCCCATGGGGCCCCTGACCGGGCCCGCTGGTGTCAGCGCTCCGGGCCCCGGGGGCTGCACTGCCTGGCCCTGCCACGTGTTGGAGGGTGGCGGCCTGTACTGCCCCCCCTGAGGACCGTATCTGTCGGGGGGCGCCCCCCCCTGGTAGCCGCCCTGGCCCCCGTACTGCTGCGCGCCCTGCGGCGGGCCGCTGCCGTCCCCTCTGAACTTGTTGGCGAGCCTGCTGAAGATGCCGCCCTCCTGCGGCTGCTGCTGCTGCTGCTGCGGGGGCTGCTGTAGGGGGTAGCCCCCGGGCCCAGGGCGGCCGCCATAGTAGGACGGGGGGTATCCGCCGCTGCCGTAGCCAGGCGGCCCCTGCTGCTGCTGCTGCTGCTGAGGCGGTCCAGGGGGGCCCCTGTAACCCCCTTGAGGCGGAGGTCCCCGGGGCCCTGAGGCACCGCCTGGTGGGCCTCCAGGGTATCCAGGTGGCCTTTGTTGTTGTTGCTGCGGCGGAGGCTGCTGTCGCTGGTGCTGCTGCTGCTCCTGCCACGGTGCCTGACTCTGTTGCTGCCCGTGTGGTGGTCCCGGCCTTCCCTCGGGCTGCCCTTCAGGCGGATAGGCCTGCGCCTTGGAACGCATGATCGGTGTTCTTGATATTTGAACATCGGAGTTGCATGCAGAATCCTGAAGATGCCTCGCGACACATGTTACGTGCAACGTGATGCATCGCATGGCAATGGACCTGCAATGATGTTGGCGAGGTTGCGCACCTGAGGAGGAGCAGGATAGCCGCGCTGCTGAGGGGGCTGTCCAGGATACCCGGGAGGAGGCTGCGATGCTTCTGCAACGCCAGCTGTCAAGCACAGCAGGGCTAGCGCCAGCAAGCAGTGATGCCTGCTGCGCCTGCTTGCATGGCGCCTTTGCTCGGCCATCCTTTTGATAGATGCTCTCAGGCGCCGCTGCCGGTCCTCACAGCTGTGAGGATATGCACGTGGAGCTCTGTCGGAGAAGTGAAGTTGCCAAGAGAAGTTGTGCAGGAAGGCCTCGCTCGGTTGTGCGTGCCGCAGGCGAGCTGGCAGCACAGTATCAAGGCAGCTTTTTCTCGCCTGCGAGGCTCACAATGCGGCGGCACGGCCTTGACACACCGACAAAGTCATTTCCCTGGATTGGATGCTCTGGGTCATGATCCGCTGCCTCAAGTGTAATCAGCAGGAGCAGCAGCGGGTGACTTGATCGCGTCGACAGCGGAGGTTTGAAGCGATCATCTTAGAATAGCCAGGAAAGGAGCAGCTTAACTCGGTCGGCGGTCTCTGGAGCATATGAAGTCGCCTGACGGACCTGGGTCTCATGGAAGGCACAGCGTTGGCATGGGAGGCACTCTCTCCATCAAGGTGTGTACGATTGCATAAGTTCAACATCATAGTCGAAAACATAGCTCACGAGCTTGCTTGGCTCCTCGGTGTTGGTGCAGCATGGCCTCCTGAAATGTACCCATTTCGAAGTCGGCCACAGCTATAGCTGTGTGCAAGCCGTAGCCGTATCTTTGTCCAGAATCTATGAAAACGTGAGTTGCATCGTCGTCATTGTAGAATGCAACACTGATGGCAAATTACAATGAGGCGGAAAAGCGCACAACCCATCATGGCAGACGTTCGTTGTCAAGGACTTGTGCTGCAGGCAATGGCTTGGGCCAGCAACACCTTACTTACCTGTGCATTTTTACATGAAATATCAATGTACAGTACATTTCTGTACCTGCAAATTATTACTCAGTACTCATGCGCCTGTGGCGCATCCAGCTCTGTTGCACAGTCATTTTTGATACATGGCAGCTAGAGGAGCACCATATCTTGACAGCAGCGCCAACTACGTGTGTAGTCTCCCTGGCAATTCTCTGTGCCCTGACCATTATGTACAGACTGGTCATGCATGTGGGTGTAATTCCATGCGTCGGCCTTTCTGCAGCGGCTGCAACATTCAAGCCACACGGTTGACATCAGTGCAGTCGGTGTTTGGGCTTCGAGATGCGATCATGCAATCAGATGGTTTACTGACTGATGGCAGTGCTCACGTGCCACGCGAGCACTATAGTGTGATGCAAGCGGTGCCAAGCACCTGCATCAGCACTTTGATATAAACCTCTTCTTTGGTGAACCAGCCAGAGTCATTGGCGCTCTGGCGTGAAGGTCACAGTGCAGACGCATCAATGCGACATATGTGGATCGAGAGAAAGGCTGGCAATGATCTTGCCATACTACGCTGAGGAGGGCAGGTCTACAAGTGCTAAGCTTCCTAGTGTCCTGAGTCCTCACAGCAGCAGCTGTGCATATAGCACATATTCAATGACCAGACTGATTGCACGTGGCTCTGCTGTCCAGTCGCTTGTGCAGCGTCAGCTGGTTGTCCTATTGCATTGTTTTGTGCTCCCAACTACTGCGACGGCGCCCTACACAACATGATTGCAAGGAGGTGGCTACACTCTTTGCAACACACGATTCCCTGTCAAACAAAGCAACATACTTCGTCTTGAAGTTTTGTCATTGGCGGGGCGGCATTCAGTTGTCATGTAGATGGCTTGTCGTCATCACGGATTGTACAAGCACTGACCTACCTCTTACATGCACCAGCACCAAGTAGTTGTAAGTGCATGATGCTTGTCCTGCGCTGCTTGACGGAGCACCTTCTTTCTGGAGTGCATGTCTGAGCTCGCAAGTGCGCCCAACAATCTATGTTGAGCAGGCATCAGTTGCATACGCATGTCCAACTGACATCATTCAAGATGATTGCACATCACTACAGTATATTTTTGTGAGGTGCCTATGATCATGGTGGACATTGCTGACTTGCAAAGAGGCGGCACAAGCACACAACCCTCGGGAGGTACAAACACTGTCACTTTGGCTGCTGCTGCTTTGGGAAATCTACTATCATTCAGCATCAGCTTTGTATCTACACAGATGAACCTGACAGCACCCCTTCGTGGGCAACAGCCTCCACCTGCCTCCGCCAGCTCGGGTGACCCCTCCTACTTGCCCAACTTCAAGTTCTGAAACTGTGGCCACAACTCATCACGGCCGCTGAGTCATCCACTGTAGTGCTGCCTCGGCAGAGGACACGCTGCGACGGGCGCTCTCGTTCATGCTTCTTTCAACCCAATACCATACCTACTTACTTTCTAATGCCCTACCTGCCCCTCCAGGTGGTGGAGGGCACGGACATGGTCGTCGCGCCCGCCTCCGCCAAGCCCTCCGGCATGTCCATCTTTGCGCCGTTCTTCAAGGACCACGCGCCCTCCGCGCTCAGCGGCTGGGGCAGGCCCTCCGGCCCGAGCCAGTACGTCTACATCTCCATCGCGCTGGAGCACCTCGAGGGCGGCGGCGGCGGCGGTGGCGGCGGGTCGCCGTCGTCCGCTGCGCACCGGCGCGGCTCAGCAGCAGCGGCAGCGGCGGCCGCGGCAGCGCTCAGCGCCGACAGGGTCAAGACGAGCGCACGCGTGATTGCCGCGGACGACAAGCACTGCAGCGCGACCTGGAACGAGGCATTCGCGTTCCACGACGTCGGCTCCGCGATGGGCGTGCGCGTGACGTGCCTCAACAAGCCCGCGGGGCGCGGCGGCGGCGGCGAGAGCGTCGTCGGCGAGGCGCTCGTGCCCGTCGCGCGCCTGCCGGACGGCGCGCCCGTGGAGCAGTGGTACCAGCTGCACCCGCCGCGCGACAGCGCGCTGAGCTTCATCAAGACGGCCGTGCGCCTGCGCCTGACCTTCAGCCGCAACAGCGCCGCGAGCGTCGGCGCCGCCAGCGGCAGCAGCAGCGCCGCGGAGCTGCCGCGCCGCCGCAGCATACCGGACGACCTGCGCGCCGCGCACGACGCTGCCGCGGCGGAAGCGGCTGCGGACGGCGCCAAGCGCGGTGAGGCGGCAGACGGCGGCAGCAGCGGCAACGGAGGCGCAAAGGCGGAGCCCGCCGCGCCGCACGTGCACGCCGCGCACGCGCAGAAGGGCGCGAGCGCGCGCAGCAAGGAGGCGTCCGCGCGCTCGCGGCGCACGTCCGTCATGCGCGCCGCCGTCGTGCCGCTCACCGAGGCGAGCGCGCTGCTGCTGGAGGAGAGCGCGCACGACAGCGACGGCGGCGCGCCCACCGCGGCGCTGCCGCCGCCGCTGCACTCGCCGACGTCGCCGCGCCGCAGCGCGTCCACGGCGGCGGCGGGCACGGCGGCTGCGGTCGGCGCCGACGCGGGCGGCGGCGGCGCTGCGGCGGCGGCGGCGGCGGGGGCGCCGTGGGGGTGGCACGAGGAGCAGGACGCGGCGGCGGCGGCGGCGGCGGACGAGACGGAGCAGCTCGCGCGCGAGGTGCTGCCGGCGGGCCTCGTGGACTACTTCCTGGTGGTGGGCCCCGTCGTGGACGAGGACGGGTGCCTGATGGAGCAGGAGGCGGCGCGCAGCGGGTTCGGGTCGGGCGGGCACGCGGGCGCGGCGCGCGGCCCGGGGGCGCCCGTCACCGCCGTCGAGCTCGCGTGCGGCGTCCTTGACGCGTTCCCGCGCGCGGAGCGCGCCGACGTGCCGCACACGTCGCGCGTCGAGTGGTTCTGCTTCCCGTGCGGCGCGCGCCTCGCTGCGGGACCGCGCGCGCCGCCGCCGCGCCTGTCGTCGTTCGTGCGCTTCATCAACGGCACGCGCAGCTACGGGCTGTGCCTGACGTTCCACCGGCGCGCGGCGCTGGCGCCTGCGGGCGGCGGCAGCGCGCGTCTGCTGAGCACCGCTGCCGCCTCCTACGCCGCCGGCGCCGATGCGCTGTCGGGCGCAGATGCGGACGCGGGGGCGGGGGCGGCGGCGCGCCCCGTGTCGCCGGTGCCACGGGGGTCTCTGGACGGGCAGCCGGTGCTGTGGGTGCCGCTGTGCCTGTGCGTGCTGACGCACTCGCCGGTGCTTGAGTCCCTGGCGCCGTGGCTCAAGGCGTTCTACGTGTGCATGGAGGGCGGCTGCGACGGCGGTGGCGGCGGCGGCGGCGGCGGCGAGCTCGCGGCGTCCACGCGCGCGCTGCTGCACGCCGCGGTGCTGCAGCTCACTTCGGAGCTGCCGCTGCCGATCCCCGGCGTGTGCGCGACGGCGCTGGACGCGTTCGACACGCCGCGGCGCCGCTTCCGCTTCGCGCTGCCCGCGGACGACGACCTGCCCGCGCTGAGCTTCGGCCTCGCGCTGCTGCTGCGCAGCCTCGGGCCGCAGGGCGTGACGCTCCTCGTCGCGGCGGCGCTGCAGGAGGGGCGCATCCTGCTGCACAGCCGCAACCTCGCGCTGCTGCCGGTCGTCGCGGAGGGCGTGTTCGCGCTCATGTACCCGTTCCAGTGGCCGTACGCGTACGTGCCGGTGCTGCCGCGCGTGCTCGTCGAGCTCGTGGAGTCGCCGCAGCCGTTCCTGCTGGGCGTGCACACGGTGAGTTGAGTGCCGTCAGTTGTGCATGTAATCGTCAGGTCATGCTGCTTCTGCATAGTCTTGCCGTTTATGCAACGCCGCCGCACGTGGAACCTCCGTACACGCACCGCTCGCGCACACCAGCATGATCCCATCATCAACACGCGTCAGCGGCAGCAGCCTGTCACCATCTTCCCCCCCCCCCCCCTTCCCCTTGCGCACCCCCCTCTCGCACCAGGACTGGCTCGGCGACATGGGCCCCGACGCGTTCACCGACCTGGTGGTCGTGGACTGCGACCTCGGCACCGTCGACACGGCGTCCGCGGCGCACATGGAGCCGCTGCCGCCGACCGTGCGGCGCGCCCTCACGCGCGCCGTGCGCGCCGCGCTCAACGTGTCGCTGGGGCCAGGGGTAGGTATGCCAGATGCCCCCCCCACGCGGCTGGGGGTGGGGGGCGGGGGCAGGGGCGGGGAGGGGGGGGGGGATTGGGAGCGGCGGCTGCGCACGGAGTTCCTGCGCGCGATCGCCGACATGCTGTTCGGCTACACGGACTGCCTGTTCTTTGTGGACGCGGACCGGCCCATCTTCAACAAGCCGCGCTTCCTGCAGGTGTGCGACTTGAAGTTTGAGTGTGCATTGGCGCGTCTGGACACGGCTGGTGTTGAAGTGCGTATTGCGTGCGCCTCGGCCACTTCAGCATCACATGTGCAGCAGCAAGACAGCACCCGCCTGCGGTTTGTTGCGCGCTGCTGCTCCCACCTCATGAACAGACCGCGAAGCAGCAACTGCGGAGGTGCACTACGGTCTTCTGGCGTTGTTGAATGTCCTGCACAAGTTGTTGCTCTCGTAACGATGGGCAGACTGGAAAACAACAACTCGCGCACAGCACTCAGACAATTTTGGATGACACCAGCAACTCTTACACGATCCTTGTCACGTAATACTGATCGCCCCACCCCCCACCCCCCCACCCCCCCCGCCCCATCTCAGGAGTACTGCCGCGAGGAGGACGCGCCCTTTGTCGCGCGCGTCGTCGACACGCTCGCCTTCAACTCCCTCCTCGACAACCAGGACGCGCCGTCGCTCGCGCCGTTCTCGCGCCTCCTCGACGCCGCGCGCCGCAGGGCGTTCCGCCGCGGCAACTTCTCGCGCCGCGCGCGCGCGCCCTTCGGCGCCGACGCCGCCGCCGACTCCTCCGCCGCCGGCAGCGCTTACACGCCCGCACACGAGCTCGCCACGTTCGTGCTGCCGCCGCCGCGGCCGGACGCGCGCAAGCACCCGCCGCCGCCGCCGCCGCACGCCGCCGCCGCCGCCGAAGCCCCCGCGACCCCCTCCTCCGGGGGCACCCCCAAGCTGACGCCGGGGACGACGTCCCCCCCGTGGCAGCGCTCGCGCGAGGGGACGCCGGTGGGGGGCGTGGCGGCAGCCGCGACCCTGATGACTTCAACTTTTAACTCGCACTCGCCGCGGCGGCACAGCGTGGGGGTGTCGTCGCCGCTGTCGGGCGGCGGCGGCGGCAGCGGCGGCGGCGGCAGCGGTGGCGGCGGCGGCGGCGGCGCAGGGTCGCCCGCCAAAACGCCGGGCGTCGCGCTAGTGCGGCGCACGCGCACGCTGCCCAACGTGCTGCCGCACGCCGCCGCCGTGTCGCGCGTGCACACGAGCACCAACCTCGGCGCCATGGGCGCGGGCGGCAGCGGCGGCGGCGGCGCGGACGGCGTTTTAGACGACGCACAGGTAGGAGATGGGCGCGCTGTGTTTGGCGCAATGTTCAGAGTAGTTGCCTGGCGTGGAATACCCTAGCAAAGTCAGCCGTTGCGAGTGAATCTTCTTTTCCTGCCAGTGACGCTGTATGCCCACGTCGCGCGCGCCATCCGTGAGCGCCGCGCGTGGGGTGCTGACGTCACGAGCGGCGGCGGGCGGCGCCGGCCAGCCGGTCATTGTCGCTGCTGTCGCGGCGGACGACGCGCGCACGCAGACGCACGCACCCGCTCCGGGCGCGCACCCGCTCCACTCCCGCACGCACACGCGCTACCTGCCTCCAGCCGCATTCTCACGTGTGCCGCGTCCTTGCGTCCGCCCTCGCGCCGCTTCTCTCTCTCGCGCGCAGCTCCTCCTGGGCATGCTGCGCCGGCGCAGGAGCTCCGCGCTCGACGCCACAGGCGGCGGGGGCGCGGGGGGGGCGGGGGGGTGTGTGCACTCCCCCACGACCGCCTCATCGCGGCCGCACGCGGGGTCCATAGACTCGGGCTTTGCGGAGCGCGCTGCTCCCGCGCTGTCTTCCATTGGTGGCGGCGGCGGCGGCGGCGGCAGCGTCAACGGCGGCAGGCTGAGCTGGTACGGGGAGCGCCAGCTCGCGGTGCCGCTGTCGCAGGTGGTGTGGGAGCCGGAGCCGATACTGCTGACGGAGGTGCGTGCCGCGCGGCAGCCGCTGCTGCTTTGTGGCCCGTTCACCAGCTGCCATCATGCTCTGTGTGCCCTGCTTGGATTTCATATTTAGATGCGGCATGGCCCGTGTGGTTCGCTGCACCGCATCACTGACGATTCGTTCACGGTATACGACCGTGCAGACCGTTGGCACGCGCGGGTAGCATCCCCGCTGTGCGACAACGGATCGCGCCAGGTGACGGCTCGCGCCGCGCGCGCGCGCGCGCACCGCATCGCCCGACCTCAATGACAGCGAGCGCCCTTACTCTGCAGACCGCACGCGCGCACCGCATCGCTTGATCTCAACGCCATATAGCGCCCTCATCTTGCAGACCTGAAGAAGAGCGAACGCACCCTCCTGTGTTGCGCCGCCTTCAGGCCGAGGCTCCATGGCAAGATCAGGAGCCCCGCTCCTTCACCCTCGCGGACGCGGGCGAAGCCGCGGGGGTGGACCTGGTGGACCTCGTGAAGCGCCAGGCGGCGGCGGTGCAGGCGGCGTGGGGGAAGCAGGGGGCGGACGCGGCGCTGCAGGGCTGGCACACGGCGCTCACCGTGGTGGGGGGCGTGGGGGCGGGGGGGGCGCACTTCAGCACCTCGGAGGTGAGGACAGCGCGACAGGAAGTACAGCACGTATGCTCATGACGTATGAGACATGTGGTAGAAGGCAAAGTTAGGGTTAGGCGCTGTAACGCTGGCACACGGCGCTCACCGTGGTGGGGGGCGGGGGGGGCGCACCTGAGCACCTCGGAGGTAAGAGACGCTCATGCGTATGCGCATGTATGGGTAGACATATGCATAGTGGTGATGATGGGGTTGCGGCGGAGGGCGCGCCTGAGTAGTACCTCCAAATATTTGGAAGTATCTGAGATGGACGCCACGATGAAGCCCCCTTGGGGGCACAGGGTATGTGAGGTACATGGATGTGGGTACAGGGTATGTATGCAACGTGAAGGGTATGTAGGTATTGCTGAGGGTAACATGGTATGGGTACATGATCTGCGGCGCATGCGCAATTGGGTGTGCTTCACAGCGGCGCGCGCCCGCTTTGACGTCTACACTCGCCCCAGAATCATGGGCAGCAGGGGGGTGACACCGTTGTCGCAGTGTGATCAGGGGCAGGAGCTCAGCGAGGTTAGCACACTTCAACTTGAACTTCAATGAGGCAGTGAATTTTGCGGCAAACAAATAGCAAGAGCCATTGCTTACTTGAGGTTCTTGCTCGGTGGATATGTGTGGTTTTGCTCACCACAGCAAGTACAAATAAATTGTCGGGTCTGCAATGTCCAGGATGTCATGTCAATGCTGACGTGCGCAGTAGCGATCCTCGTTGACCCGGCACATACACCGTCATGTGATGCGCGCCATCAACAAGCTCACATGCACTTCAACATGAACTTCAACACGCATGACATTTGGTGTATGTGTGCGCTCGTACAGATACGTTCTGCACATCAAGATTGCCGTTGAATCGACCAACGCGCAATGCACGCCAGCCACCGTTGCCGCACAGTTCCATCAGCACTTGCCCACGCTTTACTGACAGTAATCGTCTCCCTCCAGCATTTTCAACTCTGCCGTCCGCTGCACTTCACCCTCACACCGCCACTTTGTTCTCGTGCACTCTCAGGCCGAGAGCGGCCCTCTAGACGCTGCAGGGGAGCAGCTGTATGCGTGCCTGGAGGCAGTCTTCTCCAGCGACAGGGTGGTTGAAGATAGTATACACCAGGTGCGCATGTCATTTGCCTGCAGCGCCTGCTGTGCGGGTGCCGGGTGCATTCGCGGACGACGTACACATGTTGGTCTGCGTGTGCGCCAACAGTCTTGCAACCGCCCCACGCTGACATCACACGGGCATGTACACCACAAACAAAGGCCATCTCAAAAGCTGTTGCTGTTTTGAATGCAAGTCGCTGAATTGACGCACGTATGACTTGGCACCCAAGAATGGTGGGGAGGCGTGCCTCCATGTCAGGGCCGCTTGCTGCAGTAATGTGCCATATGCACATGCAGGCCACGTATCGCCACTGCAGCAGCAGCCGACAGCGGCCAGGCATCGGGCCATGCGCTGGCCGTTCAATAGCACCTCACGACCTGCCAGCGATCCTTGCCGACGGCAGGACGCAGCTACTCAATGCCGCAACACGATCTGTTCACACTCTTGCTGTAAGCACGCGCGGCCGGCCCCCCACGTCACAGTGCAGGCCAGTAGCCAACGCCATCTATTGATCTGTTAGCATGTGCTGGGCTTGCTTGTTCGATGTGTCGTGAAACCCGCCTCAACGCTCAGGCGGAGGAGCTGCTGCGCGTGGAGCCCTCGGCGCAGCGCCGCTTCCTCCAGGTGCTGTCGCAGGCGGGGCGGCGCGGCGCGGCGAGCAGGGGGCCGTACCTGCTGCACGGCCCCTCCTTCGAGGCGCTCGCGCGGCTCAGCTACACGCTGCTGTGCGTGTGCGTGGACGGCGCGGACTACGAGACGGCGCACGCGCTGCTGCAGCTCACGGGCGCGTACTTCCAGGCGCGTAGCGTAGTGTACAGTAGTGCATGCGAGCCGAAGTGAGCAAGTAGCGAGAGTGGTGACGGGGGGGGGGGGGGGGGGGGGGGGGGGAAGTTGAAGTTTTGCAGTTTTCTTAGTGCTGTGTGTTGTGTTTGGGGGGGTCAGGCGGGAGGACTGCGCAGCCGCGCGACGTGCCGCTGCTGCGCAGCTGCGGGGGGGGAGTGAAGGCAGGAGATGTTGAGGTGTGCCGGTGGTGGCAGTCAAGAGGCGTGGTTGAAGGCGATGCCAGGTTGAGGTGCCGTCGCGGCGGCTTTTGTGTGTGTTACCGCAGAGACCGAAACCGCACTGCCGCTTCAACTTGAACGTACCCCATGGTATCACAGAGCGAGCGCGTTGGCAAGTGCAAGTCTCCGCTGACCGATCAGTTTGCGCCGTGAGGCTCTTGTCCGCCAGCTGGGCCGCCGCGCCTAACCTAACCCTAACCCTCAGGATGGCCACGCGCAGCCTTCCGCAGCAAGGCCACGCACAAGCACGGCGCGCGCTGTTGCATGCGGCGCGCCGAGCGCAGCGGCGCCAGTCTGCTCGCATCGCAGTGCGCGGCGACGCAGCGAGCTCGCCACATCGGCACGCAGCGCGGCGCACACACCACGGTGCGCCGCCGCGTGCACTGCGTCCACGACCGCCGATCTGTCGAGCAAACGTACGCTCAAGCGCATGGCGGCAGGCAACCCCTGTGCAGACGCCGGTGCCGTCGTTGGTGCGTCTTCTGTCCCGCTAGCGACGGCAGCAACTGAGGGCTTGCACATCTTCAGGCGTGTGCTGCTCCGACCTGTGTCGGCGGTGCCGTCCTCTGCTCCTGCCAGTGATGGCGCCAATTCTTGATGCACCTGCTGGCGCGCTACGAATGATCCTTGAGAGCGCTGCCCAGCCACAAAGGCGCTGTCGTGACAGCGTGGCAGCTCCCTTTGTGGACACCACCTTCATTACATGATATTCAATATATACTTCAAGCATGTAGATACAGATGTATACAGCACTGACTTTGTGCAGATGGACGGACCTGCAGCAGCTCAGCATTTGTTCCTCTGAACCCCTGCTTGCGCGCCGCGACAGATTCATGAGGGTGCTGCGGAGGTGGGCCCCCTCGGCCGCGAGGCCGCGCGTTACTTCACCGAGTTCCTCTCGGGGCGCATCCGCCGCCACCCGATATTCGCCATGGTGGACTTTTGGCTGCACATACTGGGGCAGACGGTGGACTCGCAGGTGAACAGGACTCGAAGTATGTGTTGAAGTAGAGCATGAAGCAGGTTGGAAGTGCATGAAGCTGCGCCTGCAGTGCTCGGCAGCTCGCGCGCACACGCAAGATGGCTCGCTCACTGCGCCTTCGCGCCGCGCTCGTGTCGGTTGCGTGCCGCCGCCGCAGCGGTGCGAACCCTGCTTCGAGGCGCGTCGCCCGTCTCCTTGAGCGCTGCTGCGCGCGTGGCAGCGCGCTGCGCAACATCGCTCAACAACTGCACATCACCAATCACCTGAGCAAACATCGACTCAACGGCGTTTCAACTCAAAAGATCACCGCCGCCTGTGTCGCCGCCTCGCTTGACGCGCCTGCGCCAGGTGGCGAAAGCGCGCGCGCGGCGGCGCGCGCGGCTGCGCGGCGGCGGCGAGAAGGGGCTGGGGGGCGGCGGCCGCAGGGGGCACGTGCGCGGGCACCACGGCAGCGCCGCCGGCTCTGCCAAGCTGTCGCGGTCGGTGCCGGGCAGGCGCCTGTCGGATGTGAGTTCAACGGGCATGGTGCGCGTCACGCTTGCGCTACAGACCCTTGTCGCTGGAAGTGCGATTTCTGTCCGCTGCAAGTGTTCGTCTGGACCGCCGCCGTGCGTGAAGCGCCGCGTGCCGCACGGCGCGTCGCCTTCTAGAGCCCATTAGAAGCTGCATCTCACGCGCAGCGCGCGTGTCGCATGTCCCCCCTCAAGCCAAGGTGCACACACGCCCCCCAACCCCCACCGCCGTCTCCCGCGCGCAGCGCGACACGCGCGCGCCGTCGGCGCGCGACAGCACGGACGCGGCGCTGAGCGACAGCAACGAGATCTCCACGCTGCTGCTGGCGGACGGCGGCGGCGGCGGCGGCGTCGACGTCGACGACGACGAGAGCATGTCGTCGGCCGACAGCTACAGCGAGCAGTCTAGCGGGGAGTCGCCCGTGGAGGGGGGGGGCGAGGACGGGACGGGGGAGGGGGGCGAGAAGGGGGAGTCGAAGGCAAGTGGCACCCCCCCCCCTGGCAGTTGTGTGCTGCTGCGGTTTGCGCGTGTGCGTGCGGCTGCGCGCGGGGGCAGTTGCCGTCACAAGTGCTAGGCCGGTTCCGGGGGTACATGCATCGGTACACACTGCGCTCTACTGACTCTTTTGCGGTGCTGTCACATGTGGTGCCAGTACGCAGAGCATCGCAGGGAGGGGTGCATGCAGCATTGCCCCCGCCGCTGCGCTTGCTGCAGCAGTATTGCGCTCCCCTGTGTCACCATCACCCAAGTCTTCTGATCACACCGCCGGCCGCTTGCGCAGCGGCGCTGCGGCGACTCTGCATGGGTGTGAGGGTCACTAGGGCTACCAGTAGGATCGCCGCTGCGCGCGTGCGCTGCCCGAGCCGCTGTTCACCTCGCCACCTGCTGACTGACATCGAGACACTGCGGTGCAGCTATCACACCGCGCCCGCTAGTCCGGCAGCAGCCGCTTCCGCGTGCTGGTCGTCAGCCAACGCTAAGTGCGCATCCGTCCTTACACTGCCCCCATTTAGGAGGATCATGCGGCTGCTGTTCATTTTATAGAACACAACTGCAAGTGCACCAGTACCAGCCCGCCCACCGCACGAACCGCACGCCAGTCAACACGGCCCAGCATCGAGCTGGCATCGAGCACGAGCTACGTAGCTGCTGCTCATGCGCCCGCGCCGCCCCGCTGCTGCTGCCGCTGTCGCCGCCGCCGTCGCTCATGCTGCCGCCGCCGCCGCTCATGCTGCCGCCGCCGCCGCTGCTGCGCGCGCAGGAGGACGTTGCGGCGGAGGTGGTGTGCCGCGAGGCGCGCTCGCTGCTGTACGAGATGGTGGCCATCGGCATCACCGTGCACACGGCGGGCGACTTTGTGAGGGCGGTGGACGCGTCGTTTGGGCTGCCGCGCGACAAGGTCGCGCGCCTGCAGGTACGCAGCGCAGCAGCGCTCGCCCGCCCGCGCGTGCAAGCTCGCGTGCGCGATGACAAAGTGGGAGCCGTTGCGGTTTTGAGATGTTGGCGCGCGCGGTTCTTGTAGTGTCACGTGATGTGCTGGTAAGGAGGTATATGGGCGAATGACAATGACGATGCATCACAACATTTTTTGGCAATCTGATTTACACCAGGCTTCCGGATCATCAATAACAGGCATGCAACCTTAATCAGTGGACCTGCGAGTACATGAATGTGACCAACACACGAAAGTCTGCACTCTAGGCTGTATGTATACTCCTACTGGATGAACCTCAACAGCTGCAGCACTGTGGCCACAACCGGTCATCCACGCTGCTGCCACCAATCGCGCTAATGCGCATCGCTGCACAGTCTCGATAGAACGCGCGCAAGCACAGCACGCGCGTGAGAGCCCTACACCCCCCCCCCCCCCCCCGTTTGTGCACGATACGTCCACTTGTGGCTCACCGCTGCTGCGCCGTGCCGCCCCCTCCCCCCCCCCCCCCCCCCCCCCCCCCCCCCTCGCCCCTCGCTACTGTGCAGGAGCAAGCGTGGCAGATCTGGGACAGCTCGTCGGAGGGCATGCTGGACGCCACGGCGCCGCCTCCGGGCGCAGAACCTCAAGCGGCGACGCTCCCTCCGCCAGGGGGCGCCCCCCTCCCCTCCCCCCTGCGCCACCTGGGCTCCATGACGAGCGACGAGGTACTGTCGCCGCTGACGGCGGCGGGGCCTGCTGCTGCCGCTGCTGCTGCTGCCGGGGGGTCTATGGGTGCGGCGAAGGGGGGGGCGTACCTGTCGCCGCAACGCAGGGCGTCATCCATGGCGGACGCGCAGCAGGTGCGCGCATTCCTGCTTAGGATTTTTGAGGGTTTGGGTGTGCCCTGAAAAGTTGGAAGAAAACAAAGTGTATTCGCACATGTCCACTTGGAATGAACTGTTTCACGAGCGGTCGTCGCGCGCAGAGGGCGGGCCGCAGCGGCGGCAGCGCACGTTGCGCGCGTGCGTTGCGAGGGTCGCGTGCGGCGTGGGTCAAAGCGCTGATGTTCGACAGTGCGCATTGCAATCGGGATTGTCTCGAGAGGACGCCAGTCGCGTACGCCGGGCACACAGCGTGCCTGTTCATGGGTCGATGCTGTGTGAGCGGTGGACTTGTCGAACTGTCCTTGCAGTGACAGTACTGTGGTACCGTCTGTACGACGACAGCAGATGGCAGTCTGATTCAACCGCTTGAGCGGCTCCAACAATGAGAAGCTCGTCGGCGTGCTCACTGCGTCCTTCAATCAGAGGAGTGCGCATTTCCAGGCCGGCAGTCTGGCGCGTGCCAGTCGTCCTGTGTCGCGCAGCATGACGCACGTGCACGCCCTCTAGTTCACGGTACCCCCATTTTCCGCCGTTCCTCGCGCTCTTCATCACTTCAGCGCTGACACTCTCTGCCCCCCCCCTCCCCCCCCGCGCGCGCGCCGCTAGATCATCGGCCAGCTGCAGACGGAGCGCATCGCCAGCCCGCGCCTGCAGGCCGCGCAGGCGCAGTCGGCGCAGGCCCGCGGCACCCTCGCCGGCACGCTGCGCCACGCTGCCGGCCTGTCCCCCGGCTCCCCCCTCTCCGCCGCGCTCTCCGCCGCGAGCAGCCGCCTCACGTCGCCGTCCGGCGCCTCCGCCGCCGCCACTGCCGCGGCGCGCGGCGGCGCCGCCGCCGCTGCTCCGCACTCGCCCGGCGCCGGCGCCGCGGCGCTGCGCCTCGCGCAGGAGGGCACCGCCGCCGCCGCGTCCGCCGCCTCCGCGGCGACAGCGGCGACCGCGGCGGCGGCGGAGGTGCTCTTCGAGACGCTCTCGCCGCGGCTGCGCCTCGGCAGGGCGCGGCGCTCGTCGCCGCCGCTGCCCGCCGCCGACTACGACGCGCCCGCGGCGCCGCCGCTGTCGCCGGGGGGGACGCCGCCGTCCGGCACGCCGCCGCGTTCGCCCCCCTCCCCGGGCGCGCGGTACCTGTTCAGGGGGGAGGGGGGGGGGTCGGGCGGGCCCGCGTCGCCGCAGAGCCGGCCGTCGTCGCCCGGTGGCGGCAGCAGCAAGCCCGTCGCCGCGTCGTTCGGCGGCGCGCTGCTGGCGGACGCGCTCGCGGCGCTGTCGGGGCCCGCGGCGGCGGTGGCGGCGGCGGTGTCGCCGCGCGCCGCGGCGGCGCTGGCGGCGGCGGCGGCCGCGGCGCCCGCCGCGGCGCTGGAGGCGCTGCCGTCGCTGGCGGAGGGCGTCGACGTGTGGCGCGGGGGGCAGGAGGAGGGGGGGGCGCATGCGGGCGCGGTGCTGTGCATGGCGGCGGAGGGGGACAGGGTGGTGGCGGGGTCGGCGGACGGGGTGGTGATGCTCCACACGCTGCGCAGCGAGCAGGTAAGCGCAGCGGACAGTGCTCGGCGAGAGGCGGCGGCGGCTGCGGCGCTTGACGCCGGTGGTGCGCCGGTTGGTAGCGCGCCGAAACTCGCGCTTTCGGCGCGCGTTTCGTTGACCTGGTGTGCTCCTGGCGTTGGCACGCATGAGCTTGTGTTGCGCGCGATCGCCGGCGCGCTGCGGCGCTTATCGTTTGCCTTGTACCCTTCTGTGCAATGTAGCGCTGTGAGCGGTGTGCAGGGCGTGTCAAGCTCGCCTGTGCCTGGTATGTCAGTGTTGATGAGCTGGCGAAAAACCAGGCCTAGTACGCAGGTGTTTGGTACAGGACACGGGATCAGTACACAGGTGTACATGCATGAATGCTCTCAAGGATGAAGCGAGAGTCACAGCATTTCAAGCGATGCCTACACTAAACGACGCCCGTTGCCCAGCACAAATTCACCCTATGTATGCACATGCATGCACCACACCACCCATTCAGACATGGTAGGCGCTAGTCAGTGTCAACATCATTTAAAGGCACTGCACGACGTGTGGCTGTTGTCCATGAATGCATACATAGGTATGGACATCAAATGAGCACAGTTTTCAGATACGCGTACATCAACTCTGATCATATAATCGTGGTTTCAAGCAGCGCCTGCAGTCGGCACCTCTCAGCATGTTCCAGAAGCGTGGGCGGTGATTGCGTCATCGCGTCAACGTCTCCAATGTCCCCCACACTGCTGCTACTCTCCTTCGCTGCGTTCAGCGTACACCCCATGTCGCCAGTGCTGACGTGCGGCGCTGGTGCTTGTTTCTGTCGCTATTTCTCATGCCCGCCAGTCGCCGCAGTCCGCCGTCCTGTGCGGCGCCTCTGGCGCGGTCAACTGCGTGCAAATACAGGTGAGCTTCTTATGCGCACGTCGCCCTCAGCAGCGGCGCCGCAGCTGCGATGACGCGCTGCAGCCGGCCGCTGTGACGCTGTCGTCGGACACTGCAGAGCTTCACGCCGGTGTCGCCGGCCGCAGCATGCGGTGTCCTGCTGCAGCGCTTCACCTCGATAGCAGGCAGTGCCCTGAAAGCTGCGTCGCTCAGCGCCGGCGGTTTGCCTCAACAGGCGGCTTTGTTCGGCCGATGCGTGCCAGAAAAGAAAGTGAAACACTCATCAGCGTTGGTTGGTCGCGGCACTTGCATGTCAAATGTCAGTCTAGCGCGTGGCCAACCCCCGCTGGCGTCATTAGTTGCACCGTCTGGGCCATCTGGGGCTCGGCCTGGTGCCACTCACCACATGTGCCCTGTGGCGGCAAATGTCGAGTGCGCTCTCGCTGCTGCTGGGCGTAACCGCAACCTCACTGCAAGTCTGCGCATTCGTCTCGCCGACGAACGCCCTGATCCTGCGACAGTGCTCGCCAGCGCAAGCCGCGCACTCGCTCCCATACGCCGCAAGCAGCGTGCATCGACGGGGCTTCGCGAGCAGGTGACAGTGCCAGGGCGCGCAGGGGTAGACGTGACCAGCAGGCACGGAGCAAGCAGCAAAGGCACCACAGGGCACGTCACACGGGAGGAATGTGGTCCACTGCATACATTCGCGCCAACTCTCACACCATTGCACGCGCCGCGGTGCATTCCCACCTCGTCGCAGGACGGCTGGGTCTTCGGCGGCTGCGCGGACGCCGCCGTGTGCGCCTGGCAGCACGCGCCCGCGACAGCGCCATCGTCCCCGCCGGTAGCAGCCGTTGCCGCAGCCGTCGAACGGCGCGCGCCGCACGGGGTCCTGAGGGGTCACACGGGCGGCGTGCGCAGCGTGGCGCTGCTCAGGCGACGGGGTGCCGCGCCGCTCGTCGTCAGCGGCGCGGAGGATGGCCAGGTACGCGTCGCGACCGTTGCAGCACTCAGCATGTGCAAAAGCCGCAGGGTTAGTGCGCAGGTAGGTTGCACAACACTGGCTAGTTTTGTGGCCTCTTGCCGTCAGCGGCGCGGAGGACGGCCAGGTGAGTCTCTGACTCCCTCTCTCTCTCAGCGCACGTTTGGCCAATTTTGACAGGTGGTGGTATCTAGAAAATCATGGAAAAGGTTAATGCGTGAAGGCTGCAAGACCCCAAAACAGTACTGATGCGCTGGAAGGCGGTGCAGCGCTCACGCATCGCAGCGCTCAGCATGTGGAAACGTGTCACAGGGTTTGTGCGCAGGTAGATAATGAAGTGAGCCGTTTCAAAGCGCTTGGTAGTGTGGTTAGGGTCTTGTGACTGATTTCCTGTGATTGCCGGTGCAACGCGGTCGGCACTTGTGCGTGCCCCGTGCGCGTTTGTGGCAAAAGCGTACGGGCAGCACGTGATGGCACGACCGCAGTGGCTACTGCTGCTGCAGGAGTAGGAACGCTGCAAGGAGCGTGCTCGAGCGCTGGTACAGAACTCAACAAAGCCGCCCTTGCTTTCAGTGTTCACAAGGGTGATTGACAATTTTGCTGTCTGCGACAGAAGCGTCTACCGGACCCTGGCACCTGTAATTTAGGGTTAGAGTCAGACTGCGCCGACGTGTCCAAGCACTGCCCCAGGACTCAACAGAACTGCCGCCGTCGCCTCAAGTGCTCACAAGTTCGCTGCCTCTCCCTGCTGTCCGCGGCAGATGCGGTTGTGGGACCCCGCTGCCCTCGAGTGCATCGCGACGGAGGCGGCGCACAACGGGCACGTGGTGCGGCTGACCGCCGGGCCGAGTGGCGATCAGGCAAGCGCCATCTGTTGATCGCTGCTTCCTTGTTGAATCACTGGATCGTGTTGGTCGCTGCTGCCCAGCGTTCCTGTAGTACCGATCAGACCTCTGACTGGTTTGGTGCAACGACAACGACTGACTTGAGAAGTTGGAACGCGCTGGCTAGTCTTTACCACCAGTGCCCCCATGTGATCATCAGGCGAGTACCCAAAAACTTGTGTGCGTGTCTTCGGCCGGACAGACCGCAGTAGCTTGGTGTGCTTCATTGCACGGAATTCTTCGTGCAAGCTGCATATATGGAGGTCTGGCATAGCCGGGAGCATACATGTGGCTTCAACATGTGGCTTCACGCTCAGCAAAGTGAAAGCGCTGGTCGTCTCAATGCTGTCAGGCGGTGGTCGGTCCGTGGTCTCAATGTGCCGCGCAGAAATGCCCCGCCAACCGGATGCGCACGCTATCCTAACGAACAGAGCATTGTGGAGGCCCCGCCAAGCCTGTCCTTCCATGGGATATATAAATATGACGCCCCATGGACACAAGTTTGCTCACATGCCATGTGCGCATGCCCTCGTACGCTCCCATCGGATGAGGAGGGAAAACACCACCTACCTCTCTCTTGCTCTGACCCCCCCGCGACCCCCCCGCGACCCCGTTGCCCCCCCCCCCCCCTCCCCCCCCAGATCCTCAGCGGCGCGTCCGACGGCGGCCTGAGCCTGTGGGAGGCCACGAGCGCGGGGCTGCGCTGCGTGCGCCAGTTTGCGGGCCACGACGGCGCCGTGTGCGGCGCGCAGTTCACCGGCGCCAACACGGCGACATCGGCGTCCGCGGACCGCACGCTGCGCCTGTGGGACAAGCGCGTGCGCGGCGCCGTGGGCGTGCTTCGCGGGCACGAGGCGCCCGTCACGTGCATGCAGGTGAGGCGAGGACGGCGGCGAGGCAGCCGACGTCGAAGCGCGCCACCGTCTGGTGTGCTGAAATCTGCACTTACACTTGCGAGCGTGTGTCGCGGCGCGCAAGCGTGTGTGTGTTGGTTCCGGTGACGCCGGCGGGGCAGCTGACGTTGAAGTGCACCAAATGGCGTTGAAGTTTGTGCCCGCAGCCGCCACCGTGTGTGTGTGTCGCGCTGCACAGTGCGGGCTCTTGCCGTGCGCGCCCAGGGGTCGTCGATGCAGCGCGCGTCTCGGCGACTGTACGGCACACAGCCCCCTCTGACCCTAGGTTCGCCTCACAACAGTTTATTTTGCACGAGTATTTGCCAGAGCGAGAATCGGAATGGCGGCCACAATCGCGCGTGCGTGCAGGTTGCTGGCGCGTGCGGGAATGCGCCGTTGGTGACGCTCCACACTTGCGCGTATGCGCATCCGCAAGCGCAACACCAGCCGTGAGCACTAACTGTGCCGGTGCACAGTCTACATGTACCCCCTTGCATGGATTGCGTGCTCGCTGTCAATGTGCCAGCGCTAAGTAGTTTTGGTTTTGTGTCGCGACTGAACAGGTACATACTGCGCGTTGCCGACCAGAAATCTGAAATGTCAGTGATGGACCTGTCCAATGATCAAAGATGCCTGTGTGCACCGTGCCCCTCCACAGCTGGGCCCTCTCGACAAAAACTCCTTATCGTCAGGATCAGAAGACGAGACGATCCTGGTGTGGGACACGCGCACAACGGGGCGCACTGCCATTCACACCCTGAGAGGGCACAGGGGGCGCATAACCAGGTACATGAAATCGCGGTCGTGCCGTTGTTGAGCAGGAATCAACGTCGGGCTGTTGAAGCAGTGCGCACTGCACGATGCTCGAGAAGCAGCTCTCAGCGTGCGCTGGTGGACACACGCACACAACTTGTATGGTGCACTGTCAGCTACGCGCGAGCTCCATCAGTACGCAGCACATGCAAGACGCATTGACTCCATGCCATGGGCAACATATGGGGCCTTGCACGCACTTGACTCGTCGAAACTGCCCCTTTCCCACAGACCAATGCATGCCCGCTGCGCTCGTTGCGACGGCCTCTCTGCGATGGCCACCGACAGGCACACGCAGTACGGTCGCGCTGACGGCTGCAATGGCAGCCCTCCCCCCTCAACCTACCACGCCACCACGCTCTCTTCTAGCATAAATGTGTCCTGAACCAACCGCCTTGCCCCCCCTCCCTCCCCCCCCCCCCGCGCCCACTCTCTCCGGCCTCCCGCAGCCTGCTGCTCTCAGGCGCGCACCTGTACAGCGGCGCCGCCGACGGCGACCTGCGCGAGTGGGACTGGGTGACGGGCGAGGCCGTGCACGCGCACCGCGGCGCGAACGCGGGCGCCGCAGCGGAGGGCGGCATCACCGCCCTCGCGGGCACGCGGGCCGCGGTGGTGAGCGCTGGCAGCGAGGGGGCGGTCAGGGCGTGGCGGCGGCTGGAGCCGCTGGCGGATGTTGACTTGTAGCAGTGGCTGTTGGCTAGTAGCGCCGCAGAGCCGGCGGCACGTTGTTGAGCGGTGCTGCCCATGGCTCGGCGCACGCGCGCCCTGTAGACTACCTGCGTGCTCTGGTTGCGGCACGGCGGCGTGCCGGCAGCTGCCCGCGAGTGCCATTTGTCGTGTTGCCTGCGGTGCCAGGCAGCGGCGAGGCTCGCAGTGTGTACACACATGTGCACAGCGAGTGCACACGCGACAGGCACCCACTTGGAAAGCCTCTTGCTGCATCTGTTCCTCATGGTCTCCCTAGCCCTGTTTGTCATGATCTCCCCTGCCCGCGCAGCTGTTCAAATGTACATCGGCGGCCAGCGAGCCATGCGTCTGCAGCACTCCAATAGCCTGCTAAATGATGTTGTTTGAGGGGTCTGCAGTGCATGCAAGTTGAGCGCTGCTGCAGCCGCAGCTGTGCACAGGTCATACCCTCATGTTGTCACAGCTCCGTGTTTGACGTGTTGAAGGGTGGTAATCAGTTGCCGTGCTTCCAATATACATGGCAGTTGTAACCCAGTGCAGTGCAAGAAGTTGCGTTTACCGCTGTTGCCAATATAGCAGACAAGGCATCACATCTGCATCTGTTCTGCATTGCAACACACGCGGTTGTTGTGGCAGCGCTCAAGGCCTGCTGACAGCATGGTGTCAGTGTGCTCAACTGCCCCATGCTTGCTTGTAGTGTGGACATGCGCACTGTAGCTCATCGTTGCGATGCCACGTGGCAAGGCACTGGCATGCAAGCGCCATCATCAGAAAACACTGACTGGGCACTCACTCGCCACTGTTGTGGAAGGATGGCGCATAGTGTACTTTTTATTGATTCTCGCTCAGGGCGCGAAAAAGCCCATATGATGGTCTCACTTGATGCTGCTGTACGGAATCTACATGTCGTGTGACTTCTGAAAGTGTCTCAACGACAACCACTCAAACGCCGCCGCCGCCAAATGGCATCTCGGGATCCTCCCCTTTTTCAGGTATGCTTGCCTAGGGCGCTAAAAACGCCCAGATGGCTGATGTCAACTGGCGACCAGATACTGCATGCATCCTTTTGATGAAGCACTAAGTGTCTGAATACTCATGCGACAATTACCCTGGCTGATGGTGTACTACAATCTTGATCCGGCCAGCGCACCTCACGTGGTCTAGCATAGGCATTATGTGGCATCATTGCATGCGGTGAGCGCAGGTGTGCCGATGTTAAGCAAGAAGTGCAACAGCGCAACGTGGGCATCCGAAGTTGTTTACGACTGTATTAATCATGTGCTTCGGATCTAGGTAATGTTGCAAAACAATCAGAATGTATAGCTGTCGGCAGCTTTAACTGACAGCGGCTGTAGTTACAGCAGCACGTTCGCTCCTGGTTATTTTGGTACCCCAGTCATGGCCTGTGCCTGCTTGTGACAGAACGCCAAAAAAAGAAAGCACATGCGCGTGTCAGGCACAGACGATGATAGACAACGGCGGTGCAGCGGCACAGGAGTCATGCGATGCTGCATTTGGAGAGCAGGGCTGCAGGTGGCCAAAGCTGCATGTAAATAGCCATGAATGAAATGCCACGTGTGCATACGCACGTGCACGTGGTCGTACCATCTGCAGAAAGCTCCTCAAAGGCGACTTTTCCTAGGCATTCCCGGCTACCCCATTTGCAACAGAGACAGGGTCATTGCCACATCCAAGCAGCATCTGCATGTGAAGTGGCACATGGCACCTCAAGCTGATGGGATTGCAGCTACTTAACGATGTGCCCTGTATGCACACACAACAAAAGGCTGGGTGTGTGTCCAATGCACGCGTTAAGCATCAGTTGCACCGCGCATCGCCTTTCACACAGATCGAAGTACCTCCGATGTGAAATTTGCAGGAGGCAAGTGCGGAAGGGGAGGAGAGCACCTGCAACTCTCCGTGGTCCTTCCTGTGACTACAGTAGCAAGGCGGCTTCTGCGTCTTTTCCTTCCGGACCATAGAGTATTGAAGTCCTGCTGCCCATACCATAGCGTCGCAAAAGTGCGCGCTTGCCTAATAAACAGACATGCTTGGCCGTCAATGTGCAAGTGCCCACCCAGTACACGCACCGAAAATCAACGGCTGGGGATCACGCTGCTGGCGCCGATGCCCCACGTGAACGCGTAGCATTCTTGTAAAAGCACAATAAGGTATTACAGATAGAATCATGTGGTGTGCTGCTACTTGCTGTTGCTGAGCACACAGCACCCTCGCCAGACACTGTGTGCAGAGGAACTCGCACTGTGCAACATCTAGCATGACCCGACCCACCTTCGTGGTCGCACAGTTCTTCTTGCACTCTGGTAAGCACTCGCCGCGGGAGCGCGTCATTGAGCCCTTGGGCTTTGTGCACTCGTAGATGCACTGCAGCAGGGGATTCAGGGGGGCGAAACAAGCAGCACACGTGTCAAAGGCGCACTCAGCAGAGGAGCAGGTGATTCTCGTGCGTGGTGACGCAGCGCATGGTGGCGCTGATGTGTCGAGAGCGGATGCCTTGTGGCCAAAAACTAGCATGATGATCATGACCGTACGGCAACAGATGCACTGAACCTGCTGCTAATGGCACCTAGAAAAGAAGACTGTTGACTGATCCACTGGAGTTGGTCACGCTACCTTGACAGCGGCTTTCCACGCAGCATTGGCGCAGTGCAAGGTCAAGGCGCAAACGGCGACTCATGAGTGAGCTTTCAACAGCTCAGTGAAATTCCCGAAGCTATTCGCGACACGCTGCATGTTTTAGCGCAACGCTCCCACGGCCATCGCACCTGGCTGATGCAAGCCTGAAACTTGGGATCGTCCTTTGTTCCCACCTTGGAGGGGTCATCCTGCATGTAAATACAACCAATGTGAGTCAGTCCAGATCACCACAGTGCAGCAGCTGTTGCAGAGAAGCGATGCCGAGGCTGCTGACGTACCTTTGCAACAGCGGCACCTGCAAACCCCACAGCAGCTACCGATGAGGCGATCCCAGCGAAGACGTCTCTCCTGGAGACCAGTCCGGCTGCTGGCGCATGTGCAGGCTTCGCGCAGGCTCCATTCCTCCATGCACCAGTGGCTAAAGCCGCGGCACCGCTGCTGCAGAGCAGCAGTCCAGCTGCAAGGCAAGGCAAGGCAAAACTCGTGCTTTGGTCAGCTGTTTGAATGCACATGCAGTGCAAAGTCATTGCAGTACTGCTTTCCAGGACGCCCGTCGCTGCCCTCGTACCTGCTGACAGCTTCATGACACCAGCGCAGGGATTCGTGTGCTGGAAGTTGGACAGTGCAAGTTGAGGTTGGTGTCGATACTTCTAGCAATTGTTGCAACGCAATCATGGGTGCGCCAATGGCTGGAATTGGATCTGCTGCCGATAATGCACGCCTGTACGCTCAGCCTGGCAGCTGCACATCAGTAAGTTCCGCGCACGCCCCTTCTGGTTGTACAGCCGCAGCGGCAATGCTGCAACACTCGACAGCGAGCACTATTTGGTTGCAGGTTCAGCAAAACCTGCAAAGTCGTGTCTGCGGCACGCCTGCACTGGAGTCACGATGGCTCTCACGCTGGCGCTGTTTTTGACATCAGAGGGCCGCTTTCTGCAAAGCTGCACCGGCACGCAAAGTTTGCCACTTGTGTGAAGTGGATTCAGTGAGCATGACATGCAGCCAAGGCTCTCATGCTGCCACTATTGACTGTGGGATTGCCTGCGTCCAGCTGTCATCGACACGTGTTGCAGTTCTTTGTCGACTCTGCTGGCGTTTTTTGCGACGGTATGACCTGGTTGCACAATGCAGCACTTCTGTGGTATGACACACGTGACACACAAGGCATTAGAGCGGCAGTCGTACGCAGTCTCGTGCCGTATGTGATCGTTGATGTGTCTGTATGGTGTGTGTGCGCCGATCGGCAATAGCAGGGGGCATCGTCATCACATCACCTACCCACAACGAGAAGTAAATAGAAGCTGTTGTGACCACATAGGGGAGACAATTAGTCCAACTCATTGAGTCTATGATCTTGGCAAATTATCACCTGGCAGCATTGGGAGCTGCAGATTAGAGGGGCCTTCAGCTTCACACGACAGAGCCCTGGCGCGCAGATGCTTGGTTCTGCCTGGGCTTGACTCACAGGCTTGCGTTGTGCAGGTTATGACACGCCTGGCATTGTCAACAGGGGCGTGGAAAGGCGGATGAAGCTGGTGCAGACATAGATGCGCTACATTTGTGAAAATGACATTACAAGACACAGGATCTGCGCGCATCAAACAATTCATTTGACTTTCGCAAGAGTATGCACGAAACCCCAGAGTATCATCAAAGCACTTTCGCACCTCAAAGAAAGCATCCATGCAAAGTACATGGCAACGCTTGCTGAGTTCACTTTAGCAGTGCATACCGTAACAAGGGAATAGTGCTAGACACAAGTGTGCGCGCGCCCACAGGGAGCTCGTACCTGACAGGCAAAACGAATGCCTCGAACACGGACGGCTATGCTGCTGGGGTGGGGGAGGACGCGAAGGTCAAGCACCACACCGGCACCTTGACGTCATCTTGGGCTTTTGTGCCATTCGTGCAGGAGTCGTACGGACGGCTGGGCAAGCAGACAAGCCTTTTTGTTAAGGAGTTGGCAATGCACTCAGCACTGTGCTCAGGGGGGGGGAAGGCAGATGTGTTACGCAAGGCCGGGTTAGCTAAGCGTCAGATCCTCATTGAGCTGAGCATATCGCTGGCGCGGGAGTTGGCGGAGCGCGTCATGGCGTACACACGTGGAGCGCGAATGCTGGGCTGTGTTGCGGCGCCGGTATCCAAGCTCCTAGGGCACAGCGCAGACTAGGCTGCTGCGTTGACGCAAGCTTTTCGATTGCATAGGCAACCCGGCCTCCCTTGGGCCTTTATAAATACAAGTCCATACGTCCTTTCCAGAATAACATGCAAAACATCCCAAGTAACAAGAATCGGACAGAAACTATCCACTCTTTGTTCATGTACACCGTCGTAGCCCTCCTTGTACACATGTCAAAGTTTGTTGCGTGTACTAGCATGTAGGCCCTCCTCACTCATTGTCTCTGCACTACTGCCCCACCCACCCGCTTGCAGCTCTCGCATCAAAGGACCACATGTACTTTTATTAATTTCGCTTCGCAAGGGGCGCGAAAAGCCCTCTCTTTGGATGTGCAATCAATGCAACATTCCTTCTCCGAAGAGAGACTCAAACGCAAACAGGCTTCCCCCTCTTCACACTACCACCAACACCCCACAACCAAACCCTACTTAGGGTTGCCCAGCCGTGAGGCACACTTGTCCCGTCTTGAAAAAGATTTATGCAGGCCTGGGTCGCCTTTGACAGCGCCCAGAACTGAGGACCATGCTGACACGTCTGAATCACGCCTCTAGGCAAAATGATCACTGGGCACCAGGCACTGGTGCTAAGGGTATCAATGCTGTTGCTACGAAGAGTCCAACCCAACCCCAACAAACCCCACCCGAACCCCGATCGGTCCCCACTATCGAGCTGCACCAAAGTGCCTAAGCTACTGCCTCTACACGACCGGACCCACTTTGAGGCCTCCCGTGTCTCTGCCAAAATGCTCCTAACCGTAAACAGCTTTGTGCAGGCCTGGGCTACTGGTAGCAGCGCCCAGAACTGAGGACAATGGTCATGGATCACTAAGTGCCAGGCACTGGTGCTGCAAAGGCTGATGCTGTCACTCCAGCAAGCATATCTACTAAAACCCGCCCTTCTATTTGCTAGTGTTACCCCCCCCGGTGTCCCCGGCCGCACACTGGAACCCCTGCTGCGAACTCCTTCCTCCTGCTGCTCCTGCTCCTCCGCGCCGCTCCCGCCAAGCAGCTGCCGCCGCCTGCCCCGTCGCCGCGCACAGGCGCCGCTCTCTAACCACATGCCTTAGACAACACTCCGCAGAGTTGTATGACTAACAATCCAAGGGTGCCGCGAGGCCCCAAGATAGTGTCCTTGTGTCGGTTGTGGGTTGAAGGCGTGCGCCATCGCCGGCGGCAGGGACGGCGGCGGATAGGCTCCGGTCTTCGACGGTGTGGTTGCAGGTGTTGGTGTTCGCGTTGATGATCTTGGCGCAGCAGGCAGCAGGCTTGACACTCGGTCGCTGCGTCGGCGTAGGCCACCAAGCAGGCGAAGCCGCCACCTGCCAGCGCCGTCGCCGCATCGCTGACCCTCCCCACGAACAAGACTCTGAAAGAGTGTGTGTAACAACAATCAAGGGTACCGCTAGGTCCCAAGATAGTGTCCAGATGTGAGGTGCTGGGGCAGCAAATGCGGTGTACGGCGGCAAGTGCTGGTGGAGGCAGCGCAGGTCCGATGTCCACAGTCGCCGATGCAGCAGTCGGGGCCAGAGGTGCCAGCAGAAGCTGCGGTTTGCCGCCACACGAACAACACTCCATAGGAGTAGGGTCAACAATCCAAGGTGCCGTGAAGCCCCGGGATAGTGTCCTTGGTGGCGAACTTCAAGCGCAGGTTGGTCGGCACATGGTGGAAAAGGCACGAGCCCTGGCGACGGCCGAGCAGGCGTAGTCTGCAGCAGCTGCGCACAGCTGCATGAGCCCCACTCCTTCTGCTTCAGCCTTGGATCAGCTCGAAGAGCAATTGGTATGACAATCAACGGTGCCAAAAGGCCCGAAGATAGTATCCTTGGGTGGCGGGAGGGGAGGGAAGTAGCTGCTCGTGCTGCTTGAGAGGCGAACTGCAAAGCTTTCCATGTCCTTGCCGATGCCGCGAGCTCGAACGTAATGCTCCTCTGGCCTGCTGGTGCTGTGTGATAAGGGGCTCCAAATGTGCGGCTGAAATGTGGCAGGTGCTGCTGCGGCGCGCCAGATGCACCATGGCTGGTGAAACATGCTAGGCGCGCCAGACAAGCAGCCCCCACCCTCCACTTCATGGCGCTGCCACACCTTTCGATGTTGGCGAGCTGGCCCGGGGGGGGCAAAACGTGTGTATGTACATTTGAGCTGCCACTTGTCACTTGAGGCCTGCCATCTTCAACTTTCAAGCTGTAACCGTCGCCGACATAGGGTGATTTTCCCCTGCATGCCCTTCTCGGTGCGTAGCTGCAGCAAGCCAGCTGTAGCATTAGTAGCAGCAGCAGGAACTGCTCCAGCAGGGCTGTATCATTAGCAGCAGCATAAATCGTGGCAACGCATATACTAATGGCAGCGGCAAAGTCTGCATCAGCCAGCTGTAAAACAGAGCGGCAGGCGGAGCTTCGACAAGCTGCATCAGCTAACAGAGCCGACAACTGTTGCAGCAGTCACACTAGCAGGTGACAAAGCACTTGCTCTTGCCAAGCCGCTGGAGGGAACAACGGCACGAGCAAGTCGAGTCGGCACTTCAACACAACAGCACACGTGCTGTGACCGAGACACACCCACGGCAGCTGCAGCACGGGTTGACGAGCGGTGACTGCAGCAATGCGCGTCAAATACGGCGCCACCAGCAGACGTCGATCCAGGCCCCAAGATGTCGATCATCAGGAGGACGTCGAGGCTGGAGCTGACTCTGCATTTTGTGGCGTGGCGGCTGCGTTTGACTTCCAGCATCACGTCGGCACCGACCCGCAGGCGGAGTTGCAGGTGCGGGCTCATTCTGTAGCTATTGGTCACACATCTCTAAAACACTATTTGCACTGCTGATTCATCAACACTGCACCGCGCTCGTGCGTGATTGATCGGCATGCGTACCAACAAACCATCGACAGGTAGTGCGCCCCCCCCTGCTTCACCCCGCTGCTGCTGCTGCCATCCGCCCTCGCAGGTGCTCAAGAAGATCCTGATACGCGAGGGCCTCATGGAGCGGCTGGAGGGGCTCGGCGAGCAGCTGCGCCGCAACTCGCTCGCATCGCCCGCCGACGGCACCGCCGACTCCGGCGTGCTCGAGCTCCTGCTCAGCCTGCGTGACGTCACCGTGGAGGTCATCGGCGCGGTCTTGCGCTGGCGCGAGGCATCCGGCGTCGCGCCGCCGGATAATGACGACGATGACCCGACGGTGCCGCCGCCGCCGGCCTTCGTCTGGCGCGGCGAGAACTACCTGCTCAAGGCCGTCAACGACCTCAACTTCCTGGCGGGCATCAAGCCACTCGTGCGCGCGCTGCGCATGCACCCCGCCAAGCTGTGCCGCAACCCGCTCATGCTGCAGGAGACGCTTGACGAGCAGCGCCAGCGCGCCGCCGACCGCGCCGCCGCCACCGCCGCCGCCGCCGCCGCCGCCGCCGCAGCTGCGAACGGCGACGCCTGCGCCGGCGACGGCAGCTGCGGCAGCCCTGCATGTCTGACGCAGCTGCTGAGCGGAGGAGGCGCCGCCGCGTGCTACGCGGATTCGGACGCGCTGCTGCGAGAGCAGCTGCGGGCGGCAGCGAGCGCGCTGATTCGGGAGGAAGACTACGAGGCGCTGCGCGAGCAGGCGCCGTTCGGCGGCCGCATGATTGGAGCGCTGCCGCTGCCCGGCGCCGGCCGCGGCGCTGCCGCCGCCAAGCGCCACAGGAATGGCAGCCCCGGCGGCGGCGGCAGCGGCGGCGCGCAGGCTCGCAAGCCCATCGCGCCGGACGCCTTCGACTGGTACGACGCCGCGCGCGATCAGCTCATCGCGCTCAGCGCCAACGCGCGCGACGAGCAGTTTTACGCCAGCAGCCGCCGCTTCCAGCAGCGCAGCGGCGGCGGCGGCGGCGGCGGCGGCGGCGGCATGGATGCCAACGGGCAGGACGCACAGCAGCAGCAGCAGAGCGGCGCGTCGGGCAGAGCCCCGTGCGCGCTGCCGGCGCTCGGCGCGCCGCTGTGCGGCACGCTGCCGCAGGCGGTGCGGCGCACGAAGCGCACGCGCGCCGCCGCCTGCAGCGCCAGCACCCCGCTCCTGCAGCCCGCGCTGTCGCTCACGTCCGGCGCTGCGTCCGAGGACCACGCCGGCGGCAGGCGCGGGAGAGCGGCCACGAGCGAGGGGGTGGCAAAGTGGGGCGGTGCGGCAAAGGGGGGCGGCGGCAGCCGCATCGTGTGCTCGATGTCAGACCCGTTCGGCCACGGCGGCGGCGCGCCGGACGGCGCTTTGCAGGTGCAGGCGTACGGATGCGGCGAGGCGGCAGGCGCTGCGGGGGGCTACAGCGGCGGGGACGCTCTCGCGCTGGTCACGCCGCAAGACCTCCTGAACCTGACGACCGCCGCCGCAGCAGGGCAACAGGAAGACGGCGGCAGTGACGCGGCGGGCGGCAGCGGCGCCGGCGCCCCTGCCTCCGACTCGGAGTCTGACTCCAAAGCGCGGTCGCTCGTGTGCGCCGCCATCGGCATCCTGCTCGCGCCGCCCGACAGCATGCCGGACGCCGCGGCGACGGCGTGGCCGGCGGGGTTCCGCGCGTTGTGCGCCGAACCCACGCCAGAGGCGCTGCTGAAGCGCATGCGCGAGATGCTTTGCAGCGGCGGCGGCGCCAGCGATCGGGCGCCGGTGCCGCCGTTCAAGGCGCACGCGCTGCGGCCCTTCCTGCAGGTGCCAGCCATGCGGCCGCTGGTGCTGCGCGGCGCCGCCGGCGCTGACAGCGGCGCCAGCGGCGGCGAGAGCGCAACGCTGGCGCGGCTCATGGCGTGGGCGCTGCAGGTGCTGCGCGTTGCGGAGGGGTTCGAGGAGTGGAGCGCGTCGGCGCTCGATGAATGGTATGGCGCAGACGGCGGCGCCGAGGCCGCTGCTGCTGGCGCGACGTACACGGAGGCGTCGCCCGCTGCGCAAGCGCCTTCCGCGCGCGCGCACGCTCAGCGGCGCGCGTCGAGGGACGCCGCAGCGGCGGCAGCAGCGGGCGCCGCCGCCGCTCCGCACCGCGCGTGCGTCTACAAGTCGCTGCACACGCTGAGCGATGGGCAGAGCTACGTCATCAGCGCGCAGCGCGACGGCGCGAGCGGCGCGCTAGAGGTGTGCGCCTTCCACCCTGCGACGCGCGCGCGCGCGGCGCTGACGCTGGACGCCGCGGCCGTCGACGCCGCGCGCGGCGCCGCGTCCGTCGCCGCCTGGATCGCGGGCCCGCTCGTTCGGCAGCTGCGCGTGGACGGCGGCGCGCTGAGCATTGCTGCTGCCAGGGGGGCGAGGGGGTCGCGCTCAGCGCCAGCAGATTTGTCGCCAACGGCCATTAGCAGGTCGCCGTACGTGGTGCCGCCGGGGCCCGCGGGGAAGGGCGGCGCGGCGGCAGCGGCAGCGGGGGCGGCGGCGGCGGCGGCGGGGGCGCGGCATGCGAAGGCGGGCGCGGCGGCAGGAGGCGCTCCCGCTGCTGCTGCTGCTTCCGCTGCGGCCAGGAAGACCAGCGCGGCGGTCGGGCCGGCGAGCAAGGCGCCAGCTGCAGCAAAGCCGACGGTCATCAACAAGGCAGCAGCGCCTGCTGCGAAGCCTTTGCCTGCGGCGAAGCCAACTGCTTCAGTGGGTACGGTGGGCACTAGCGGCGCTGGTGCTGGCGCAGTGCGTAAGAACTCACAGCAGCAGCAGCAGCAGCGCAAGGCCTCACAATCAAAGGCAGCAGCGCCCTCGCACGCAGCAGCCGCTGCCACCGCGCCGCAGCCAGCTGAAAAGCAGGCAGGCAGCGCCAACAACACCAGTGCTGCAGCTCCTGCTCCCGCGCAATCGCAGAGCAGGCGCTCATCAGCTGCGTCCGTCTCGACAGCGCGGCGTGGCTCGACACGGCGGCCAAGCGCTGCCACCAACGGCGGCAGCAGCGCGGCGCCTTCCGCTGCTGCGGCGGCGTCCATAGCCACAGGCTCTGTCGGCGACGACGCGGACGACCTCATGATGGCGGGGGCGGAGTCCGACGAGGCAGAGGTGGACGCGGACTACGGCAGCACCGCGGAGTTTGAAGACGGCGAGGAAATGCCGTTGCCGCACGCTGCTGCTGCTGCTGCTGCTGCTGCGTCGCCCACGGCTGTAGAGCAGGCGCCGAGCAGCTCGCCGAGAGAGGAGGTAAAGGGCGACGAGGCGGCATTTGACGATGACTTTGAGGCGGAGGAAGGGTCCCTCGCGCCGCCCGCCGCTGACGCCGACGAGGTCCCGGAGGCTGCTGTTGAGGTTGACGCAGCAGCAGCAGCGGCGGTGGCGGCGCTGGCTGAGGTCGAGCGACGCGGGTCAGCCGCTAGCGCAGCGCCCTCTGCTGACGCGCTGACGGCCGCGGAGAGCGTCGCGTACGACGACGGCTTTGAGGCGGACGAGTCTGCGGCGCTGGCAGACAGCGAGGAGAGCGGCTTCCTGCGCGCGCCAGCGAACACGGGCGCGCTGCAGCGCGGCAGCGAGGTGGCGCGCGGCGGCAGCGGCGCAGGCCCCCTCGCCGCGGCCATCGTGCAGCTCGGCGTTTCCCGCAAGCACGACGCTGAAGGCAGCGGTGGCAGCGGCGGCGATAGCGGCGCGAGCGGTGGGATTGGCGACGCAGCAGCAGCAACAGCAGCAGCTAGTGTGCAAGACGCGCCTGAGCCTGAGTTTGAAGATGATGGCAGCCACACGTCGCCTTCTGCCGCAGGGACGGCAGCAGTCTCTGCTGCTGCAGGCAGCAGTGCGCCGGCGACGCTGCCTGGGCCGGCTCCCGTCGCCGGCGACGCCACCGCTGGCGAGTCGCAGGACGCAACGGACGACTACAATTACGACATGGAGGAGGACGCGGCTGATGACGCCGCGGAGGCAGCAGCGCCCGAGGGCAGCGCTGCCGCAGCAGCAGAAGACAGCCTCGACGATGGCAGCAGCACATCACGACCGCAGGCAGCTGTGCCGCAACCGCCTGTGCGCGCCTCAGATAGCCCTGCTGCCGCTGCAGAAGAAGGCGGCGACGGCGCTGCTGATGGTGATGGCGGCGACCATGCTGCCGTCACAGGCCACGGCAGCGCCGGCGATGACGACAGCATTGACAATCGCGGCGGTGGCGGCGGCGACAGCGTTGGACAAAGAGGAGGCGGCAGCCAGGCCGGTGGCGGCGCTGATGACGATACAAATTATGACTTTGACGAGGACGACGAAGCAGCGTCCGCCGCGCCCGCGGCTGCGCCTGCCGTGCCGCGCGCGTCTGCTTCCGCTGCTGCGCTCGTTCCAGCCACCGCCGCCGCCGCCGCCGCCGCCGCAGATCCGGACCCCAAGCGACGCGACAGCAGCGGCACCGCGGCCACCGCCGCCTCTGCTGCCGAAAGCGACGCCGCCGACGACATGTACGCCTTCTCGGACCGCGATGAGGACGGCGACGCGGCCTCCGCCAGCGCCGCCGCGCCGCCGCACGCGCCCAGGGGCAACCAGGAGGAGGACCAGCTGGAGCAGGCGCGCAGGGAGAGCGAGCTGGCAGCGGCGGCGGCGGCGGCAGCGGCGGCGCCAGGTTCGCCGGCGTCGGCGGCGTCGTACGCTGCGGACGACGATGACGACTTTGAGCTCGACGAGGACTGACGCGGCTGGCGCTGCGGCGCCGCAGCGGTCCGTTGGCAGCAGTGCATGCGTCAATGCACGAGACTTGCAGCGACCATGCCTGAGGCTTGAGTTTTGGGCGCTTGCGCTGGCCGTTTCGGTGGTGCCTGTCATGTAAGCCCAACACTGCACGTGTGCTGACATGACCGTAAGACTCACCCCACTTGCCCTCACTGACTCAGTAGACGCTGAGAAGGTGGAGGCTCAGGTTTGTGGATGTGGTGCAATGCTGAGCAATGCTGCACCCTTATCAGTCTACCATCACAGCGTTGTGTCCGCCATGCAAAACTACTTTGAAAGTACATGTCTTGCGTTGACTTGACTTACATGCTCGTGCTTCAGCAGAGTGACATGCAGACGCACACCTCACTGACCGCACAGGAATGAGCGCATGCGAGGCTCATTGCAATGCGCCCTGCATTTGCAACGCGCCCTGCATTTGCATCACCCCAGCGCGCTGTCACAACAGCTGTCGTCGTGCGCTTACTCGCGCAGCGCTGTGCCCGCATCGTGACGACAGGCATGGGGGGAGACGGTGCTTGCGCAGCTGCTCATGTGCAAAGCCGAGGAGGCTCGCAAAAGCAGCAGCCCTGCTTCTCAGGTGCTGTTTGGGCTTGGCAGTATACCAATGAAGAAGTCACGGGGTGCAACCAGCTCTTGTGAAAGGAAGTAAATCGTGCAAATGCTAGATCATGATATCAAATCAGCCCGGTCTGAGTGTCCATGCGGGCAAAAACTTGAAGCACGCAGTCCACGCATGTCCTGCACAGGCACTACGTGACATAACGTGGACGCTTGCACCGAAAGTGACGGGCTGTGTCAGTGTTGCTGCGCCACGCATAGCTGACAGTGCGTGCTTCAACATTGACGTATTGGCCACATCATCATTTGTGCAGTGGCAGCTTGGCCGATGCTGCAAAGTCAATACTTCCTGCACTCTGCCTTGATGATATATCATAAATTGGAAAGCAACGCAATGACACACGAGACCGCGCTTCAGGACAAATTAGTGAAGGGCTGCCATGCCGTGCAGGCATTGATGATCTGTGTTACAGGATGGAGTCACCACAGTCTCTTGAAAAACGTGCTTCAGTACATGAAACAGAGCGAACATGTCTGTAGTCGACCCCGCTACGCCTTGCCCGCCTCATGCAGACAGCGCCGGCATGTGCACAGCAGCTTCGGCATGCAGTCGTGCACTTGCAATAATGACTGCTGCGGATGCATAATGATTGAGCAAGTGCGTGCAGCAGGACAAAAACGACGGCATTCCTCCATGTGCGCACGGGGGCTGCGCACGCAGCGGTCACACGGCATGAGCATTGCTATTAACAGGCATGTGCTGATCCTCATAATCTGTACAAAGAGTCCATGAATGTGCGGTCTGCGTGTGACCGCCGGGCCTCACCGCCCCTCTGTCCTCTGATGTGTTGGCTGAGAAGCTCTGGTAGATTGCTGTGCACGTTACGTCTGAGCTGTGCTGCTAATTACAGGGTTCTCCCCCCCACTTCCGCCACCACAAGCTGCTGAAACGACTGAGCTGGAAGAGCAACGGTTCATGCCAAAGCATGGCCGTGCACATGTATGCAGTGGCTGAAACTTGTGCTGTCGCTTGTGCGATCTACGAGTGAGGTGTGCTTCACCTGAAGCAACATGTGCTGCCGACCTTCCAGATCCAGTTTCGTGACGAGCATGGTTGCTGATAGCGATTGACAATGCAGGTCGGAGCCTTCGTCCTGGCTCCACAACCAATGCAGGAGCACAGCTACTGACCCAACCAAACACGCATCATCCTGGTGCTTGCCTGTCTCTCTTAGACTGCGGTGCTATAATTTGGAACTGCCTGGTCGGCCACCAATCGCTCGCCACTCCCGTCAGGCTCCCGTCCGCTTCTGAAGCTTCTCCACAAGAGCACCACAGCGAAGGCAGCCACTGCCAGCACGCAGGCAAAAAGCATTCCGTGAGACACCAAGTCTGTGGCCTCCGGGTGGGAGTCAGCAGCGGCCGCGGTGTCAGCGGCATGCGTTTCTGTGTTCACATTGAGGGCGGCCGCCGCTGCAGCTTGGAAGAAGCAGTTGGCTTCGCATCCCACGGCCGCCACCATATGTTTGTTTTTGAGTGTTTGCAGATCAAGTTGATGTTGAAGTTCGTGGAGTTGGAGCTCACGAGGAAAGAATTGATGGAGGCAGAAGGCTTTAGCCACTGCGACGTGCTGGAATATACGCAGACGGCATCAGCGACAGAGCTGCGGAAACGCTTGCGGTGCAACTGCCCCTGCATCCTGAAAGGCCCTGGGATCCTGGATGAGATCCTAGAGGGAGACAATTTCTGGGCTGAGCCAGCAAGTCTGGTGCTGCAGCTGAAAGCACGAGGAGCTTACCAAACCGTTGTGGACGTGGCTTGCTCTAGAGGTCAGGATGGAACTTTCGATGGTGATGCTGAGAGGCGGTGTGTTGCACGCATGCCGCTCGGACAGCTCTTTGACGTCGAGGCAGAGCAGACACAGAGCGCAAGAATCTGCAGCAAAAGTAGAAAGCGTAAACATTGTCCGGAGACAAGGATCAATTTTGATGTAGAACCAATGCAGCCTGTGCTGGATCCTGCTATCGCCAGCTGTAGCAGTAGCAGCAGCAGCAGCAGCAGCAGCAGTGACAGCAGCGGCAGCAGCAGTGGCAGTAGCAGCGACAGCGGAAACCATGGATCAGTGGAAAGCACCAGCACCAGCAGCAACCCCAGCAAGTCGATTCCAGCTTCATCACCAGCTGTTGCCTACTATTTAGCTCAGTGCTGCATTGCCTCCAGCGAACCGGACAAGCCTGTGGCAGTGCCGCAGCTGGCGCCGTGCTTCCGCGCCCCCGCCTTCATCGATGAGACTGAGCTGCTGCAGATCTGCTTGTGGGCGGGGCCGCAGGAGACGTCTACGAACCTGCACTACGACTGCAACCACAATGTTCTGTTTGTTCTGGCGGGCAGGTGAGCCCGCGCTGAGCGCTGCTGACGGATCCGCGATGGTGAAGCTGCTGCAGTGGTTTTAGCGCAGCCGCATGCGGCACAGGCGGCTGTAAAGAAGCAGCGTCTCTGTTTCGCTGGTCGTACACTGCTCGTTGTTGTGCAGATCGTGTGGTGGGGTAAGGGGTGGGGGGGGGGTTCGCAGTGTGTGACGGCACCGCTGCAGAGTTGCGTAGGACGTGTTGGTGTGCGCGGATTTAGCTGTCGGGCATGCTGCACACAAACCGTGCTGGACCAGTATTTCTGATTGTTCAATCCTGCCTGACACGTTCAAGCGCATTCAATTCGCGCTCAGGCACCGCGCTGCACCATACTTTTGACAGGTGCTTTGAGCGATCGCTCACACCATAGATCGCGCATGCCCCGACCGCCCTTGCTCGTTCAGAACCTGCCGCTGTCCGAGCGTCAGCGCCGCGTCAGCACGCAGGTGTTCACATCACGCTGGCGACCGCATTCGCGCCTGCGCCTGCATCTCACCATATGCCAACACAGTGACCTGCCCCCCTGCCTCCCCCTTCTGCAACCCCCTGAACTCTGACTTCAACTCCTGCGCGCAGCAAGGTGGTGACGCTCCTGCCGCCGTCAGCGACGCCGCGCGTCAAGGCTTTCCCCGCGTACGCCACGACTCCCAACCACTCCGCGCTGTCGGCGCACGCCGCCGCGGCGGCAGCGCGCGCGGGCGCCGCCGCGGGCGACGGCAGCGCGCGTGTGACCGTCGCCGCCGGCGCCGCGCTCTTCATTCCAGAGGGCTGGTGGCACCAGGTGGAGTCGGCGCCGCGCACCGTCGCAGTGAACGTGTGGTATGAGGGCGTGCGTGCGGCCATCGCCAAGCAGAGCAGCGGCGGCGGCGGCGGCGGCGGAGGAGGAGGGGCGACGGCGTACGCGTACCTGCTGCGCTGTGCCGCGCACGAGCTCGTGGCGGCGGCGCGCGCGGAGTCGCGGCGGCGGCTGCTCGGCGATGCCGCGCGACGGCACCAGGGTGACGATCAGCATGGCACCGAACGCGTGCCAGTGCGCCTCAACGGTGCTGCTGCACCAGCAGCAGCACCGCCACCGCCGCCGCCCACAGATGCGCCGACGCAGTCGCAGGCAGCGCGCGGCGGCGCGGGGCTGGCATCCATGAGCGTCGCGGAGATGCGCGCGGCGGCGGCGGCGGACGGCGGCGCCTGGCGGCGCGCGCTGCGCGCGCTGCCGCCCGCGCACGCCGACGCCGTCACGAGCGCGTGGGAGGCCGCCGCGGCGCAGGCGGCAACGGAGGCGGAGGCGGACGCTCTGTACGAGGCGCTGGCGATGGACGCGGAGACGCGCAGCGCGCTGCTTCGCCTCACGCAGGAGCACGCGCGCCGCGTGTGCCTGGAGGAGCTGGAGCGGGTGCTGGGTCCGCTGGCGGCGGCGGCGGCGCCGCGGCGCGGGTCGGCGGAGGAGGACGGGATTGAGATGTAGCGCTGCGCTTTTCATAATGGCATTGCAAGCGGTTGGCGTGCGTGCATGTGCGCTTTGGCTGCGGACGGATGGGGATCTGCATCTGCCGTTTGACGTGGGTGTCCCAATATGCTGCAAGAGCATGCATCTGATGCAGAGTCTGGAATGCCCCGGCAAGCAAGCTTCTTGAAGCTACATGCGAGTCTTGGCAGGCGTACGACCATCGCTGATAATAATGATGCGCCATTATATGGTGGTACTGTTTGACTCGTGGCCAATTGCTGCAGCAGCGGCGACCACAGTTATTGGTGGAAGGCACTTGCGGCTAACCATCCCTTGTCACCTAGAGCTCTACGATCTTTTGATTCGTTTTCATATACCAGAAGCTGCGGCCCTGCCGTCACAACAGAGCACACAAACCTGGCACGATGCAGTCTGGAAGACGGCACCGTAGCTGCAGCTCAACACACAATGAACACTGAAACCAAACAGTCGAGTGCTGCGCTACAACAGGCGCGTGCGGATTGCAGAATTGTGGCATCCAAGTATGCAGCACCGGGGGCTGCACTGCTGCTTGACCCTGCAGTGCTGCTCTCACAAAGCAAGCAGGACTCAGATTCTCACATACTTCACAAAGTGCATTGATTATACTTGAGGCTGCCAGCTCTTGTCACCCCCCCATTGCGTCGACGTAGGTACGTTTCAGCTAAATTCAGGTGCTTGCAGAGCACGGTCGCCACGCGCGCCGCTGCACCGCCGCCACCGCCAGCGTCGCCTGCCTTCCCTTGGCGGCCGCCGCCGTCGCCGCAGCCACGGACGCCGCTGCCGCCAACTGATTTGCGGCGATGAGCGAGTTGCGCCGCGCCGCGACGCCGAGCCCGAGTTCGCTGCGCCTCATGGGCTCTCCGCGCATGACGCTGATTGCGCAGCCGCCGCCGCCGCTGCCGCAGCCTCTGCACTGGGGTGCGCCGGCGTCAGCGGCGCCTCTGCCGCCAGCGATGACGTGCTGATGCTGCTGCTGCTGCTGCAACGAGTAAAAGCCGTCGTCGCAGCCGCCGCCGCGGCTGTGGTTGCTGCTGCTGTACTGGAACGCCGCAGCGCCGTAGTGGAAGGCGCCGGCGGCGGGCGCGCCGGCGGCAGTGTCCACAGTGTCCATGTACATGTGAGGTGCGGTCGGTGCAGCTGCTGCTGCGTCGCCATAGGCGCGGCAGTGGCCGCACGCGCAGGGCCCCGACGCGGCGCAGCCGTGCTGCCTGCAAGCCGAGCAGCGGCGGGGGGGTCGTGAGCTGTGCCGCCTGTTCACCCTGATTGATCCTGACGCTTGCCCAACACTCACTTCACAGACTGTGTTGGGCGGCAGAGGTCTTCTGGCCGGCGCACGCGCGCTGCTGGTATTCCTAACAGCGCCTTGTTGTTTGCCAACACGCTTCATCAAGCATCACATGGCGACATCAGCGCCACGATCTATCCCTCGCAGCGCGACACCTGGCGTCACGCACCCCGCAGCACGCGCGGCTGAGGCTCGTACCTGTACGCGAGCTCTGCAGCCGTAGGCTCAGAGCGCGGGTGCTGCTGGTGCTGCTGCGGCTGCCGCTGCTGCTGCTGCTGCTGCTCCTGACGTGAGTGCTGGTGACGATAGTGCTGGTGTGGCGCGTCGTAGCTCCGCGCGCTCGGCGGCGGGGCCGCGCTGCGCGCCGCGGCGACAGCGGCGGCGGCGGCAGCGCGGCGCGGCGTGCTCGCTGCCGTCTGCCCGCTGTTCAGCTGATGCAGCGTACACGCGTCCGGCAGGGCTTGGTGTGAGCGCACAATGACTGACAATCACGACAGCGTATGAGTCAAACGATGGGACATGGTGATGACACAGCGCACGTGCGCGAGCTGGTCCCAGCTGCTTTACCCGCACGCAGCAGCAAGGGAGTTCGAGAGCCAGGCGGAGTGGCATCTGGCTCGAACAGCTTCCGTGCGCACCTGAAGTCTGACCGCCATGTCCACCATCTGCTCCATTCGCAGCGTGTGCATGCGGTGCAGCTCCACCTCTCGCTCCTGGAGCGCGTCGCGCTGCTGCTGCAGCTCCGCGCGCTCCTTCGCGGCCCACGCTTCAAACGCGTCCTTGTCCGTCTGCAGCGCCTGCAGCGGCAGTGTCGCGGGGGTTGAATCGCGCTTGGTGATCAAGTTGAAGTTGCAAACAGATGTCTTGTGAGCAAAGCGCTGTGCCTGCGCACAGTTTGCAGAGCACGCTTTTCGCTGTTGTTGACTTGCGGAATGTCCACCAACCATTGTCGTTCACTACTGCCCAACCGCTACATACGTGAACACATCTGCACACAGTGCGCAATGTGATTCTCAGGCTGACGGCATCACAAGGCCCATCATGCAGTCCCACGCCTCCACCCTCACTCATGGCCAGTGCCTATGACCTAAATCTCTAATGGCGTGAGCGCTCCTGCCAGGAACTACCAGTACATGTGACCCTGATGATTAACGGGCGGTGCTGCGTGGTCCCAGGCAGACAGGTGTGTCAGTGCTCAGTGTACTAGCGTGTCAGCGCTCACCTCCTTGGCGCCGGCGACCTGCGCCGCCTCCTCCTTCAGGCGCTGCCGCTCCTCTTGCAGCCGCTTGGCCTGCACGCACCGAAGAGACGCGGGCGGTGGCGCAGCAGCATGCAATCAGAGATGCAGCGGTCGAAGTGCGCGCTGGTGCTCGCTAGCAAGCCTGCCCTGTGCCATACCTTGCGAGGTAATGATATGCACGTGCTATACGAGCAGCACCTTTGGTCTTATCGCTACCCCACTGCACCTTGCGTGGGTGTATGTACGTATGATGTGCGGCGTGCGCAGCGCGCCTTCCATCTATTTGCAACCTCAAGTACTGCTTGTTGAAGATATTGTGATGGCGCGATGCCTTGCAGTGACATGCAGGGCCGCAGGCACTCCATGGCAGGCCCGATCAGCGGAGCTACTGCGAATGGCATCGCAGTGTTCGTGCTTATTTAACTGCTACTTCGTCCTGTTGCTACCGAGTGACGACGTCTGGCTCACCGCTGCAGCAGACGCTCAGTCCAGCACGCTTGGATGCCCTCTACTGCGTCACAGGCTGCTGGAACCACAGCACGTCACCCCTCTTGGGGCGCTTGCTACTCCCTGCATGCAGAAACTTCACTTCAGCTTCAGTACTGAACTTCATTCAGTACTGAGCTAGTCAAGGTGTCTCACCTCTGACTGCAGCTCCGCTCTGATGCTGGCCATCTGCGTCTCCTCCACCGCCCGCGCCTTTGCGGCCGCCACGGTCACGGCCGCCACCGCCTCCTGAGCGGCCGCCTGCACGACGGACGCCGCAGCTGCGCGCGCCGGCTGAACTGCGATGTTCATGTGCCTCGCTCGCCGTGCCTTCGCAGGGCAGACAGTGCAGCACAAGATTGAGACAGCTTGAGTGATCAGATGTGAAGTGTGAGCCTCCTGCATAATACACCCTGCATCTGCTTTACTGTTTCAAGCAGTTGTAGCTGCAGTTTCGCCGGTTCAAGGTGCTTAAGACCCATCCCTACATCCACTTGAACCATGAAAGCAATTAATCATTGACACCTCAGTCACCTTATAATGGCAAATCATGACTGCTGTACTCGTGCGAAACAGCCACGTGCTGCTTTGAATGGACAACTCACTTGTCGTCTGTCGGCGTCGCAGAGTTTGCTGGAAGAAGGCAGTGAGTCTACTGAGGTGCCTCTGCCGTGCGCCGACATGCTGACATCCACCTGAGACTTAGACCTGCGCCTTCTGGGTGGCGGTGGGCCTGGCGGTGGCGGCGGAGGGGGGTATGCGAAGTCCTCATCGTCGTCCTCCATTACTGCAGGAGCGTCGACCACGTTGAGACAAGCTCCTTCAATCGAGCCTACGCTTGCTGTTGTTGGTAAGTCTCAAGCAGCCTACAAGTAGCAACACTGGTGCTTGCAATTGGTAGCAGCTCTCCCGCACCACCGACCGAGCAAAAGCCACCAAGGCCCCGAGTTCCTGCCGTTACGGGGTTAAGGTCCCCCAAAGCGCTTTTGAAGCAGGTGCGCCACGATGCGTGAATACCATGCTTTGAGCCATCACAAAGATAATACGATACAGAGTGCTGACAGCGATGCAGATGTTGCTGCATCAACCCTTGTGGAAAAAAAAAAAACTTACTAAAATTGGTCCTGCTGGCAGCCATGCTGATGATCTGTCACATGCTGCCAAAACCAATTTATAAAGTGTTGGACGTATGTGATGCTCATTATTATGGTGCATGACATCACGAGTAACGATTATATGCAAATATACCATCAGGCAAGAAACAGATCTGCAGCCGTCGCAATAGAAGTAATCAGGAATGCACACGTTCATTCTCGCAAGGCGCGTATGCTAGACATCCATGCAGACTGCATATTGCAGGCCTCTACCGGTCACATCATCGTTGACTTGCTCCATGTACATACTTTGCCCGCGCAACAGGGGCCACCGTTGTCACCATTGCCAAGTAAACCTCCCGAGTGACCTCCCGTGCAGCCAAGGCCCTCAGTGACAGTCACACTAGCGGTCACAAGCAAGTGTGCGTTTGGCGCTTGTCACCCGCCACCAACAACAAGCACGCAGCTGCAGGCAGGCCAGCACGGCCTTCACGAAACTCCTACGCGCGCCTAACTAACAGCAACTGCCACAGCGCCGGACCGGCCGGCGCTGCGTCCGCGGCTATCGCTTGCCCCCCGAGAAACCCCCAAACCCCATCATGGCCGCTATCGCCGCCGCCTCCTCGTCCTGCTCCTCCTCGTGCTCCGCGGCCTCCTTCGCCGCCGCCGCCGCCTCGCGCCTCTCCTGCCTGTTCCTCTCCTCCGCGGCGGCGTACTCCGCGAGCCGCTCCTCGTACTCCTGCACGGCGCTCTTGCGCGGCGCGCCGCTCGCCTTGGCGGCGTCCTCCGCCCGCGCGCGCAGCTTGTCGAGCTTCTCCTTGACGGAGCCCACGCTGGACCGCTCCACGCGCATGCTGAAGCCCAGCGCGCGCTGGTGCTTCTTGCCGTTGATGTGGTCCAGGTACGCGATGCTGTCCTTCAGGAGGCACTTGCACACCTCGCACCAGTACCCCCCCTGGCTGCTGCTCGCCGCAGCCGACGTGATGACCTGGGTCTTGTGCAGTCTGCTCTCCAGATCCACCTTCTCCGTTCGGGCCTTGAGGTAGGCCCGTCGTGAGCCGGCTGGTCCTTGGGCGCCGTCAGGGGCGGGCTGGAATTCCTCCTTGTTGAGGGCCGCTTTGCTGGAGGCAGGCCTCGCTTCCTCTACTTCGTCTCCACGCTCCAGCCTCTCCTTGGCTTTCTTCTCATATAACTCCACGTCCCAGGATCTGCGGACGACATTGCTGACCTGCTTGTCGCCGAGATCATCTGAACCCCCTCCTTTAGACATCGTGCTGTGTTCCAGTACCTTGTGATAATGACGTGACGAGGTGCACGACTCGTGCGTTCGCACTATCGATCAGCTCCAGGAATCACCGCTGACTCAATCACTTTCGCGTGCAAGGACCTGCGGCAACTTCACGACATACTTCAAGTTTGCATTGAAGTTGAGCACTTGAAGTTGGCTTTATTGTGTTTTTTTACAAAATTCTTGATTTTGCGGCACCTGCCCGCCTCTGGACACCCCCACCCCCGTAAAACACCAAAAATGTTAACGGAATAGGTAGCCTATCGTCACCAGTTTCCCTGAACATTTCAGGCGCATGGTGAAGCATGCATGCATCATGCAATGGCACAGCTTTAGGCTTCATGCTGGCATGTGCCTGCTAGATTCGTTCTGCAGTGCAGGTCAACCGTGAGGCATTCGACTGAAACTGCCCGCATGAACGAACACGCAGAATTCTTCCAGCATTGGTTCAGGAAATGCACAACGTGCGCCAGCAGATTGCATTCATGCTCATCCAGAAGCAGCTGCACACGGGTGTTGTCGCTGCCTGCGATAAAGTGTCGCGCCATTTGCTTACGCAAAGCTGAGCAAGAGAGGTGGTGGGCGGCGGCGGCCGCAACCACTGCAGCGGCGTGTTCAGTGCAGTCGCTGCCGCGATTTTACGACAAGCAACGTTGCCGCGCTTGCTGCTGCCGCCGCACCGCTGCGCACACCACGAGGCGGCAGCGGCAGCAGCGGCGCCGCAGCCGTTGCACGCCCCTACATCTCGCGCCGTCACCAACAGCATCGCCGCGCCCCTGGTGGCCGTTGCACCACTGCGTGCACGACCATCAGCGACGGTGGCAGCTACAGCTGCTCGCTGCGCAGCCTGCACTGCCCGACAACAGCAGCGCTGCCGCCACACCGCCCGTCGCATTCAAAAGCAGCAGCGGCACCGCGCTGCCACACAGTTGATGCGATGGCGCCAGCCAGACGCGCTCGCAAGAGCAGCGCAACAGCGCGCTCCACAAGCCGCCATGGGGTTGCCCCCCGCTCCACGCACGAGCCACTGACCGAAGCATTTCTGGCCAGGAGATGCGTCAGGTGCTGCGGGTGGAGGACCCGGCGCTGCGCAACCGCCAACTGGCAGGGATGGGCAGCTATCTGCTCGAGCAGCAGCTGCTGCCAGGCAGGAACAAGCGCTGGCACGGCGCGTCGCCTCGCTGTCGTGGTTTACCGCCAAGGTTGACGTATTGGCGCCCCTTGTACCTGGCCTCCTTTCAGACAGGAGACCAACACATCTAGGAGCTGCCTAAGTACACCAGCGCGTCTGCGTGGAGCCCGATGGCAACATTGCCGCCGCGGAATTTTGAAGGGCGCTCACCGCCGCTGAGGAGCGCCTCCAGCACGGGGCCGAAGTGCAGAACAGAGTTGCAACGCAGCCGCGGAAGAGCTTGGCACGCAACTGCTGCAGCGCCTTTCAAAGCTGCGCAGCGGTGATGAGGCCATCGAGCTTCGCGCAGACGCAGGTGTACTTAAAGAGCAGTTCACTGGTCTCCTGTCCGGAAGGAGGCCAGGCACTGAAGCGGCTTCAGAGGCCAGGTACTGAAGGCCAGGTATCGAAGCGGCTTCGTCCTCGCGAAGCCAAAAGCTCAACGAAACAGAAGACGGGTCACTTGACGATGCAGAAGATGGGTTACCGTCCATTCCCGTCTACAGCAATAGCCAATCTGCATGAAGGACGAGAGAGGGCGGGGGGGGTGATCAGACGATGCATCGTTGAATCACAACGCAGATGCGCGAGGTTAACGTGATGGTGCTCAGAATGGTGTTGCTTTTAAGTGTTCATGCGGTGTCCGCAACAGGCATTTTGCCTGATTCAGAATAGCGACGAGTTTGTACATCAGTGCACACAGCAGATCTGCAAAAGTGTGGTTAAAAAATGGGACATGCACTCTTACCTGATATGCACGGTTGCCAAGGCGAGGGTGGCGGCTGCTTGGCATGCCACCACGGAGGCGCCCCTGACGACGCGACAGGCCACTTTGCTGCCTTAACAACGTTGCAGGTATCTCGAGGCAGAGCACAGCCACCGAAACATCAACCCTGCATAGCGGTCTGCGAACTTCAGACGGCGTTTGCAAATTGGCAGTTGCAAAAACGAGAAAGAGCTGCTGTAGTCGTGTAGCACACGGCGTGCCCTGTAAGCAAAAACAGTGGCTGTCATCTTTGTTGGCATGCGCCCGAGTTCAGCAATCGACGTCCCTGGTGACCTGATGCGATCCGCGAACTTCTAAAGTGTACAACCGCACCTGGAACTGAAGTCCCATCATGGCTGAAGAAGCTCCCCAGCAGGCCCCGCTACATTATCGGCATGTCAGCGTGGCCGAGGAGATGGTGAGCGCAAGAATGACTACGCCCTGTCGATAATTGCTTTCAATGCATTTATCCAATCCCCTTTCTTGTCGCAAACTCATCGCAGAACCCTGGCCGGCGCAACACCATGGAGGACGCGCATACGGCGGTCGCAGCTCTGGGGGGCGATGCCAATACATCATTCTTTGCAGTCTACGATGGACATGGAGGCAGGGGCATCGTGGACTTTCTGGAGACACGCCTGGAGGAGAATTTGGCGCTGGAGCTCGCCGCCAAGGATGACGCCGGCGTGTGCAAACGTATAGAAAGGTGAACGCCTGAGTTATTGTTGTCATCGCGCCCATCTTGCAATGCACTGATACTTGTGTGCCAGCTGCGCAGCAACAACACTGCTGCTGGCCCTTAACACAATGTACGCATGCACATCATGAACCGTGGAGGGCGTACAACGCTGGTGGATGCCGCTTTCCTCGTTGCTCAAAGCCCGTCTGTGTGAACAGCGAATGACATAGGCTGCGTGGCTGCATCATGCGTGCTCCGTCAATGTCATTCATTCCACACGGGTTTTCGACGACCATGCCGTACATCTGCACAGCATATGTCAGCATACGCCAGCTGTCAAGCGAGCAGCCGCACTGACTGGGTGCAAGCCTGCGCTATCGCTGGTCCTTTCGTGGACGGCAAGTTTCACCTACGGCGTTCCTGTTGCCCGCGGCTACTATGACAGAGCCTTTCTGACAACGGACGTGGAGAGCAAGCAGGAAAACCTCATCACGTCAGGCGCGACGGCGGTCATCTGCCTGCTGCGGCTAGAAAGGGGGGGGAATGGTAGCACCGAGGGGTCGCTCATGCTGTACGCGGCCAATGTGGGGGACAGCAGGTGCGTAGTGCAGCACTCATACTGCTCAGCAGAACTGGCGAGTTGCCGGTGTGGGTGCTGTGTGCCAAGCAACTGGCCGTAGGCCGTCAGCACACACGTTCTACCTCTTCTGGGTTCATTGCCGCATTTCCTCGCCCTCAGTTACAGCAGACTAGCGAGTCAGCACTGGCACACGGGGAAACTCGGTGCCCGGAGGGCATCCTGTGATATGATGATGGCAGAGACTATAGACAACATGTAACAGCAAGCGCTGCTACGGTTTCTGTCCGGCACGCCCCTTGCGAGTGCCAGGCCTTGCAGAGCAGCAAGTATGACTAAGCGAACCACTGAAACCGGCACGCCGAGCGCGGACTGCTATGGGACAGCATGGCGGGCGACATAAGGTAGAGAACGATGCACGATTTTCCGCGCACTTCATCTGCTGTCGAGACGGCTTCAGGTTCACATCAGCAGCGTGGCGCTCAAGTCATGAAGCAGCTATTCAGGGCAGAGTCTCACGAGATCGCCGCTCACACTCATGCCGCGCCGCGGCGCGAGCGGTGCGGTGCGTGGGGCGTCGCCTGTTGTTGAGCAATGTGCCGACAGCTGCCATGACGTTGCGGCAGCTCTGTGTCGGCACGCCATTTGCACCAGTGGCATCATGCAGTGCTTCATCGGGCGCGTTGGCCATGCGCATACGCGCGCGCCCGCCGCCACCCGCCCAGGCGCCATGTACTGCACTTACGACGCACCTCGATGTCCCGACCATCACTGCGCACGTGCCAGTCCACTTAGCACACCACCGCTGCACGCACGACGCGCGTCGCCTCGCCGACCATCACCCGCCTAGTTCACTCAGTGCACCACCGCACCGCCTCGCGCGCGCGCCCGCCCGCCGCCGCCGCCGCCGCCGCCGCTGCCGCAGGGCCGTGCTGTACCAGCGCGGCGCCGCGGCGCGCCTCACGCGCGACCACAAGGCGGACGACCCCGCGGAGGTGGAGCGCGTAGAGGCGAGCGGCGGCTTCGTCCTGCGCGGGCGCGTGCTCGGCATCCTCGCCGTCGCGCGCTCGTTCGGCGACCACGGCATGAAGGAGTGGGTGCCGGCGCTGCCGTTCACGAGCGCGACGTCGCTCGCGCCGCCCGCCGCCGTGGAGAACTGCGTCGTAGCGCGCAGCGGCGGTGGCGGCGGCGGCGGCGGCAGCGGCGGCGGCGACTTCTTCATCCTCGCGTGCGACGGCATCTGGGACGTGCTAAGCGACGAGGAGGCGTGCGCCATCGTGGCGCGCGCGGCGGCGGAGGCGGGGGAGGGGGGGGGCGAGGGGGACGCGCGCAACGCGCCCGCGCAGGCGCTCGTCGCCGAGGCGCTGCGGCGCGGCAGCACGGACAACATTACCGTCATGGTCGTGTTCTTGTGACGCGGCCTTGTGGCGCGGCAGCGTGATGCGGTGCGTCGCAATGCGGGTGCTGGTGCTGTTGGCGCGCGCTTGGAAGCAGAGTGCATGCGGAGCAGCGCGTTCATCATGGTGAATGCACCACCGGCGTGATTACACAGTTGGCTGTCTTGCTTTCGCTCTTCCTGTTGCATGCCGCCGTAGGCGTATTGTGCGTGATAAGTGCTTGCAAGGAAGCATTCTGCCGCAATGTGTACTGCCGCAATGTGTATACGCGCAGCATCATTGCTGTCATGGGTGTCAGTGCGCGTTCTTTGCTTGTCTGTTCCCCCATGCGTGATGAGTTGCTGGGTAGAGTCCGCGAGTCGCTGACCCTATGCCCATGTGATACAGAAGTTGCGCTGCATTGTCAGGGCCCGCATATGCAAAGTGCGGCACGTCACCTGTTTCAGCAACGCCACAACACGCTGAGCAGTGCTAATTGCCATTGCAATGCTTGTATGCGACTCTCTTCGGTGTAGATGGAGGGGCCTTTGTGTGTTGCGGGGCGCGAACATTGACCACGTGCTCTTACAGCAGCTCACACGTGACACTATATTAACAACGTATGCGAAAGCTGTCATAGTGTGCCTTAACCTTGCCACAATTCCGCATCAGCGATGGTGGGCCTTGAAGCGAGGGGGGTGCGCAATCTGATGACCAGATGAATGCAGCAAGGTCGCAGGGGCTGCTGGTACTGGCAAGCAGCGTGATGCATTGCGAACAAGTGTGCCACCAAGAGGGGTCTAGACCCCCTTGGTGCCACACATCACACATGAGAGACGGTTACAACCGGCACAGCAGCCTCAAATCAACACAAGGTGGCGTGTGCATTGAGTGCATGCACACGGGTGGCTGTGTGGAACACGCTCCCAAGTAGCGCGCTGCCTGCCAGCACTTCCACCGTTGTGATGGATGGAGGCCAGCAACGACGGGGAGCGCTGTGCGCAACGTCATCCACAGCTCAGCATGATGCGTTCAGCTTCGCAACAGCAAGCGCCGGCGCATAACCGCGCGCAAAGCGCTTTCACACTTGCCGCCATCAGAAGCCACTCGCGCTCTAATTAGATGCGCAGACAGAAGTGCTGATGCATCCACGTTGCGCCAGAGCAGTTGATGAGGGCTGCGCAAAGCTACGCTGCTGAGAAGTAGGCGGGCGCGTCGCAGCAGACCTGCCCGGTGCAGCGGCAAAGGCACTACAGCGCGAGACCACTAGGCCTCAGGTGCCTCCCCTCCCCCCCCCTTCCCCCCCCCCTCCACTTGCCCCCCTCCCTCCCCTAGCCTATAATGCATTATTCATAGTAAAACAACAGACAGCGCGCGGGGCGCGGGGCTTCACGCGGCGGCCGCAGCGCAGGCGGCGGCGCCATTTGCCTCCAGCGCGGCCTGCACGTCGCCGTCGCGCTCAAAGAAGTACGCGTGCAGCGCCTTGACGGCGCGGTCGAGGTCATCCTGCTGCACCACGAGGCCGACGTTGACCTTGGACGCGCCCTGGCTGAGCATCAGCACCTGCGAGGGGAGGGGGGGGGGGGGGGGGGGGCAGCGCAGCGGCGCGGGGGAAGTGCGGTTAGTGGGGGAGTGGGGTGGCTGTGATGATGGCGGTCGTCAGCGCGGTCGCGTGCTGCGGTCTGCGTGCTGCTGGCGGTCACACGGCGGACGAGCGCAGATGCTTTCACGCACGCCTAGATCTGACGCTTCTGTGGCCAACATGTGAAAAACATAACACTGCAAGCTGCATGGCGCCACAATTTGCGTACGATGCAAGACTGCAATGTGCCATGCCAAGACTCATATAAACAGCAGTTTCCAGACAGTTTGAAGCTGGGCACAAAGAACTGCACATGGCGAATGACGGGTCGCTGTACGACGCTGAACCGCGAGAGCGACTCGAGACTCGCGACTCACGTGGATGCTCTCCGCGCGCATGACGCCGAACACCTCCGCCATGACCTCGCTCGAGCGGTTGACGTTCGCGATGAGCGAGATAATGGCCACGGGGAACTTCTCCGTGACGTCGGCGATCTCCGAGAGCTCGCGCAGCGCGCGCGACTTGGCGTCAAAGTTGCGCTGGCTCTGGTCGAGCGTGAGGGAGATGGACACCTCGGACGTCGCGACCATGTCTATGGACAGGTTGTTGAGCGCAAAGATGCTGAAGACCTTGCTGAGGAAGCCGACCTGCCCGAGCATGCGCGTGCTGACGACGTCGATCAGCTCCACTGCGCGCAACAGGTTTGGTGTGTGTGTGGGGGGGGGGGGGGGCGTACAGCGAGGGGGGGTAATGAGAGGGGGACATGAGAGGGTGCGCGTATGATGAATGAGGGTTATGAAGAGAGGGGGAGAGATGGACATCGATGCCATCAGCTCTATTGCACGTGACGGGCGAAAAGACAGGCAGGGCGCGCATGTGCGCATGAGTATTTGTCAGTGTGTGTGTGTGTGTGTGCAAGAACCAGAGCGAGACGGGACGTCACAGGCCGTCTGCTGGAGTGGTCATGAGCATGGAATGATACAGATGGCCAGAACGCGCAACGTGCCCAGTGGCATTGCGTCGGAGTCTCGTGGCCACATGTCAGTCGCCCCCCTTCTCACTGAAGACACTATTCCAGAACATGCTACACAACGCCTCCATACGATGCAGTTGTTGCATTCTCAGAGTGACCAAGATAGCTGCAATGAGGCGATGAAGTCAATCCTCCTACAGCGGCGGCTGCTGCGCCAGAGCCTCACGCCACGCGCCTGCGCCCCGTGGCACACACTCCCCGCCAAGTACACGCCCGTGAAAGTGGCGTGCGTGCACGGCGCAGCACACTAATCGCACTCCCAACTGCGTGCGCCACACACGCGCCGCGCCAGACGCGGCCGCCAGCGACCACATGCACACACGCACACATACCTCAAAGACACGCATCTACAGGCGCTGCACACAATACAGCTGCAAAGGCGGCACGGCAGCGGCAGCGCAGGCGGCGCCGCGCGACTCACCGCCCTCCTTGAAGGTGACGGCCGTCACGAGCGCCTCGCCGCACACGCGCGACCCCGTGATGAACGTCCCCGGGTGCGACGGGTTGTACGAGTTCTTGATGCGCACGGGGATGCCTGCGCGCTGCGCGGGGCGCATGGCGACGGGGTGCAGGATCTTGGCGCCGAAGTACGCGAGCTCCGCCGCCTCCTCGTACGAGACGCACGGCACGGGGACGGCGCGCTTGACGGCGCGCGGGTCCGCCGTCATCATGCCGTCCACGTCCTTCCAGACCTGGACCTCGTCCGCGCCCACGGCGGCGCCGATGACCGTCGCCGTCAGGTCGGAGCCGCCCCTGCAGAAGGGGGGCGGTGGGTGGGGGGGGAGTGGGGGGTGAGGGGGGGGGGGGGGGGGTATGATGATGTAACACCACGTGGGATTAATGGGGTCGGTGGATGACGGCAGTCAACGAATGCTGAACGTGCTGTCGACAACGCTTGCAGACGGCGTCGAAGGGTCTGTTGAGGCGAGGGCTGCCGGTGACCATCACCGCGTGATGGGCATTTCTGTCTCCACTGCAAACGACCATTGCCAGGAACATTGATGCTCAGCGTGCACTTGAAGCACCAGCGGATGTGCGCAAAACACTTCCTGGGAGTACACAGCCTGTGGCAAAGCGTCGACCACTGCATGAGGCAGCAGCACCCACCTGGCCGCCGCTCCTGCTGATCAATGTGCCAGCTGCCGAAAGCATCCCACGTTTTTCTGCGTAACATACGTGACATCCTGATGACGGTTTCAATCGTCGACGACATCCCACACCCCGCTGCATGTGACGTCGAAGACCAACACTCACCTGCCGAGGGTGGTGATCTTGCCGTCGGGGGAGTGCCCGATGAACCCCGTGACGACCGCGACGCAGTTGTCGTCGAAGCGCCGCATGACCTCCTTGATGCGCGGGTACGACTCGTCCAGCACGTCCGCGTTGCCAAACTCGCCGGTCGTGCGCAGGCCTGCGGCAGCAGCGGCAGCGGCAGCAGCAGGAACGGCAGCATGAGTACGCTGAGCGTGTCCTTCTATTGTTATCCAAACGTCGAAGAAGTGGAAGTAGCAGCAGCGGTGGCAGCAGCAGCAGCAGCAGCAGGCAGTGCTCAGGCGTTGCAGTGAAACAGACACAACATTTTGTCATGACTCCGGCCTGAGGGTTCGTCTGCATAAGGGCCAGAAAATCGGCTCTGTTTAAATGCCAGTGCATGGCACTGCCATTCTCCGAGAGCTGGACAAGACCACAGTTGACAGAGCAGAGCACTGCTCGGGCTGCCTTCTGGGCTTGATTTGTGAGGGCAACCAATTCGTGAGCACCTCAGGTTTGCCGCCGGCGCATTGTAATCGTGAATGAGGTACTTGAGGCAGCTTGTGTATGACAGCAAATATGTCGGACTGTAGCCTATATAAGATTACTGCCGGCTCATTGTGATTGTGAATAAGGTTCTTGTGCAGCTCATGTCTAAAAGTAAATCTGACGGAATGTTGCCTACCCATCACCTACTTGCTCAGTACCCGTAGCCATGGCTTAAAGCCTCAGGCTGAATGGCGGGCTGTAGATAATAGAGGCTGCTGATGAACAGTAATAAGACAGACGTATCTGGTCTGATGCATGGTCTGATGCATTAATCTTGCCATACGCGCGATTGCCATGACCGGGCTGCCGATGCTCAGCGTGCACATGGCGCTTCTGAGGTAGATATGGTGCTTTCATTTTGTTGAAGTGACACTGAACACGGTCCTCTGCACATCCATCCATCGCCCGCTGTCATGCCTGTAGAGCGTGGTGCCGAACACATTCCACTGCCGAAGCCACCATGAGTGACGCACCACATGACTTCTGTACTTCAACTTTGTGAGCATTGGAAGTAATGAAACAGGTCTGTAGCAGTACACAGCCCAAATGCACAAGCTTACTCAAATCCAACAGTGCCATCGCCTTCCAGAGCACCTCATTGTGGGGCTGGATACAACACAGCATGTTGCACATTGCTCCTGGTGGCGCGCAGACGCCATGTGCCCACAGTGTGGGTGCACAGGTCAGCCAACAGCATGGGCCGTTAACAGAGGTGTGGTGTTTTGAGTGGTTGCAGTGACCGCCAACAATGACGCAGCTGCAGCCTCTGCGCGCGCAAACGCACTTGTGGTGGGTCAGCCTTGATATTCACAGATGCTTAACCCGTAGTCTGCATAGTTTTCAAGATTGCAGCATGCTTCACTCAGCGCCCCTGTCAGCGCTGCACATCGTGATGGCGCAGAAGATTTGATGCAGGGCCTGCATGTCTCTGTGTCTTGAATACGTTGCACGAAATGTGAAAGAGTTGCTGAAAAATGAAAAGGACTATTGCGCTCGCCAAAAAGGTTAGTGGCCTTGCAGAGGGACCAGGCAGGACCTGGCTTGTCGTGCAACTTGATCTAGCGGTAGCAACGTACATGACCGGAATTAGAGCTGGTGTGCATGTCTGCCTGGTTCAGGAGCCGCTGGCCACAACCAAGAACATTAAAAACTGGAGGTTCAGTTGCTTTGCCGCTTGTCCTGACAATGGCACTGCGCTTCAAGCGCCATCGTCCTGAGATCTGAGGTGCCTGCCAATTTGCTTTGCTGCCTCCCGTTCTGTAGGTACTTGTGGCGCCATTGGACACTCTCGCGCTGCTGACATCCAAAACACATCTGCCGCTTTTGGTAAGGCGAGGGCTGGTCCAGCACAAACGACACCCCTCAGGCTGACGTGCGCTGGAATCAGGGCAGGGTGAACTAACTCGAAGGAAGCCCCATAAGAACGCATGATTGCAAGCTGGTGCCATGCACAGGTCACTTGTGTCAACTCTGCGCCAACACTACATGTTCACGGGGGCACTGCTACAGCTGGTGCACAGCGAGCTGCTGAGTTATGCGCTGACCGCACAGCACATCGCCGTACAGCGTTTGCTCTCAATGGTTTCAGCACCACGTCGTCGGGTTTCACTGTGATTGAGCACGCATGCACTCCGTGCTGTGCTTAAAAATTGCAGGCACCTCCTGCCCAGATGAAAAGATCTAGATTGTGACTCACAACAACATGGAGGTGGTTCGTGGAATGCAGGCGCACTCACCCAATGTCCAGGCGTCGAAGTGCTGCGCCGGGACTCCCAGCTTATTGAGCACCGCCGCCATCACCCGCACGCTCATGCGCTCCCCAAACGACTGCAGGTGATCCCTTGTGCGAGGCGTGAGCTCCCGCAAGCACGACACCCCAGTCAGCAGCTCCGTCAGGTCGTGCAGAAGACCCTCGATGTCGGCGCGAGCCGTGTCCCCCAAGCCAAGCTCCTCGATTGTGGTGAGGTGCAATGTGCGGATGGCATCAATGTAGACCTTGCCCTCCTCCAGCGCGAATGTGCCAGCGGACAGCAGGTTGTTGGTGGTCTTGCCCATGGCCGAGCACACCATAGTGGGCCTCTGGCCCTGAGAGATGAGCATCTTGACGAGCTGCCCCACCTCCATGAGCCTCTCCCCAGTGGCCAGGCTGCTGCCGCCGAACTTGATCACAGTTCGCAGAGTAGGCTTCTGACTGGCTGGACGTGCGAACACGCTATCGCCATCCGCAGCCATGGACAGCACCGATCGTCGCCGCAGCGAATTGCCGGAGGCCATCGGCAAGGCATGCCGCACACCTGCGCGTACTGCTGCGCGGCCCGCCGCAAAGGTGGAGAAGGCGCTCGCGGCTTGCAAGCCGGCTGCTGCGCACACGGCCGCTACTACTACTCCTCTCATGCTGCTGTGTGTGCTTCTGTCCACAAATGAAGTCCACAAACTTCAACAGCACCTTGAACTGTTCGAGCTCTCTGTCAGACGCTCGTCGTGGAGCGAGTGGCCTGACATGGTTCATGCCTCCGGCGTGGCTGTGACAGCGGCCATGCTGCTGGTGGTGGCGCCACTGAGAATGGCCTCAGCCTTCAGGCCCAGCGCTCGGTTGCTGGGCACCAGGACACTGAGCAGGAGCTGTCCTCGTCACAGGGCTGTGGGAAAACCGAGCGCCGTCTTGCGGATGAGCATCGGAGGCCAGCAGCGGCAGGTGACAACTAGCAGTCTCAAATCTGCCCCTGACGCCGCCACCGCGGTTCACGAGTGGAACGCAGCTCGCGTGCGTCAGACGTTCATCGACTACTTCAGCGAGACCAAGGCGCACACGTTTTACCCCTCCTCGCCTGTCGTTCCGCACGATGATCCCACCTTGCTCTTTGCCAACGCTGGCATGAATCAGTTCAAGCCGATCTTCCTTGGCCAGGTGGATCCGCGCTCTCCGCTTGCTGCACTCACGCGGGCAGTCAACACCCAAAAGTGCATCCGCGCGGGCGGCAAGCACAACGACCTGGAGGACGTTGGCAGGGACACCTACCATCACACCTTTTTTGAGATGCTGGGAACGTGGTCGTTCGGCGACTACTTCAAGGAGGAGGCCATAGAGTGGGCCTGGGACATTTTGACGCGTGTGTACGCGCTGCCTCCCGACAGGCTATACGCCACGTATTTTGGGGGGGACGAGGCGATGGGGCTGCCTGCTGACAACGAGGCGAGAGACTTCTGGCTGAAGGTTTTGCCAGCGGACAGGATTCTGCCTTTTGACCGCAAGGCTAACTTCTGGGAGGTGAGCACAGCGCATGCTCACCATGTTGAAGTTGACCGAGGTGCAGGCCTGACAGCACTGGACTACCATACATATTTCATCATGTTGGTACTGCAATGATGTTGGCGGCAGCCAGTGTGATTCATCTTGCCGTCCATGCGTGCATATGCGCTTGCGGCGTTTCCAGCTGCGCTCGCTGCCCCAAGCACCGCCAGCCCTCCCGCTTCCCGCTCCCCCCCATTGTACATTGACACAACGACGGCGTACGCCGCCGCGTGTGCGCGCCGCAGATGGGCGACGTCGGGCCATGCGGCCCGTGCAGCGAGCTGCACTTCGACCGCATCGGCGGCCGCGACGCATCCGCGCTCGTCAACATGGACGACCCCAACGTCCTCGAAATCTGGAACCTCGTGTTCATACAGTTCAACCGCGAGCCGGACGGCACGCTGAAGACGCTTCCCGCGAAGCACATCGACACGGGCATGGGCCTTGAGCGCCTCGTCTCGGTGCTGCAGAGCAGGAGCTCCAACTACGACACGGACCTCTTCGCGCCGCTGTTCGACGCGATACACGCGGTACGCGCTGCGCGTGTGCATATTTGCAAGCATTATCATTTCATGCGGTCAGACAGACAGATGTGGCTGCGTTTGCATGCCTCTGCCATGTGCGTCCACGCGTAGAAATGACGCAGCGAACAGGAATGCGCAGCTGCAGAGCGCACTAAGAACACCACCCACTTACTGCACACATGCAACCCCGTGACGCCTGCCGATGCGCCGACCGACGGCGCACAGCCCTTGCCACCCCACGACTGCCGCGCCAGACGCCCTCTGCGCCGCAGCAGCGCGACACCTCACAAACCGATGGCAGCCGCTAACCCCCTCCCCCCCACCCCCCGCTGCCGCAGGCCGCAGGCGGCGCGCCCTACGGCGGGCGCCTCGGCGCGGAGGACGCGGGGCTGCGCGACACGGCGTACCGCGTCGTCGCGGACCACGCGCGCACGCTCACGTTTGCGCTCGCCGACGGCGCGGTGCCCAGCAACGAGGGGCGCGGCTACGTGCTGCGGCGCATCCTGCGGCGCGCCGTGCGCTACGGGCAGCAGATCCTGGGCGCGCCGGAGGGGTTCTTCCAGGAGCTCGTGCCAGGTGAGCAAGGGGGGGGGGGGGGGGCGGGGGGGCGGGGGGGGGGAGGCTTGCTTGGCGCACGGGCATCGCACGGACGGACCATTATGGGGGATTGTAGCGTGGCGTGCTGAAGTGCCAGGCGCGCCTGCGCTGCTAAACGCTCAGTAATGCCACTCGCCTGCTCTCGCGTGTATGCGGTGCACGTCACGACGCGTTACCATCCCGAGCACCGCCAACTACTTGAACTCTGCGTCCCGCGCGCTGAACCTGCTGTCCCCCCTGCTGCTACCTGCGCTGCACGACAGTGGTGGTGCGGAGCTTCTCCGCTGCGTTCCCGGAGCTCAAGGGCCAGGAGGCGGCGATCAGGGAGCTGGTCACGGAGGAGGAGGCGAGCTTCAGCAAGATGCTCGAGAGGGGCATCAAGTTCCTGGGGGAGGTGCAGGCGGAGCAGCGCGCTAGCGGCTCGCGGCTCATTCCCGGCGACAAGGTGAGCCGCCGCTGATTTGCGCGCAGGGTCGTGATGGCGGGGGGGGGGGGGGAGGGGGGTGACCGACAGCACCGTGTAGTCCATTCATGGGGACGCAGTGAGCGTGCGCGGTACGATGAGGTACTTGCCGACATGGGGTTTCGGGCCACAATGAGCACGAGAGTTGCACCGGCGCGTCGCAGCTTGTCGCTGGCGACGCCTGTCTGGAGCACGGCATCTGTGGGGCGTGCGGGAGCGGCACGCACGTCCTGCCGTCTGTCTGTGCACGACAAGCGCCACTGTCTCGTCTTTGCGACTGCTTCTGTGTTCAGACATGTGCGTATGCACTCAAAATACACAATCCATTGCGACGGTTGCACCTCCACTTGCAGTTCAGAAGGATGTTCAAGTTGAAGTTTCCGGTGAAGATGATGTTTCAAACACAGGTTGTTGAAGGTTTACAGGGGACCTGCATGACTGAACGTACTACCTGTGCGCCTTGCGCTAGTCTTCTGATTTCCGTGTGACCACATAAGTCATGTAGCTTGATTTTAGTTAGCACTACCAGTACCATCGAGCCCAGGTTGTGAAATACTCCTCGTCGCTGCCCCTGCCTATCATTATATGGTGTAATTTCAACATAATCTGTGACCCCTCTCATCATCTTGTGTCAGCGGACTCATGTGCCCTGCACTCGCTTCACTGCTGCCGCTGCTGCTTCTTCCAGGCATTCTTCCTGTACGACACCATGGGCTTCCCTGTCGACTTGACGCAGCTGATGGCGGCAGAGCAGGGACTGTCCGTAGACATGGAGGGATTTGAGGCAGAGATGGCAGAACAGCGCAGGTAACATCAATACCTCTGGTGGTGTCCATCATCTTATCTGCATCCCTTGTCACTTAGAGCTCTACGATTTTTTGTTTTGTTTTCATCTGCCACATTAAATTGGCAGCGCAGCACTCAGAGTGAGTGCATACATGCGTATGCTTTGCAGCCTTGCAAATGGGGGGTTGCATGCTTCAGAGGCCCTTCTGTAAGGCCTATGGCTGGCCTCTCTCTCAATGCTTGCCCTGCTCTGATTCACATTTGTCGCATTCCATGCAGGGGCTGCAAAGCGGCCCGTGGTGTCAGTCTGTCTGTCATTCTGGTGTGAAGTGCACACCGCATGCTGCCGTCGACAACACCCTGCAGAGCGCTGCATGCGCTGAGTCAGTGCTGTGGACTGCGCATGTTGAGACGGCCCTGCCCCTGCCGTGTGGAATGCACATACATGGCCCCTGCATGGCCTGACCCCCGCTGACTCCTTCTGCTGCCTGGCCACCATCGCAGTCCGGGTGCACCGCTTGTGCTTATGCTTCGCAGCGCGCCGTGCTGAGCAATGCTGACGGGCCACTCGCATCCGCCCCCGCCTCGCCCTCACTCACCGGCGGCCTCCTCACTGGCAACTGCTGCCCTCCAGTAACCGTAGCGGGGGCGCAGCAAGCGGCGCATTGTACAGGCGGCCTGCATCAACGCCCCTCAAAACTTGCATGCTGCGCCAGCCAGTGTCAGCGCCTGAACGAGCTGCTGCCGCACTTGCTGCTGCGCGGACTCTCGCCGCCGCCGCCGCCGCTCACCTCCCCTCCCCCCCCCCCCCCCCCGGCAGGCGCTCGCGCGAGGCGACGCGCAAGCAGCGCGCTGACGGCGGCGCGGCGCTGGTCTTCGAGGCCGAGGAGACGGCGTGGCTCGCGGCGCGCGGCGTCGCGCCCACGGACGACGCCGCTAAGTACGGCGGCGCGCCGCTGAGCGCTACCGTGCGCGCCATCTTCACCGCGGACGGCTTCGTGGAGAGCGCGGGCGCGGAGGACGGCGAGGTCGGCGTCGTGCTGGACCGCACGTGCTTCTACGCGGAATCGGGGGGGCAGGTGGGGGACGCGGGGGCGCTGGTGGCGGCGGGGGGCGGGGATGTGGAGGTGGTGGACGTGCAGACGTTCGGGGGGTACAGCGTGCACCTGGGGCGCGTGAGGAGCGGCGCGCTCAAGGTCAGTGCTCGGGGCTCGCAGTCACGGAGAGTTCAGTGTGGCGACGTTTTGGTAGGAAAGGGTGTGGTCGGTCGAGCGAGGATCTGCTGTGTGCGTGTGTGTTGCGTGCGGCGAGCACATCACATCTGCGGAACGGTTTGCGAGGAGCAGGGCACAGCAGGGCCGTTGTCAGGCACAGAGTTAAAGTACAGCCATGGAGACGTTGCAGTTGAAGCTAGGGGAGCCATGCTAAATCGGAGGACAACATGTGGGCTTGCCTCTCGCATGAGCATTGCATTATATTGACAGGGTGTACTTTTCTCCAGCACAGGTGTGTGGTTCTGACATGCAGAATGCGATGCGTGTATTCCACGTACAATGCTTCCGGATCAGCCGCTTTTTGTTGTATGGCCCCTGCGCAACTGATCGGCCCTACATGTTCCCATCTGCTTCTGCCCCCCTCCCCCCGCTGAAGCTTGCACAATGAAGCAGAAGTCAATCAAGTACTTCGAGGTACAACAAACCAAGCACATGCGTGACTGCCCCCCCCCCCCCTACCTCCCGCAAACCCCCCACAACCCCCCCTCCGCAGGTCGGCGACAGCGTGGAGGCGAGCGTCAATGCGCAGCGCCGCGCGCGCGTTGCGCCCAACCACACCATGACGCACGTCCTCAACTTTGCGCTGCGCGAGGTGCTCGGCGACGGCGTCGCGCAGCGCGGCTCGCTCGTCTCGGACGAGCGCCTGCGCTTCGACTTCAGCCACGCGCGCGCCGTCGCGCCGCGCGAGCTGGAGCGCGTGGAGGCGCTCGTGCAGGAGTGCGTCGCGCAGGCGCTGCCCGTGTACAGCCAGGTGCGCGCATCGCGTGGGCACTGACGCGTGGTATTTCAATGATGATGATGGGGTGTTGCTGAGGGGCGCGGCAGAGCTCAGATGATACGCTTTGAGCTCGCTGCCAGAGTCTCTGCCACAAAGCGTCCTGATGCGGGTTGACTAGGGACACATTGTGTGCTGCCGGGTGCGTGTGGTGTGAGTGCTGGCGTGCGCGCGCCGACGCGGGCACATGAGCACTGCCACAGCTGCCGACGCCAGCGGCACGGGGCGAGCGCATGTCACGCAGGATTTGTTATGTACAGCCACCAGCTACGTGCGGGACTTTTCCGCTTTCAAGTGCGCAGGCTCATTTTGAGGGTACGGCGACAGCGCCCACGCACCAGCGCGCCGCGCCGCGAGCGCCGCCCACGTTTACCCCAGTGATGCACCCTCTTTGTGCACGACGCCCCGTCGCCAACCCCCCCCCCTCTCTCCCCCCTTCGCAGGTCGTCCCCCTGGAGCAGGCCAAGGCCATCAACGGCCTGCGCGCGGTCTTCGGCGAGGCGTACCCGGACCCGGTGCGCGTCGTCTCGGTCGGCGGCGACATCGGCGCGATGCTCGCGGACCCCGCGCGTGCGGACTGGGCGCGCTCGAGCGTTGAGTTCTGCGGCGGCACGCACCTCGCCAACACGGCGGACGCGGCGGCGTTCGCGCTCGTGCAGGAGGAGGCGGTCGCCAAGGGCGTGCGGCGCATCACCGCGGTGACGGGCGCGGAGGCGGCGGCCGCGCTCGCCGAAGGTGACGACGGGTTGCTGACTGAGGCTGCCCAGCATTATCGTCGCGATGATCATGATGACGCGTGCGGGCGGGGGGGCTTGTTCTTCGACTCTATGACAGCCTGTTGAGCGATGCTGATTTTGAGGCAGCGCGCATGTGCGGAATGCGGCAGGCCATGGCGGCACCGCAGCGACGGCGGCGCCCGCCGCGTTACCCGTGGCAGCAAGCGCGCCTGCAGTGAGAGCGAGCAGCATGCTGGTGATGCACAGTTGCTGGCTGCGTATTTAACGGCGCCGTGGGATGGTCGGCGTTGGCTTCAGAACGTTTTGCCAGCTGATGGCAGTGCTCACGCGTGCGCTGCACACGGCCGCAGCGGCCAGGGTTCCCGTTGATCGGCCCTCAAGTGGATTTGCGCGCCAGTGAAGACCACGGTGATCCGCAGCGCGACTGCCGCGGCGACAGCGGCATTGCGCATGCACCAGCAGAAATAAGTCATGTGAATCAGGCCAGACAAGCACTGTGCAACAGTCGTGACCTCCACACACCCTGCACCGCGCTGCACCGTGGCCAATGCGATCCTCCGCCTTTGCTGACACGACACATGCGCCCCCCCCCCCCCCCCCCCCCCTTCCTTCCCCGCCCAGGCGCGAAACTGCAGGCGGACGTCGCCGCGGCGGCCAAGCTCGCGGACGCGGAGCTCGAAGCCGACGCGCCAGCGCTGCGCCAGGCCCTCGACGCCGCGACCATCTCCGCGGCGCTCAAGGCCAAGCTGCGCGGCGAGGTAGAGGCGCTGCAGCGGCGCGCCGCGGCAGCGGCCAAGGCGGCGGCGGCGGCGGCGGCGGACAGGGGGGTCGCGGCGGCGCGCGCCGCGGCGGAGGCGGCGGCGGCGGCGGGCGCGCGCTCGCTCGTCACGGAGGTGGCCATCGGCGGCGACTCCAAGGCGGTGAAGCGCGTGCTGGACGCGGTGCAGGCGGCGGCGCCGGAGCTGGCGTTCATGGGGCTGAGCCCTGCTGCAGGTGCGCGCGCGCGCCTGTTTGCCGCTGCGCACGGTGATGCTGCATGGTGTTTGTAGGCGCTGCGTCGCATGGACGCGTGCGGTGCCGCCGCGCAGCCCTCGTGGTGGGCTTGATGTCGTGTGGCGTTTTGCACGTGTTCAGGGTCGCTGTGATTGCATGTGCAGCATCGATTTATCTGGGTGGTGAACGTTGACAACCGCGGCCATGGCGCCACTCGAGCGCACTTTGCATGCTGAAGGTGATGCACTCCTTGCGCATACAGAAATATGGATCTCAGACGCGCTGCGGCACTCGGGCGCGCGGCTGGCCGTGTCTAGAAGGACATTGCCAGCATGGCTAGGACATTGTCCCCATCCCTGCATGCACTGGACTAGTGAGCTGTGACCATCTTGTTGACTGTGTCAGTGGCTCGGCTACATTCAAGACCAGTCGGACTGCCGGAAGCGGCTCAGTGGCATCAACAACGCGAACTCACACGTAGGTAGCCGCCAGCTGCGGAGTCAGACGCGCGCCCCCCGTGTCCCCCTTTGCTGCAGGAATGCACGGACAGTGGCGCCCCGCGCTCGCGCCCTCTTCTCAGCCGCACGTCCGCTGACGCCGCCTGTTGAGGTAGTTGTGGCTATGTCTCTTTCACATCCGCACCAAATGCTGCGGTATACAACCATCATCACTGAAGCGCGTTGTTTCCGGGCGCTCGGCGCGCAGGCGCGGACGGCAGGCTGCTGTGCTTTGCGCTGTGCGGCGACGCCGCGCGCGCCGCGGGGCTCGGCGCCGACGCGTGGGTCGCGGCCGCCATGGCCGCGTGCGGTGGCCGCGGCGGCGGCAAGCCGTCTGCGGCGCAGGGGCAGGCGCCCAGCGTGGAAGGGCTGCAGGCCGCCGCAGATGCGAGCAAGGCGTTTGCGGCGCAGTTCGGGTTGTAGAGGCAGCGGGGGTTGGGGGGGTGGGGGAGGAAGAGGGGGGGGGGGCGGTGCACAGCATCAGCGGGGCAAGCTTTGTGGTCCGCTGCGCACGCAGCAGCTGGCGCCTGTTCGTCGGCGCGTGCGGCGGAACGCGTCAGGCGCTCGCCATGTCGTCGTCGTTCTTGCGAGCACTGCGCAAGGTCGCACGCTTCAGCCACCTTGAAGCAGGCGTCAGCAAGCTGTGCAGCATCGCCAGGTAATGGTCTTTTTGCTCCGCCAGTTGCGGCGCCGCGCCTGCGGGTAGCACAAGTGCTACGATCAAGGTGCGCTCCTTAGAGGTGTGCCCTGCCCCCTTGGGCTCCAGCACCTTCTTAACTGCACCTTATGGAAGCTCGGCAGCTTGTGCTGTGCACCCTGGCTGCGCACACAGAAGCAGACGTTGGGCATCTCTCACATTTGGACAAGCCTCTACTGTGAATGCACGCTTTTAACACTTTGGCGAGATGTTGTGTGCTTCCTGCTGATGTCTAGGTGACTCTTGATCTTTTGCTGGACAGAGCATGCACTGGGCACCCGTACTTGTAAAGGTGTTGTAGCTCAAAATGTTACGAGGCACTGAGGCAGACTTCATGCACGCCCCAGGTTAAACACAGGCATGCTGATGCTCAGATGATGATGATGGCCTTGAGTGTTGAGGCAAGTCGGACACATTCGTTTTGGCAAGCTAGAGTCTGGAACGGTTAACCCTAATGCCAGAACACTGTACCCTCTGCCTTTTGGTGATGGGAGAGCACAGTGTGGGTATGCACATGGTAGTAAGTGGTGGTCGCAAGGCACCTTGTGTCAGTTCCCACAGCAATCGTTGGGTGGGGATTACATTCTCCTCCCTACTTTGGCGAAGGACGCTCAAGCTGGCACTTGCTGAGCTTGCACACAAGGCCGTAGCAGCGAGAGCAAAGACGAATGGCGCGCACAGCATGATCGCACCGCATGGACTACAGTACAGGTAGTTGGCTGCACTGCATGCAGGCTCATGTCGTTGACGTGCTTTGTTGCACGGGTAGGGCGAATGCCCCAGAGCATGTGTCAGTTGACAACTTTGAGAGCCGTTGGCGACGTCTTGCTGTCGAGGCCGAGGCGTGCAAGATGGATGATGCGGCAGTACCAGGCAGTTGCGGCGCGTAGGTGTGGAGGCATGCGGCGTCGATCCCGAGGTTGTTGAACGCGCAGAGCGCGTCCCTGCTGCAGAATGTGAGGCTGCCGCGGAAGTCATGAGCGGACTCGACGGCGGACGTACGGGCGCCACTGGACCACAATTGTCTGCATGCAATGTTGCTGTTGATGCGGTGGCAGTCGCTGCCGACACGCCATTTGCCGTTGTGAGGTTCTACGTGTGACGGCGTGGCTTACTGAGCAGGGCGGCGCTTGGCAGCCAGTATGGCATATGCCCACTGCTGGTCCAGAGTATGCAGGTCGAAGCTGGGCCAAGCGGCGTGTGGGCCTGTGGAAGGGTATTTGCTTTGTGTCCATGGCCACTACAATGTAGCCAAACGAAGTTGAACCGCTGCGTCGTCCTGCCAAAGACGGGCGCTGAATGACTCCAGCAAACGCAGGCGCTGAATCATCGGAATGACTCCAGCATACAGATGCCGTCATGCTGGTGTACTGCAAGGAACGCCGTCTCGCCAGAAATCAACGGCGCAAAAAGTCGACGGGAGCTTGCCCCACCATATAGTGTGGCTGTGCTTGCGGATCATGCTGACGGAGGCGTGACGAGTGCAGCCGATCGAGCAGGAGCGGATTAACTGCAAGGTCTTCATCCGAATTGCACGCAGCCATGATGCACGCGGCCATGTAACCACCGACCCCCCGCGCGGCGGTGGTGCAGTGGCGGGGTCGAGAGACGGGCACGGCCGCCGCGACGCCCACTGGCGGCATGGTGGCCGTGCAGCGACGCACCAGCGCGCACAGCAGCACCGGCGGCAGCGGCGCCCATGGTCATGATAGCACCTTCACTTTCCTCCTCAGAACAAAAATCAAGGTTTCTTGAGGGTTTGGTTGCCGCAACCAAGCCTCGTTTCAGCACCGCCATCAAATTTCTGCATGAGACAGCGTTCACATGCAGGTACGCGCACTGGCGGCTCAAGGGTACCATTCTGCTTCCGTTGCGGTTGCATGAGATGACATCGTTGGCATCCGTGAATGGGACTAGAGGTCGTGGACAGCTGCTGAGACTGCACTGCAGCGCGTGCGCGCTTACGTGAGCCGACTGGCGCCTGCGTGTACGCCGGCTGGCCGGGCGCCCGTTCAAGCACCGCGCCGCTCGTAAAAGCCTCCGCGCAGATAATAACTCCGTCGTGTTGTTTTGAAATGCCGATCGACCATCACAACGCATTCACCACGCACCCATGGTTGCATCGTGGAGTTTCCACGTCGATTTGCCATTTGAGATCCATCCTGGCTGACTCCGAGTTGGCGCACACGCCATGCCTAACCCTAAGCCTAACCCATCCTCTGAGGCTGGGATTGGGGGGGGGGAGACAAGCCAGTGCGTGCATCACCAATGGCAGCAGCACTGTGAGCGCGCTACCGGCGGCATGTGCAGCTTAGTATGCAAATTGTGTTCGCTGATGAGTGTGCATCGTACTTCAACCTGCCCTGAAAAGGCACACGAGAGCAGGCGGCCAAGTTACGAACAGCAATGCTTGCGTACACGCTGCAGGCCTGTGTATTGGACTGTGCAAGCCGTGCCTCACATGCCCGGCACGTCTGTCTCGCTCACGTGGGGAGCCACAAAATGTTTTGAAAACCTTTCACAGTGCCACGTTGCTTGTGTTTGAGGAGTTTTGCTGACATGTTCAACATCCAAGGAGTGAAAAGAAGAGCGTCATGAAGCCTATGTGGCACGAGGTCTCGATGGCAGGCCACGCACTGCTGCTTGCGGCATGCCAGCCTGTACGCTTCCTTTCGCTGCACGGAACACCAGAGAGTGCCACCATCAACACACCGCAGCTGCGTACCAGGCGAGCCCAGGCAGGCGTAGGCACAGCAGCCCCCGTGAGGAGAGGTATGTGCACCACAGTGCCACCACCGGACCACCATGATGATCGTCTGGAGTCACTATTGATGCGGCAGTAGTCGCCGAAGTCGCGCCATTTGCCGGTGTGAGGTTTCGGCGTGCGATACTATGTGGCTGACTGAGCAGGGCAGCGCTTGGCGGCCAGTTCATCAAAACTCACTGCTTCAGTATGCGAGTCCGCGCTGGTGCATGCCAAGGCCAAATGGAAGTCACGGCAGAGCTGTTGGCGCCATTCAACATGTGATCATGGCTCCGGCAAGGTGCCGACTTGCATGATCCATGATGATGATGGTCTGACCCCGTAGATTCCATATCGCACGTTTGTCTAGAGCAGCGTGTGGGCTCGTGGCAGCTTTAGGACCTATACTATGTGTGCTTGGCCACCGGCACGACGTGGGCAAATGAAGCCATACAAAGTTGCCCTCGTCGTTGTGTCCTCCTGTCCAACGCAGTCGCTGAATGATTCCAGCATATGGGTGCAGTCATGCTGCATTGCTGCAGTAATCAGCGGCCTCACCTTGAACCAACAGTGCAAAGTTCACTGGAGCTTGCCACGCCATATCGCAGCTTTGCTGGCGGACCATGGAGAGTGCAGACATCGGATGCACTGGAAGGTCTTCATCCGAATGACGTACAGCCGCGGCAATGTCACCACCGCTGCACGGCGGTGGCGCGGGGGCGGGGCCGAGAGCACGGCTGCGGCCTCGCGCCCATGACGTGCCACGCAGTGATGCACCAGCGCGCACAGCAGCGCCAGCAGCGCTCATGGTCAAGATTGCGTCATCTGCGTCATCAAATTTGTGGGGGGAGGGATTTTCAGGCCGGGAGCCTTTTCTTCGACATGACCGCTTGCGTGTGTGTGGGTTGGGAGACCTCAACTGTGGAGTTCTGCTGATGCAGACAGATAGATAGACGGCACTGAGCATGGTCAACCCCATGAGCCTCAGCAACAAGATAGATATTTTCCATGAACTTCACATTCAACTTGAAGTCCACAAGAACTTGAAGTCCACGTGAAAATCTTAGGCAGCGCCTGCATGCAACGCAGGCGGCCAGGAAAACGACAAGTGCACCTTAAAACTGAACTGGCGACGGCGAAAGAAGCCTCTTGTGATGGTAAGAGCTCCGTGAAGCGCATAGGCCACGAGGTTTCGGCCCGTGTGCAGCTGGGTCAGGACGAAAAGCAGCGAAAGCACGGAACTTGTTGCGCACCAGGCGGTGCCAGGAATCAAGGCGAGAGCAAATACCAATAGCAGGGCACTTCTGAGAACTGCCAAGCGGTGCTTAGGTTTATGCTTTCTGGAAGTTTTTCAAACCTGCATCAAAGGTTAGAGGCATTCGCAATCTGGCAGGTGACGTTTCGTACGAAGCCAGCTCTAGGAGCAAACTAGGGGCACAGCAGACACTGGTATGATACTGCAGCGGTCTTGTCCGGCACCAGCAACATTTCGGCGCCCCTTGGGAGCAGGCCGGCTGGCGGCTTTGCAGGTGATGGAACGACGTGGTGATGGCACATGTCAAGCAGCCGCACGAGAAGTTGATGTGGAAACAGGCGCTGCTGCTCGCGAGTACACGTAATTTTGAGTTGTTGCGCTGCTCAAAGTTTGCAAGAGGATGAAGCAGACCAATTTGGGCCTGAGTCAGTGGCCTGGTCAACTTCCACCTACACCGCAAATAAATTGCTGCAGCGGATGTTCTCTGCGCAGCGTTTGTCTCAATAGCTCAGGCGGCGGCAGATGGGCCAACAGCCGGTTGGGGCAATGGTAGAATGTTACAGGTATGTAGATTATGGCCTTGGTTGAGGCGTCGAAGTGGCAACTTGGCAGATGCAGTGCTAGATGCAGTCCCAGCGGGCCAAGCGATGATCACGGTGCAAATGGTGGTGTTGCAGATGGTGGTGTTGCAGCAGTGGTGGTGGTGGTGGTTGCGCTGGCGGCACAGCAGCGCTGGTCGACGTGTACTGCACAATATGGGCTTTGGCTTGGTGGTGATGGCAGCATGTTTGGCAGTTGGTGGTGATGGTGATGGCAGACACCATGTTTGATTTGTGATGGTATGCTGCATTTGATACGGCTTGGGGGTAGATTGAGGACCAGCTGTACCTCATAGTGATGCCAGTTCATAGTCAGACCTGGCTGGTCATCTTAGACCTGAAATAGGTGCTTAGAGCTGCACTTGACCCCAGTTGAATCAGGTGTAGCTCAGGTCACATGCCAAAGGGCACATCAGTATAGTGCGCACAGCTTCAGAACCTCTGCTGCAGCAGCAGCTAGTAGCAGACAACAGCTGTGCCAAGACATCCAGGCCCCAAGCCTCCTTCTCTCCGTATCGACCAATAAGACATCCCCGGTGAGCCTTGCGTTCGCATCATTCAGACATCAACTTGTTCTCTGGAGCTTGTCTCCATGTTTTGCTCGTCCAGCTTGCTAGCTTGCATTTATGACAGCATCACATGGCACATGGTAGCCTGCTTCACATTGGTTGTCTGGAGCACAGTGTGCTGGTGCACGAGCTGCTGTATACATCCGCAAATCTTGATGACGTCTACAATCAACACGTATGGACTGCGCTTATCACAAGTCTGCCAGGAAGTTCGGCCCTTGATCAATTTAGAAGGTGATGTTCAGCAGCTCATCCCAGCTACAGTGCACGATCCCATGCAGCGAAATTAGAAGTGCACAGTTCACGACTCAATACGCATGGGTATGATGGCATTGCCATATGATTGCGTCTGTTCCACGATCTTTGTCAATGGTGCAAAGTGCCTCAACCTCAGACTGCCATCACACTCTCAGGCTTGTTACTCCTGACTTTGACACCTCATTGTCCACCTTGCAGCTTGTTGTGCCATTTTATTGGACTACCTATAACACCTGAGTGCTTTTATTAATTCTTGCTGAGAGCGCGAAAAAGTCCAAATGAATGGCATATGTCAGTACTTGAAGCTTGCTGTACGGAATCTACATGTCGTGTGACAGTCTGAAAGTGTCTCAATGACAGCCACTCAAACGCCGCCGCCGCCAAATGGCATCTCGATATCCTCTCCTACGTCCTCCTTGATACTTGAGGTTTGACTGCAGGGCACACAATGAGAGTCTGGTCTGAAACCCACACACAAGGTGAAGTCGGAAGTGCTCATATTCTAACACTCCTCCATGTGCACCCCCCCCCCCCCGGACCCGGCCATGTGATACGAAAAAGCTAGGTAGTAATATGTGAAGATGTGTGATGTGGGATGAGTGAGATGCTATGTTGAAGCTGACTTTTGGTGAGCAGTTGAGAAACAGAGAGAGGTAGACAGAGAGAGAGAGCACAGAGACAAGTTAGGGATCACCTGTGTCAATGTAGATGGTCCTCACAGCTAGCTGCACAGTCCAATGCTTGGGTGGGGGGCTTCCCTCAGTCTTGCTCCAGCGAGTTCCAGGAAGAGAAGTGTAACACTCTCAATTTCTGGCCAGCTAGGGCCTAGGGTTAGAACTACAAATGTGAAGTTGCATACAAACACCTAGAGACATCATATAGGAAGCCCTGGTACCTAGAACTCTCTGATGGCATGTCACCCTTTCAGCCAGGTGCACATACCCAAAGCCGTAACAAATCCCCCTTCCTAGACACAACTCCGTCCTCGGAGCTGTCCCATGTTCTAGCATGAGAGAGATGTACGAATCAGGTCAACGTTCCAGGCCCACCCAACACACCGCTATGCTTCCTATGCAGAAGGCTGTGCTGCGCAGGACGGCTGTGTCGGACCTACTGCGGGACCCCGCCCAGTCCACGCAGCATTGCCACTGAGCCTACTAGCTTGCTGATGTGACGGCCGTTGAGCCGTTGGTAATGGCCCACACGACCCTAACCTCGCGCTACTTCGCTATTGGAGTCATCCACCGCTATCGGCTCTGCATCAGTCGCGGCCGCCGCCAGCTCGCTGTCTACTGGCTTGTTGATGAGTATGTTCCATGCTGAGTGTCTGGCCAGCTTTGGCTGAGACTCGCCCTCGCCCGCTGTGTAGCCAGGCCTCAACACAACCGTACGTGGCTGTGACTCTCCGTTGAACAACACCTCAAAGGTGAACTTGCTGCGCCGCGGCATGTATCTGACCAGCTTGCCGCGCAACCAGCCAGTTGACTCCGAGTGATAGCGCACCACCTCGCCCTCGTAGTTGGCGCCAAAATCAGATGGTATGATGGGATTGGTGACTAGCGTCAACACCGGTTGGCTCGCCGTAATGCCACTGCGCTCCGCCCGGTGCTTGACTGCTTGCGCCAGCGCTACCGCCTGTTTGACATCGGTCTTGGTCATGTCCTCCCACACACCATCGTCATAGCGCGCCCGCCAATATGGCTTGAGGTAGCCGTCTATGCGCCCCCAGATGTACGTGAGCGGTGCGTCGCGCGGCTTGTGCTCTCGCACTACCTCTGTACCGCGTGGGAAAACTGCCAGCGCTGCATCGCGCTCCAACTGAGCGGATGGCTTAGCTTCCGGTCGTTGAGCGTATGCAAACTGCTCATTCTCTGGGCGCAGCTCATACAGAGCATGAAAGTGTCCAGCGTCCAAGGCGTCACAATCTCAAGCATTGCGTCCTCGCCGACCCATTCGCTCCGTTGACCGTCACGCCTGAGCCACCTGTAATCCCAGGTGCCATTTGGATTGGCCCGTCTGTCGTGAATGGTGTACACCTGCTCATCCACATCAAGGTCCGCTAACTGCTCGCCTGTGAGCCTTGCGTGCACTGTGCCCTTGGACGTCAGGTGATCTGGACGCCGGTGAAAGGGCTTCATGTTGGAAACGTGGACCATGGTGTGTCTCACTCTCCTGCCCATCATGCGCGCCGAGAATGAAAGCCCTGACTTGGTGGCCTGCATCAGCTGTCATGGCCCCGAGTACTTGGGATCTAGCTTGCGACCCCTGCCTGGTACCGGTTGCTGCTCGATCATGACCAAATCTCCCACCGAGTAGCTGACCGTGCGCCGCACATCGCGATTGCGCTACTCCATGCGCTCGCGCCTGATGCCATACGCCTCGTCTATGACGCGCTGTGCCACCTCCATGTGAGTCAGGCGCTCCTGTATCTCGCTGAGCAGATCGCCTCTGTGCTCCACATTGCCGAACGCCTCTAGCGGAATGGCTGCCTCCCGGCCATGCACACAATAGTACGGCGTTAAGCCCGTCTCTGTGCGCGGTGATGTTCTAAGCGCGTATTGCACAGCCTCCAGGCCCTTGTGCCAGTCGACCTGTTGATCTGACATCCAGAGCTGTAGTGCTGCAAGAACACGCCGGTTCATGCGCTCTGCTACCCCATTGGCTTGTGAATGGTACGCAGATGTCTCCACCTTGTTGACCATGAAGAGCCGGCACAAGTCAGCAATGACTGCTGCCGCAAGCTCCTTGCCTTGGTCTGAAATCAGCTGCTCTGGCATGCTGCCAATGTCTAGGAACAGCCTGTACAGTATGTCCGCCACTGTGGTTGCCTCCTTGTCCTTTGTGGCGTACAGCCATACATACCTGCTGCGCGCATCTACTACAACGAGTATGTACACGTGGCCGGCCGACGACTTGGCGGATGCTTGAAAGAAGTCCACGTGTACGCGTTGGTAGACGTGTGTGGGCTCGATCACCAACTGCACGTACTGACTTGAAGTGGAAGACTTGCGCTTCTGGCACGCTACGCAGCTGATGACGTACTGCCTGACATCAGCGCTCATGCCTGGCCAGTAGAATTGCTCAGCAATCCTGATCAACGTTGCGCCCACACCGCCGTGCGCCGCGCTTGCGTTGTCATGGCCAAGTCTGAGCACCAATGGCCTGAGCACTGATGGTGTCACCCACTGTAGCAGCATCTTGCCACGCTTAGGCTTGCTAACTGCGCAATGTAGAAGCAGGCCGTCCTCCTCAGTGGTGTACAACTCCCTGCACATCATCAAGTGCATAGCCAACTCCTTGTCACGGGGCAGCTCACTCTGATCCAATGCCCTCGTGACCGCCTGGCAGAAAGCATCGCGCCTCTGCATCTCCAAGAACACTTCCCTGCTGAGCATCGCTGGCGTAGGTGAGGCATCACCGCCTGCCGCAGCCTCCACGACGCCCGCTGCGTCCGTGTCCGGCCTAGGAGCTGTCATCTTGCGCCTGCTATTACGCCTGTCACCTGACTGTTCTTCCGCCTGACCATCAAGTGTCGTTGCGCATGCCTCTGGTTCTGACACGTGCTCACCTGGGTCTGCTGCGCCAGCTGTCAAGTCAGTGCTCAATGAGCTCTTGCGCCTCCGTTTCGATCCTGTGCCACCTATCGCGTCAGCGCTCACCACATGGGCAAGCCTACGCTTCCCGACCGCCGTCATCGCTGTGTCAGCGCTCGCTGCATCAGTGCTCACCGCACTAGTGCGCCTGCGCTTCGCCTTGGCGGTGCGTAGCTGCGCTAGACCTCCGCTGACATGCTGTGCCTCATCGCGCGTCAGTGCGCCTCCATCTTGCGCCAGCTGTACCTAAGCATCAGCATGCCATGTAAATGACTCTGGCGACGCAAACAACGTGACGTTGCCCTCGCAGTCTGGGGCCGGCACGTCATCTTCCTCTAAAAGCTCCTTGGCCTGCGCAATGCTCATGCTGAATAAGCGTCCGGCCCCTCCTCCGCTCTCGCTCGCTGCTGCCATAACAGCCGCATCGTTGAAGCGGTACGGAAACCCGTGTGGCGCCGCTACAGCATAGCCGTGCAACGTAGCCACTCTCACCACGCCTTGTTGAGCGCTGCTGCGCACAGTCTGACCTTGCTGAGCGCCGCTGCACGCGCTGTCCGCAGTCACATGCTGATCATCAGCGAATTTGACCCCAGATGGCGGCGCGTTGAAGCATGGCACTGCATCTGACCAACCCTCGTCAGCATGCCAGTACTTTTTATTAATTCTCGCTCAGGGCGCGAAAAAGCCCAGATGATTGGCATCTAGCTGTAAGGAATCTACATGTCGTATGACAGTCTGAAAGCGTCGCAACGACAACCACTCAAACGCCGCCGCCGCCAAATGGCATCTCGGGGTCCTACTCCTTTGGCGCGTCAAGCTCCGCTTGTGTTGGCAGCCGTGAAAGACCGTCTGCGTTGCCATTGTGCTTGCCAGATCTGTGCTGCACGGTGACGTCATACTCCATGACTCGCATCGCCCAACGCAGCAACTTGCCATTGTGGTCCTGTAGTGTAAGTAACCACCTGAGCGCTGCTGCATCCGTGACCACCGTGACTGGGCACCCCCAGATGTATGGCCGGAAGTGGTGGAGCCACCACCGCTAAGCATTCGAGCGCTGTTGCCCCCATGTTAGCGTCTTGCTCGCTGTTGAGCTTGCTGAAGTAGCCAACAACTACCTTTCTGACCTCCTCCCCCTTTTCAAGGCGGCGACGTCCCGTCGTCGTGCAAGGTTGCGCTTGCGCTTCTAGCTCCGTCAGTGGCCTGAACTGCGTGAGTACACCCGCGCATGCTGTTTTGGAAGCACCCGTGTACAGCACAAACGGCAACGAGAAGTCTGGGTGCATGACCAGTGTGGCGCTGCACATCGCCTCCTTCAGCCGCTGGTACGCGCGTTGTCGCGTGGCATCCCACAGCAGGTGCGAGTTCTTGTCTTTGGTGAGCTCGACGATGAGCGCCGCCAGTTTACTGAAGTTTTTGAAGTAGCGCCTGTAGTAATTGAAGCAGCCCACAACGGTCTGCACCAATCTCTTGTCTGGCTTGCCCCTGCTGTCTAGTGGAGGTGCCATGCCTAGCATTGCCTTCACCTTGTCAGGATCTGGTCTAGCTCCGCCCGCGCCAACTATGTGCCCGAGAAACTTGACCTCCTCGCGGAACAGCTGGCACTTGTGTCTGGCAACGCTCATGCCGGCGGCATCAATCCTCCCCAGCACATCGTCAAGCTGCTTGATGTGCGCCTCGAGTGAATTGCTGTAAATTAGCACATCGTCGATGTACACCATCGCGTGTACTCCGCCTAGCACCTGGTGCATGAGCCGTGTGAACTGCGCCGGCAGGTTGATCATGCCAAAAGGCGCCACCGTGTACTGGTACAACGCACCGTTGGGCAGTCGAAACGCGGTCTTGGGCTTGGTGTCCTCTGAGAGTGGGGTCTGGTAGTACCCGGCCGCCAAGTCGAGCGTTGACATGACCGATGCTCCGCGCAGCTTTTGCAGCATGTCGTCTATGTTGCCAATACCATGACTGTTGCACTTGGTCACTGAGTTGAGTTTGCGAAAGTCAACGCAAAACCGAATCTTGTCGTTCTGCTGCACAAGTACTGGGTTACAGGCCCAAGGGCTAGTTGAAACTTCAACATGGCCCCGTTCTAGCATCGCCTTAACCCATTGCATGATGTACTCAGCCTCCTTCTGAGCCCAATGCCTGGCCTTGTCCGCCATTGGTGCCGCGTCGCCGGTATCTATGTCAATCTCCGTCAGGTGCGTCCGGCGTGGGTTGTTCGGGTCCTTTGCAAACACTGAGCGATGCGCACGCAGCACCCGAAGTACCTTGTCAACTAGCAACTCGCCGTCTAGCGCCTTTTCCCGCAGCATGGGATTGACTTCGCCGTCCACCATGAGCATCTCGCGCAGTTCCTCGTCAGTGCACAGGTCATCCTGCTGCACTTGCGCGCCTTGCTCGCCTGGAGGCACCGGTGACGCTCCATTGGTGGCACTAGCCTCTAGTGACGCTCCACTGGTCGTGCCTGTGTCTGGTTACGCTCTGTTGGTCGTTTTGTCTGTGTCTGGCGATGCTCCATTGGTCGCGCCTGTGTCTGGTGACGCTCCATTGGCAGCGCATGCCGCTGGTGACGCTCCGTGGCTCTCTGTTTCTGGTGATGCTCCGCTGGTAGATGCCATCGCTGAGCGTTGTGGTTCAAAGTGCTTGGCGAGCCCCTTTTGCAACCCATCCGCCATTACGGCGTCAGACTGCATGCGATATGCAGTGGCTACTGCTGCCAGTTGCGCGCGCGGGTCTGGCTCCGCTTCTGCTGCACGCATCAGCCAATCTTGAAGTAGCCCAACACTGGCATCCTTCAAATCAACTATTTCTCCATCCTGCGCTGGACGTACGCTGCCGATGTGGGTATTGCGCCGTATCAAAAGTAACATTGTTGAAGTATTGACCACTTTGGCGTGCACTACATTCGCCGATGCTACGCGCACTGCCGCTAGCGCCACACGCGCGCCGCGCTGTGTCAGATCCTCAATGACCTGAATGGTGCCTGGCACAAACACACCGTCATACTCCGACACTCCCTCCAGTTTTGGGTGCTCATCTCTAAAATCTGTTCTTCAAAGGACGCTATGACAACGTCCTCTGTGAGCCTTGCAGCCCTATGCTGAGGTGGTGAAACTGCTGCCTCAGTAGGGGTACTCAATGACCCATGGCGCTTAATCTCACCAAGTGCCGCAGCTGCATCTCCAGCAGTCACCATAGGTGCAACCGGTCCACTGGCTCCAAGCGGCGCAAAAGTTGGCTTGCCAGTCTCATATGATATGACCGAACCAAACTTCACAAAGAAGTCAGTGCCTAGGATGCCATGCATGCCTGGCAGCTCCACAATGAAGCACCTATTGCTGGCACTGCTTGCCCCCGAACTGTAACCATAGGGTCACCGCGCCAAGAATGGGGATGGACTTGCGCGTGTCAGCGAGCTCTATGACAGTGGGATCACGCCTCTCCAGACGGCATCTAGCTCCAGCTGGCAAGATTTCAGCTTGCTTGCAAGACAGCAGCGTGATGTCAGCGCCGGTGTCCACCAACATCTTCAAGCCTCGCTCCATGACAGCGCGCTCGCTGCTCTTGCGCTGGTCGCCGCACAGGCGCCACGTGGTGTGCACAAAACCTCGGCTCTGCCAGCCATTAGAATCTGTGTCTCCGGCGTCGGCGCTCGCGCCGAACTTGAACACCTTGCTGGTGTCATGCGCGGCATCAGTGCGCGCGCTCTGGTCATTTGCCATCTGGCATCTTGCAGGTGTCGTCTGGCACCTTTCTCTGGCCACCTGGCGTCTTGCAGGTGTTGTCTGGCACCCCTCTCTGGTATTCTGGCCACTGGTCTCTCTGATGTCTCTGGCGCCACCATTGCCCTCCCACTCTGGCTCCATTCTGGCGTCCTCATCGCTCATGCCGGCAGCTGCGCTGCGCATTGCAGCCGCGCGAACCGTCTGTACATCACTAGTATCTGGCCAACTGGCATCAATGAGTCGTGCTTCCTCATCATCACTCTCCTCCTCTGTGTCTGAGAAGTTTAGCACATCGCCCTTGTAGCTTGCTGGGTGCATGCGCTGAGCGCTGTTACCTTGTGCGCCTTCTGTGCTACCAGTACGTTGAGCGCTGCTGCTCACAACGCTCACTGGTGCACCAACCGTGCTGCAAGTAGGTTGAGCGCTGCTGCTTGACACACTAGCTGCACTGTTGTTACGCTGAGCACTGTGCTGCAAGTCACTGCTGCTCAGCTGAGCGCTGCCGTCATCAAGCTCTGCCACAGCGCGTTGTGCTCTGGCAACATCCTCCTCATCTTCGGGAACATGCACTAGCACATTCTGCGCAGCAGTCATCCACTCTGGTGGCGGCGCATTCAAGTCATGCACCAGCTCAAAGCCCTGCTCTGCTGGTGCATCCCAACTAGGTTCTGGCAAATCCATGATTCCTGCTGCGTCAGCTGCGCGCAAAATTAAAGCTGCTGCCCTGGGCATGACCAGGTTTGCTATCATGAGGCTGAGCCTGTCCTTGGGCAAAGCTGGCAATGGCTTGTTGTAGGTCATGAGCCTTGCTAACTGATCATGCGTGGGCTGTTGCATGTTCAACTGCACCATCATCCTGAGCACGGCGCACATAGTATTGCCCAGGTACGCCAGGATAACGCCTAACAGGGCTAGGAAGCAAGCCAGCAGTGCTGTAAACGCCTTTCTTGCCTTTCATGCGTGGTTTGAGAAACAGCAGGGATCCAAGCTCCGGCACCGCCGCACCCATCGAGGTCTGTGTAGTGCGCCGTACAAGTGCATTGATGAAAGCTCCAAAACGCTGAAGTGCCTCACGTGCCCCCGGTTGAGCTTTAACTGTGGCGCAGTAAACTCTGGTGCGCCTGCAGGGGCATCCCAACAGCTTGCCTGGCAGCAACGCTGTGTACACCGCGTACCCCCTGCTGACTAGAAGCTGCTTCGCCGCTTGCCAAGTCTTGGAACGCAGCATCTGCCGCACATTCTCAAGAAGTGCAAACTTGACCCTTCCGGCTATCAGGCTACTGGCTGCCATACTGGTACACTCCGCTGCGGCGCCTTCGCGGATGGCGCCGTCGTGACTCGAGTAGTCTGTGCACGGCGGGCTATACGTGACGACATCAGGCTTCGCTAGCGCCACCGCCTCCGCTACTGCCTGGTCGCCGACGCTAGAATCAATAGTTCTTGTACCGCCAAACGCTGTCTTGTACGCCGCGACCACAACGGGTCAATGTCCACCGCCAGCTGTGTCTCCACCTGAGCGTCCTGACGCGCCCGTTGGTCGTCTGGCGCGTGTGTACTGGTGCGGGCGTCTCAGTTCCCTTTCTTGCGCCACTCGCACTCCAAGATCAAGTCATCCATGGAGATGCTCGCGAAAACGTCCTTCGCGCTCGCCGCTGCTGCGCGCCTAGCGCCACGCGACCTGCTCCTGTCGCCGCGCGAGTGACTCCTGCGCCTGTCGCCATCACGCCTGCCGCCATCGCGCCTGTCGCCACCGCGCCCGCCGCTGCGTGACCGGCTCCTGACAGTGTGCCTGTCGCCGTCGCTGCGGCGCCGCGTGTCATCAGCAGGCGTGTGACCCTTGCGCCCGCGTTCGCCAGCGTACTGCCGCTTTGGGGAGCGGGACCTGCCGCCGTTGCGCCCCTAAGCATGCTCGCGCCATGATGTCTGTGCGCCATAGTCCGTGTCGCGGCTGCGCCTGGGAGGCAGCCCTTGCAGGGCGCGCTGAATGACGGAGCTCTCCGCGCACTCCCTCCTGAGCGCTGCTGCATCAAACTGCAGCTGCTCCAATCTAGTCTGCAGGCTGCGCGCCTCGTCCTGCATGTCCAACACACGACGCTTCTGACCGCTGGCCACGCGTTGGCTGTCGTACGCGTTCCACTCCTTGCAGCTCTGAGTGGTCCGGTGAGCCGTGAAGCTTGCACCTGCGTCCACCAGCCTCTTGTACTTGAAGCAGATGAAGGCCTTATAGGCGTTGCCAGCGCTGTTGCCGCCGTGAGTGCCGGCGCCGCCGCCATTGTTGCTGGTGGCCTTAGCCGCCATGCCGCGCACCTGTGGCTTGCGAGAGTGTGGGCGGACGTCGGTGTCGCTGGGCTCGATGCCCACCGTCCTGTTGTGGATCTTGTTGGCACTCCGCTCCAGGTACTCGTCGCTGTTGAGGAGCTCAAGCTGCTGCTCCTGCGGCGTGTGGCTCTGTGCTAGCATGAGCTGGCAGTCGGCGCGCGTCTGTGCCAGCAAGGCAGTGTAGCTCTTTGACGCAGCGTTGATGGCCCCGTCGAGCGTCGCCTTGTGGCTGGGTACCTTGCTGTCGTCCCCCCGCCTGCCGCAACTGGTTGGTGACCTGCGCCGGCATGCCGCGCAAGAAGGCTTGTAGCACCCGCGAGTTGGCCGAGCTCAGGCCCGCTGTGTTCGCCACGCCCTTGCTGCGGTGGCCGTACTCTTGCGGCGCCTCCAAAATGGGTCAGAGACACGCCCGTTGTTGCGCCTGAATTCCGGGCCTGGCATGATGTAGTCTCTGCTCCTCTAGCTCGTGCCTCCAGCTCGTGCGTCTCGTCTCCTGTGTCTGGCGAGTGGGGAAATACTAGAGTAGGGCTGGGCTTCAGGCGCTGGACCAGTATCAATCAGGCTTTGGGGTGCATTCTCAGTTTGGTTGCAGCACACATTGCTTGCGCCATTCATGTATTCATCTTGTTCAGGCCGCACACTCTCAATTCTGTGGATTTTCTAGCATCATGCAGGGCTGTCTAGCTCATGCGCCTCCTGCATTTTGGCGGGGGGGGGTCAGTCGCGCCTGCCTGCGAGCGAGTATAACCGGCTCCTATCATGCGCCTGTCGAGGCTCACATGGACATAGGCCACAGTTACATCCTCCGAGCGCGCGGTGATGCACAGCTCAACGACTCGAGTCGTGCTGAGACTCGTGCTCTTGCAACTGGCTCTCTGGCTCCTGGCTCCGTGTCATCCCTCCCCCTTTTCTCAAGGCTGTGCGCACCCTCCTGGGTGACCGCCGCACCAGCATTGCTTAGGTAGCCACTCCTACCATAAGCTCTAGATACGTGAGGCCTCACTTTAGCGGATTTTTCTCTCGTGATTGAGTGTGCCCATTAACAAGCTTCGCCTAGGTGATCGCTGGCACCGCTTTTCTCAGTAACGGTGTCGGATTTATAGCTCAGCATACCCAGCATTCCATGCCCAGTGCACTCGTTAGGCGGTACACGTATCATCGAAGCGACGGGTAGATGCCAGGTTGAAGTTCGCAAAAAACAAGCCAACGAGCACTCGCAACGACAGCGTTAGGGGTGACGAGGCTAGGTATGATCGGTTGCCATCTGATACGAAAAAGCTTGGTGGTAACATGTGAAGATGTGTGATGTGGGATGAGTGAGATGCTATGTTGAAGCTGACTTTTGGTGAACAGAGAGAGGTAGAGAGAGAGAGAGCACAGAGACAAGTTTGGGATCACCTGTGTTAATGTAGATGGTCCTCACAGCTAGCTGCACAGTCCAATGCTTGGGTGGGGGGCTTCTCTCAGTCTTGCTCCAGCGAGTTCCAGGAAGAGAAGTGTAACACTCTCAATCTCTGGCCAGCTAGGGCCTAGGGTTAGAACTACAAATGTGAAGTTGCATACAAACACCTAGAGACATCATATAGGAAGCCCTGGTACCTAGAACTCTCTGATAGCATGTCACCCTTTCAGCCAGGTGCACATACCCAAAGCCGTAACACATGTGTGTCATGACACGGCCAGAGTACGCCATGTGGAGCGCTGCCGACAGTGCCGAGCGTAAGCACGCCAGGGCGATGCCCTTGAGAGCTTTAGGGCGCGCTCCTCCGGGCACTGACATCCTGCTGGCATACTCCGTCGCCACAGCCTCCAGCAGCTTCTGCCCCTGCGCCCCGATGCTGCCAAATGACCCAGCTGCCAAAGTGGCAAGTTTGTAGCAATTCTGATCATAATGACCAGAATAGTGGATGTATTTGGTGGCCTCTTGGTCGCGGCAGCAATGTTCGGGGTCTACAGTCTTCTCCGCCCGCGACGCCACCTGTGCCTCGAAGCAGGTGATGTCAAGCGTGAGCGGCAGTTGACGTGTCGGATCGTCGTAGTCGGTCACCGGGAAGGTGTCGGCAGGCAGCACGATGTCCATCCTGCGACTTCCCGGCGGCCCGGCGGACCCCAGAAACGGCGTGTAGTCCTCGTCCACCAGTCCTGTTTTGAGGTACTGCTGCAGGATGCGCTGCGGGGCCCTCTTGACGCCGTTATGGACGATGGTGTCGTGCGCCTTGACGCGTTGCGCTTGACACAGTGCATGCAGAGTGTCCCCTGGCGACTTCCCGCACAGCTTGCAGCCTGCCGTCTGCTCCTCTACTCCGACGTCGCGTTTGACGGCCAGCTGCCAGGATAGGCCATCAAACGAAGCCGCTGTGGAGTACATCGGCTCGTTGAGGAATGCCATGCTGATCGAGTGCATGTGGCGCTGCGACCGGATTTGCGCAAGTGCTTGCGTGCGTTGTGTGCCCTGCGGCAGCTGTTGCAGGTCCGCCTCCACTTTATCTGCAAGCTCAGTAGCGACGGCATCTGCAAGCGTACTATGATTGAGGCGCCTCAGGCTACACTGCAACTGCAGAGCACTGCCATGAAGTACACTGTAAGCAGCATCCGCACCAGTGCCACCACCTGCTGGCGACGGCGCCTGCTGCATAGGTGGCTGCTGCTGCAGTGGCATTAGCGCTGGTGGCATGTTCCAGCTTGTCACCTGTTGCTGCACGTAGGGATGCGGCAGCTGTGGCGATCGTCCGCAGAGGGGCAGGCGCGCCACCTCTGCTGCTGCTGCGCCTTGTAGCATTGCTGGTGTGGAACGCGCAGCGCCTGCATTGACGGCTGCTGCTGCTGCGTGCGCTGGAGCAGCTGCGCCGCCTGCCGTTGCTGCTGCTGGTGCTGCTGCTGCCGCAGGTGCTGGTGCAGCACCTGCCGCATTGGCCGCTGCACCGCCGTTACCGCTGTCGCAGCCGGCACGACTGCGGCGCCGCCTGCCGCTGCTCCTGTTGCAGGCGCTGCAGCAGTCCTCGGGCCTGGAGCAGTTGAGTACTTCTATGCTAGTAGATATAATGGATTGCTTGCGATATCGTATGCCATCACCCATTACTTGGCACAGTCACAGACGGACTACGTCTCATGCCACTATATAATGGGAAGTTTCATGCATTGTTGCGAAGCACAATAAGTCGCTGCTCACCTCAGGCGTCTCAAACTGTACATGTGTCAAACTCATGCTGACTCATCAGAATTTAACAGATAGCTTGGCACCATAAAACGTCATGGCTCATGCTGGATTACCGCATTTCAAACACAGATCAGTAATCATCCAATACACCATCAAGCTGCCTCAAAAATTTTGAGCTCTCTCTGCTGCTGTTGCACCACGCCTTGTCAAATCTGTGCATTGAGACTGCAACCACTCCCCTTGTCAGATCTCTGCATGAGACAGCGTTCACATGCAGGTAAGCGCACTGGCGGCTCAAGGGCACCATTCTGCTTCCGTTACGGTTGCATGAGATGACATCGTTGGCACCCATGAATGGGACTAGAGGTCGTGGACAGCTGCTGAGACTGCGAGATGAGATTGGGCACTGCAGCGTGTGCGCACTTACGTGCGCCGGCGGCTGGCGCCTGCGTGTACGCCGGCTGGCCGGGCGCCCGTTCAAGCACCGCGCCGCTCGTAAAAGCCTCCGCGCAGATAATAACTCCGTCGTGTTGTTTTGAAATGCCGATCGACCATCACAACGCATTCACCACGCACCCATGGTTGCATCGTGGAGTTTCCACGTCGATTTGCCATTTGAGATCCATCCTGGCTGACTCCGAGTTGGCGCACACGCCATGCCTAACCCTAACCCTAACCCATCCTCTGAGGCTGGGATTGGGGGGGGGGAGACAAGCCAGTGCGTGCATCACCAATGGCAGCAGCACTGTGAGCGCGCTAACGGCGGCATGTGCAGCTTAGTATGCAAATTGTGTTCGCTGATGAGTGTGCATCGTACTTCAACCTACCCTGAAAAGGCACACGAGAGCAGGCGGCCAAGTTACGAACAGCAGTGCTTGCGCACACGCTGCAGGCCTGTGTATTGGACTGTACAAGCCGTGCCTCACATGCCCGGCACGTCTGTCTCGCTCACGTGGGTAGCCACAAAGTGTTTTGAAAACCTTTCACAGTGCCACGTTGCTTGAGTTTGAGGAGTTTTGCTGACATGTTCAACATCTAAGGAGTGAAAAGAAGAGCGTCATGAAGCCTATGTGGCACGAGGTCCAGGGGCAGGCCACGCACTGCTGCTTGCGGCATGCCAGCCTGACGCTTCCTTTCGCTGCACGGAACACCAGAGAGTGCCACCGTCAACACACCGCAGCTGCGTACCAGGCGAGCCCAGGCAGGCGTAGGCACAGCGGACCTAGTAGGAGAGGATCATGCCAGCTTGCGCGCATCGCCCTGCCGCTCGGTCGCAGCTGGCAGGTTGATTGGCTGTCCCTGGGGACACGTGAACGCACAGCTGTACGTGCAGCAGCTGTAGTCAGACGCAGGAGGCTGGACGCGACACTCACACCTCTGCATGGCGTCCCTCGGCGATTACGGCGAGGATAGTTGGCGCGATGATGGCAGCAGCACAGGCCGCCGCACAGCCAGTCCGTGCGAAAGCACCAATGCCAAGGCGGAAAGCGATCTCGTTGAGTTCGAGACGCTGATAGAGGGCAGCAGCGCCGAGCTACAGCAGCTGGCCGGCGACCCATCGCTGTCGATCAGGCAGTTCGGCGCTGCGCTTCTGCAAGGGATGCCTGCCGGCAGCGGCGGTGAACCCGCCAACCTACTGCAGTGTCAGCAGGCCTCGCTTCAGCGCAGGGCCAGCCTTTTGGCCGAGCAGTACGACCGCGGGGGGGCTGGCTTCAGAACCACAGCAGCGTCGGCGATCATGATGGGCCCGTCGGAGGACCCGCGATCTTACACCCGCACGCAGCAGCAGCAGCAGCTGTTGCCTCAACTGCAGCCTCTGCCTCCGCCTCACGTCCTGCAGAAGCAACAACGGCGTCAAGAAGCTAGCAGTTCCGATGACAATGCGTCTACCAACTTTTTGCAGTCCGCGCGAGCTGCTTCAGCATCGGCTCCGCTGTACATGCAGCAATATGCAGGAGGAGGCAACCCTTTGTTGGCGGGGCTGGCGGCAGCAGCGGCAGTGCAACAACAGCAGCAGCACCAGCATCAGCAGCAGCAGCAGCAGCTCGGTCACATGCACATGCCCAGTGTACCATGGTACAGCCAGCCACCCGGCACCACCAGCAGCACCTCGCCAGGCTGTTACCCAGGCATGGCGCTGCAGCCACAGAGTGCGCAGCTTGCAGCAATTCACCACCATCAGCAGCAGCAGCAGCAGCAGCAGAGCTTCATTCCACCAGCCTGGGGTCAGCAAAGCAGCGCGCAGAACCAGATGCTAGCACTGACACAATCGTCCTGCACGGCGCCCGCGCCGCTGCAGCCAGCGCCGCCGCTGCCGCTGCCGCGCGCAAACTCCGTCAGCAGCGCCGACGGCGCCGCCTGCGTCATCGCCAAGGGCGCCAACGGCGGCAGCGTGCTGCGCGGCGCACACGGCGACATCCAGCTCGCGCTGACGCCGTGCCACGACGACGCGGCGCGCCTCGGCCTCGCGCACGCGGACCGCCTGCGCATGCTCGCCGCCGTCACGCAGGCGCTGCTCGCGATGCAGGGCGCGGGCGACGCGCTGCCGCCGGAGCTTGCGCGCTCCGTAAGCGTCGTCGCCGCACACCTCGAGACGGCGGTGTTGCGCACGAGCCGCGACGCGCACGCGTACGCCGTGCAGGCGGACCCCACGCGCCTGCGGCCGTGGATCATGCAGGTGCAGGCGCTCATGCAGGGGCAGCAACTGCCGGTGGCGCCGCAGGCGGGCGCGCACGCGGCGCCGCCGGTGCCGCCGCCGCCGCTGCTGCCGCCGGCTCTGCGCTTCCAGCAGCAGCAGCAGCAGAACGCGGCGGCGGCGCTGCAGCAGGCGCAGCAGTACGTGGCGTCGCCGCGGAAGCAGAAGCGCGCACAGGACTCGCCGCGCAAGGCGCAGCAGCAGGCGCCGCCGCAGCGGCAGCGGCAGAACAGCGGCAGCTTGGCGCCCAAGGAGGCGAAGGGGCAAGAGGCGCGGCACGGCGATGCCGGCGCGGCGCTTGCGGAGGGGGGGCGCAGCACTGGTGCCGGCGGTGTGCGCAAGCCTCGCCGCAGCAGGCCTGAGGCAAGTGCCTCGCACACGGGCGTGAAGCGATCTCACTCTGAGTCGCCACCCATGAGGACAGCGCGGGAGCGCGCGGCGTCCGACTCATCGTCCGGCGCCGCCGGCGCGGCTGCTGCGGGTCAGCTGCTGCTGCACCACCTCGAGCAGCAGCAGCAGCAGCAGCGCCGCCGGCAGCAGGCGAGCATGAGCGCTGCTGCCGCCGCTGCTGCTGCCGCAGCAAGCGGCGCGCCCGCGAATGCCCTGTCGACCACCGGCAGCCTCAGCCGGGTGGCTAGTGCCATGCAGGAGCAAGCAGCAGCAGCAGCGGACACGACTGCGGGGGCCAGGAGCAGCGCACATGCGCGCACCACCCCGCACCGTACAAGTAGCTCTAGGATAGTGGCGGCCAGCAATGGCGGCGGCGGCGGCAGCAGCAGGAGCAGCAGCGCCGCCGGCACCGCCGCCGCGACATCGCCGGCACCGGCGTCAACGGCCCTGCCGTGCTCGTGCTGCTGCGACAGCCCGGATGCAGACGGCGGCGACAGCGGCGACGCCGACGACGACGTCAGCAGGTTCGCGCTGTCGCTGCAGCCGGCGATCGGCGGCGGCTTCCTGGTCGCCGTGCGCTGCGCGCGCACCGTGCACGTGTGCCACCGCACGCTGCGCGACGTGCGGGCCGTCGCCGCGGCGCTGGCGGCGCCGCTCCCGCCGGCGGCGGCGCTGATCGTCGGCGGCGACGGCGACGGCGGCAGCAGCGGCGACGGCGACGACGGCGGCGGCGACGCGGACGTCGACTCCGACGCCTGCGCGGAGCTGGAGCGCTTCCTGCGGCGGCTGCTGCGCCGGCCCGGCGTCGCGTCGCGCGCGGAGGTGCGCGCGTTCCTCGATCTCCAGTGGCTCGACGGCACGCGCGCCGCCCCCGTGCGCTCGACCGACGCCGTGCTGCTGCAGCTCGGCATCGACCCGGCGGCGGCGGCGGCGGTGCTCGCGCAGAGCCTCGCGCGCGTCGGCGCCGGCGGCCCCGGCGGCGGCGGCGGCGGCGGCGAGGGGGGGGTGCCCCTGGACTGAACTCAGTCCCTCGCGGGTCGCCACGCGGAGTTGCTGCGGCAGCAGCGCGGTGTCTTTACGTAGCGCGGTGTGCGCGAAAACAGTAGGTTTGCGGCGCGGGGGCGTGCCCTGCGCCGCGCGTGCACAGTTTGTACGTCTCTCAGTCAGCGGCGCCAAAGCTTTGGCGCGCGGCAGCGGTCGCCGCAGTTTTTGCGCGGAAGTGCAGGAGGAAGCAAGGCTGCACCGCCAGGTGCGGGGGTGGCCGGTCGTTCCCCGCCAGGTCCAGCGCGCGGCGCGCGTGATCGCGACAGCAGCATGCGGAGTACCATGATCTCAACCCACACAATGAATGCGCAGCGCGCGGCTTGGGGCCCAAGCCCGGCTGCCGCACTTCACAGTAAGCGAGAAGCAAGGGGTGTCTGAAGGCAGCCATGTATGGGCGTCTGACGGCACCTCAACCCCCCCCCCCCCCCCCTCCCCCCCCCTCTCAACACCCCCACCTCAGCAGGAAGGAAGGCAGGTCCCCTTCAAGTAACATACGGCCCCCGAAATTACTCGAGTACCTTAGTAGCAGCCAGCGATCCCTAAATGGGCTCACCCAAGCGGTGCGGCTGTGGAGAGCACACACCTGTCCCCTTCCCCGTAGTCAGAGCGTCCTCGCTGTGTGGCCCCGCATATCACATCCCACTGTGCCTCGCTCTGCAAGCTGTTTGAAATGGATTTACACCATCTTTTATCGATGTGTGTGTGTCACGCTCATGATTGGGGTTATGTCATGTTCTTTTCCTGTGCATTGCCGGGTGGCGTTGCCTTGCACCTGATACCGGCAGGGAGGGTTGCACTTTCTGCTGAGGGGGTTGTGACTTTACAGCATACTAGCCTCTACTACGTGCTCGTTAACACTGCGCTGATATCTTGGGCTGATAATCAGAACAATGAACAGTACCAAAGCCAACATGAGAACCTTTGCAAATGTGACAAGTGAAGCAAGGGCAATGAGTGCAATGCTGACCACGACTTGTGACCAGTGAAGCAAGGGCAATGAGCTCAATGCTGACAACAACTGTAAATGCTGAATCGATCACGTGTACGACAGCATAGGACTCACCCGGCGCCGTCATTTACGAATACAAGTCCACAAGTATGACAGCCACATGTGCACATGGCAAACAATGCACCTCACAGTGCTCTGACAAACCAAGGGACGCGCACACTTGCAGGCCCCGGAATTCGTCTCTGCGCACGGGCGCGTTGCGATGGGCCTGTGCTCCAACCGGTTGCAACATGAAGCATGCCGCGCGGCGCAGTCGCTTACGGTCTCTCGAGGAGCCACTGAAGTCCCAGGCGCTTGCTCAGAGACGCGTGCCTGGGCGTGTCTGCATGCCAAGGCGCATGCCTCCACTGCCCGTCATGACACCCGGGAAGAGCTCGTGGACCCAGTTTGCCGCGCCCTTCCCACACCAACATGCAGCCAGTAGCACCCGCCCTCATTTGCGACCTCCGTGTACGCAATTATAGCGGCGCAGCACACATTCGTATGTACAAGTACAAGGCGAGAGTCATAGACGAGTACAAGTGTAAGGTCTGGTGTCGATGTTGCAAGGTGATTTAATGCATTCACAGCAGGATAGACTTCAGTGTGCGGCGCTTTTGTCACCAGTACCATTCATATGTAGTGCACAGCTGCGGAACGCTGGGAGCACCTGGTAGATGCGTTGACCGCATGTTGAGTGTATGTTACTTTCGCCGGTGCAGCAGATGGTGCTGCAGCTGTGTCGTCCCTGGCGCACTCGCCGTCCTGTCCGAGGACTGCGCGAGATCTGCAGTCGCAAAGGCGCCGGTGCAAGGGGGCTGCGCCTCCAATTTACTGCTCTCCAGCGACCTATGCCTGAGTCATACGCCCGACCTGTGCCCTGCTTGCTCATCATGCGCTCGCTGGCGCTGGACGTGAGCACGGTGTCTATCAGCAGCTCTAACAGCGCCGCATTGCAGACACGTGCAGCCGACGAGCTGCCTCCACGTTGCTCTGCGTGTTGGCCAGTTCTCGGGGCCCAGCGGCTGTGCTGGTGCTGAGGAGGCCTCTGCGCGGACGCTGCCGACGCAGGCAGGCGCGGGTCCATTTGCTCAGCGTTGCCGCGATTGGGTCGTTGGACGAACATGCGTGCTGCGGGAGCAAGAGAACAGTCGGGTGTGTGTGTGGGAGGCGGGTGTCATGCGATCCGTTGCCTGATGATGACAGATTGAGCTGCTGCACGCATCGAGCACGTACATAGCGAAAACAAATTGCCGTTCTGAGCATCAGCGCGTTGAATGTCGGCGCGTGGACCACGACCGCCCACTGGACAGACTGACCCAACTGTCACACGCGCCGCCATTTACCTCAAGGCTCAATGCCTGCAACTCCCGCTCCCTCGACTCCCTCGCGTCCATCCACCCCCCCCCGACCGCCCCCTTGCGCCCGCCCCCCTCGCCCCCCCGCGCCAGCACCGCCACAACGCTCCCCATCATCTCCTCCAGCCGCTGCTCCACGCCCTCCGCTGTTGCAGCGGGCGCTGCTGCCGCCGTAGTGGCCGCCAGAATTGCGCGCTCCCCGCGCGCGTACGCGGCGCACGCGGCGGAGAACGCGGCGCGGCGCTTCGCGTGGCGCGCCTCCGCGGCGGCGGCGTCCGCGCGCCGCTTCGCCGCGGCGGCGCGCATGCGCCGCAGCAGCAGCGCGTCGTCGTCGTCCTCGCAGGCGGAGGCGGCGGCGGCGGCGGCAGCGGCGGTCTCGGCGTCGGCGACGGCGTGCAGCGCATGCGGCTCGCCCTTGCGCAGCCACGCGTCGAACGCGCCGCGCAGGCGCACGTCGCGGTACGGTGCGACCTTGGAGTTGGACTTTGGGGGGGGGGGGGCGGGGGACGGGGGCAGCAGGGGGTTGGTTGGGAAGGGGGGGGAGAGGGGCGTTAATGAGAATGGGAGGCCTTGCGGCAGGTTTACACTGGTGATGGGTGAACCACAAGAGTCGTAGTGATTGCAAAACTGCAGACCGTGCCCAATGTCAAGGCAGACCTTCTGCCCTTCGCAAGGTTTTGAAGTGGGTGCAGTACCGAAAGCAACATTCGGCAGGCGTGTAGCTTGTCAGCCTACACCGAGCACGTGCATAGGGGGGCCAACGTGATCGCCCTCATTCGCCATCTGGCGCCATGGCTGTACACTGTTCCTTCAAACATCAGTTCCAGCACGCCGGACAACACAACGTCGGGCAGTCAAAACTCACCATGCCCACGATTGCCTCGTAGAGCAGCGTTGCATTCTGTTCCGACCGCAACTGCGTTTCGTGCAGTTCCGAAGCAGTGAACTGCTGGCACAGGGGATGCACGTCCGTCGTAGATCCACCTCTCCAAGCTGGCAGCACCCTGCTGCTGTGTCGCGCTGCAAGAGCATGTCGGTGGTCAGCGGTGCCGCTCGCTACATCAGAACCACGTTCTGCCATGCTCGCACGATGCGCAGGGCCCTGGCGCGCTTCAGAGCATCACCTCGAAACTTCACATGCAACTTCAAACATGAAGTTGCACAGCACTAACTGAAGTTGCAGCGTGTGAATTTTGACTGCCGAGACATGGTGAGCTTCTAGAGCCAGGCAGCAAAGTGGTATTGTGATGCTGCCCGCCAGCAACAAACACCAAAAGGTACCATGGGGCGGCGGCAACAAAAACAAGAGCCAGCGCCAACTGAACCAACAAGGGTGAAAAGAAAATGCAGGTTCACTGCTCGCTGGTATCCTATTACTCGAGACACTACACCGTGCAGCGTGGCGCCGCCGCAGCTATCAAAAATGACTATATTGTCGCGCCTGCCCCTTCCACCCCCCCCACCTCAAAAGACGTACACTTAGGGTTAGGGTTAGGACCCCCCCCTCACCTCCCGCACCCCGCTACGCGGGCAGTGCTACAGCAGCATGAGCTCCGGCTTCTGCAGGTAGTGCTGGAACACCTGCAGGAACTGCGCGGCGACGGCCTCGTCCACCACGCGCCGGTCCGCCGACAGCTTGGCCGTCATGACGGTGGCGACGCGCGGCGGCGCGCGCGCGCCCGTCGCGGCGTCGCGCGCCCCCGGCACGACGCGGCGCACGCCGCCGCCGACCGCCATGATGCACGCCTGCGGCGGGTTGATGACCGCGGAGAACTCGGCGATGCCGAACATGCCGAGGTTCGAGATGGTGAACGTGCCGCCCTGGAACTCCTCGGGCTTGAGCTTGCCCTCCTTGGCGCGCCCCGCGAGGTCGCGCACCGCGGCGCTGATGTTCAGCAGGCCGCGCTCCGCGGCGCGCGTGACGATGGGCGTGATGAGGCCCGTGGGCGTCGCGACGGCGACGCTGACGTCGACGGCGCGCTGCAGCGCCGCCGCGCCGTCGCGCGCGGACCACTGCGCGTTGGCCTCCGGCACGTCGCGCAGCGCGAGCGCGGCGGCGCGGATCACGAGGTCGTTGACGCTGACCTTGGCGCCGTGCCGCGCGGCGAGCTCCTTGCGCAGCGCGAGCAGCGCGTCGAGCTCACACTCCGCGGAGACGTACAGGTGCGGCACCGTCGCCTTGGACTGCGCGAGGCGCTTCGCGATGACCTTGCGGATGTTGTTGGCGGGGATGTCGGTGTGGTCCGCCGCGCCGCCGCCGCCGCTGCTGCCGCCGCTGGCTGGCGCAGGCGCCGCCGCTGCCGGCGCGGGCGCCTTCGCTGCCGCCGCCTTGGGCGCCGCCGCTGCTGCTGCTGCTGCCTCGCCTGTTGGAGCTGCCGCCGCCGCTGGCTCCGTCGCCGCGTGTCTGCCTGCCCCCAGCTTCGGGAACTCGGTGCCGGACGCAAGTGCCTTGATCAGGTCCGACTTGGTGACGCGGCCGCCCCTCCCGCTTCCCGCCAGAGAGACGATGTCGATGCCTTTGCTCTGCGCCAGGTGCCTGGCCGCAGGGGAGTAGGCGAACTCCTCGGGGACGGTGCGGTTGGCGGCAGCGGCGGCAGCAGGGGGAGGCGCCGACTCTGCGGCAGCAGCGGGCGCTTGCGGCTGAGAATCGGTGGCGGAGGGCGCGTCCTCCCCGCTAAAGTAGGGCAGGCTGCCTGCTGCGTCTGCCTTCGTGAACGCATCGTAGGCAGCCTCGTCCTCCACGGTGACAGCTACAGGCGAGCCCACCTTGACCTCGCCACCCCCCTCCTGCACCAGAATCTTCGCCAGCACTCCATCCTCCTGAACCTCGAAGGCGACAGTCGCCTTGTCGGTCTCCACATCACACAATACGTCTCCGGGGGCGAGCGCTGTGCCGGGCTGGGCGTGCCACTTGGTGATGGTGCCAGTTTCCATCGTGGGTGAGAGCGCTGGCATATTCACAACGGTGAAGCTGGGTGCCTCGCTGCTAAGCCATCGTCTGTGCACTGCGTTTCCATCCTGCAAGCCTTGTTGTCTAAGGTAGCGGTGGCCTGCCCTGCTGCGTGGTATTGCTACTGCTCCAGAGTGGATCTCTGCCCCCTGAATGGCGCACGCATAGCTGCTCCTGCGATTGGCTCGAGCTGCAGCTGTGCGAAGGGCTCGGCGGGCATTCGATGAAAGCGCCACGCGCAGCGCCGACGACATCTCTCACGTCCTGCTGGTTTCTCACGCCAGGATCTCACGCGCAGCAGAAGAGGAAGTTCGAGTTGAGGAAAGCGCCCTGTTTCAGGGCGGATAGGTGAAGATGTGTCATTTAGCCGGGGGCGCCCCGTTTTTTGGTGCACTTCGAATTATGTCACTTGTGTCCACAAAACTGCCAATGTTGCTGTCTACTTGTGGATCGTCAGCTCATTGCCCTTGCTTCACTGGTCCCATTTGCAAAAAAGTTCTCACTTGCCAACAGAGTGTCAGCAAATTACTAGCGGCTTCAATTCTGTGCATCAACAGGACTGTTGATTCTTCCGATTCCAGGTTGGGGCTTCCCAGAATTGCATGCACCTGGGAGTGCAGAATCCAGTTATAGTTCTCAACGTTTCTTGGCAACTTCTGGCAGGTTACAGCCTACCCTAACCCTAACCCTAACTCTGCTGGCAGGTCTTTTAGTGGGTCAAGCGCATAGCATGTGCATGCACAACAGAATCAAGTACGTTGAAAGTAGCACGCCTTGTACACCATCTCTCAGGCATCCGGTGCAACGCATCTTCAGCTCTCTACAGAGGCACACAAAGCGACCCTCATTATCTTAACATACGTGTACTTGCAATTGGACCAATGTCCAGTCCCCTGCACTAACTTGTGCTTGTCAAGGCTTGCAAATGGCAACAACAAAGTTGCTCATCAAAGCCGCGCAGGCTTGTCCAAGTCAACAACGCCATCAGATTGCACATTCACGTGGCTCCGCAACAGTCAGAGGATGACGCGCACTTGCAGAAAAGGAGGCTAACACGTCGAGAAAAACTAGACATCAGAGTTGCTGGTCTGCTTCGTGGAAGCATACATTGTAGTGTTACAGCATCGCTGCCAGCGCTTCGCAGCACAGATGCGGCAGCGCGGACGCTGCCCCGACGAACTAGGGGCGTGCGCGCCGCTGCAGCGATGCTCGCAGCGCTGCTGCAGCGCCACCGCTACAGTAGCGAACTCTAGTGTATAATTTAAATGTGATGTCAAAAAGGAGAGCGGCGGCGGCGGCGGCGACGCGCGCGCGGCGGCTGCACATGTGCAGGCATCGTCGGTGCGCGAGCAGCGTCCTCATGTGGCACGCGCGCTACGCGACAATCTCCGCTTCGACGCTCTCGCCATCGTCGCCGCTGCTGCTGCTGCTGTCGTCGCTGCTGCTGCCGGCGGCGTCGCTGCTGAGCTCGGCGTCGCGCATCATGAGCGCTGTCACGCGTGCCGCGAATGACGCCGCGTTCTCGATAGAGTAGCCGCCGGTCAGCGCTGCCACATCGTAGATGAGCAGCGCCAGCGCCTTGGTGTCGGCGGTGTCGGGGGACTCGCGGAAGCGCGTCTCCAGCCGCTTGATGATTGGGTGGGTGAGGTTGATCTCAAGCACCGCCTGGTTCTGCACGAATGGGAGCATGAAGGTGGGGGGAGGGGATGGGGAGGATGGGTGAGTTGTAGCAGGAAGCGCGCACGCCAACAGCACATGGAGGATCTTGATGGATTGTGCATTGAATCTCGTTGGCCGCCTGCACCCGCACAAGCCTGCCGCGCTGCGCAGACATGCGCAGACTGCAAACATGCTGCCGTGCACACAGCGCTGCTAGCTCGCATGACACATCCATGCCTTTCAGTATCGACTGCGCGCGCACACTACGCCCAGGGGTGATTGGCACAAGCAGCGGCAGGTACGACGGTGCTGCAGAGCACAGCATCAGTAACAGCAGCAGCGGAGGATGCTCACGAGGCGCAAGCCACTGACTGACACATGGACGCACTGCTGCAAGGCCTTGCAGCAGCAGCAGCAGCAACAGCTGCTGCGCCTTCTGACACCCATACAACGCCCATGCCACAGCTACCAACATATACATGTGCCGCTACATCATCTAGCAGCGGCAGCAGCAGCAGCAACAGCAGCGGCAGCAGCACCAGCACCAGCACCAGCAGCAGCGCTCACCAGTCCGCCGCCGAACATGCCGCCCTCCTCGCCCATGGCGACCGCCTGCGCCTTCATGTAGCGCTGCATGGTCGGGCTCATGCCGTACGCGCTCTGCACGAGCGTCGCGGGGGAGTCCACGAGGCGCGTGCTGACCTCCACCTTCTGCACCTTGCTGTCGACGGCCTTCTTGAGCCACTCGCGGAACTCCTCCGTCTCCTCGGACTTGATGGCCTGCGGGCCGGGGGGGGGGGGGGGGGGGGCGGGGGGAGGGGGGGGGTCAGGTCATGACGCTTCAGAAGCGCAACTCATGACGCTGCAGACGCGCGACTGGGGGGCAGGGGATGGTAACGTTTCAGAAGGGCGGGTAGAGCCGCGTTGCAGCGCATGCGTGCGTGCACCGCAGTGGTGCAAGTGGCGGTTTGGAGGATGATGAGCGGCGCCGCGCATCAAAGGCAACACCTCTGCCCTGAAAGTTGGCGAGGCGAAGCAGCACTTCAACAGTGAACTTTGAGCGCGCGAGTCGCTCACCTTTTCGCGCTTCTCCTCCTCGGCGTCGCCCAGGTCGGCGTTCTCCTTGCTGAGGTCGATGAGCTCCTGCACAAGCGTGAAACAGCAGAGTAGTGGGACGTCGTCAGTTGCATGGCGGGGAGTGTTCACCGATGTGTGCGCAGGATAAGAGGGCGCGGAGAGTTACAGAAGGCTTCGGGGGCCGAGGCGAGGGCACGTGAGTGCGCACGTCAAGGGCCGCACACATTTGAGGCAAGCGTATGAGCACGCTTTGTCTCGCACACTTCACGAAAACGACGGCAAAGCGGCAATCTACGCAACGGCAGACACCTGCTCTTTGACATATGCAACATGCTGCCCTGTCTTCAAGAGATTCACGCAACCAAACGGAGTGCAGTGATGCGCCACTCCTGGCTGCTACCCCTGATCGCAACTGTGCCTGATGAAACAGCGCTTCTTCAGAAAGTGACACCAGACAGCAGAAGATCACGCTGCCACTGCGCGCGCGCGCACCTTGCCGTCGAACCTCTCGATGGCCTGCGCGCACAGCTCGTCGAGCGGCTCCGTCATGAAGAGCACCTCGTAGTCCAGCTTGCGCGCCTTCTCCAGCGCCGGCGACATGAGCGCCGCGGACCTGAGGCAGCGTGGAGCGTCACCATTATCACAATTGGCACTTGAAGAAGAAGAGTTGAAGTACAATTGCATGGAGTGTCGCCATTGCACATGAAGCACTTGAGGCGGTTGAAGGCATGTGGTCAGGGTGCGAGAACGCAGCAAGCTCAGACTCGGCCGCAGGCAGAAGGAATGAGGGCAAACCGCAGCAAGACAGCTGTGGCACTTCGACTTGCTCAGAACCGCCCATAGATAGCCAACTGCGCGCGGCAGCTCTGCGCAGTACGAGTGCATGTCAGTACCACCGCAGGGGATTACGCAATCCCCTCACGAAGCGTGAGAGCGAGCGACCACTGCCACCCAACGTGCGCACGTCCGCTGCAGCTGTGCAGGCGTGCGGCACCGCAGCCGTGCGATAACTGGCTGGCTGATGAATATACGCCGCGATGCACGCGCCACCGCCGCCGCTGCCGCCGCCACTGCTGCAGGCGCTGTTCTCACCTGGAGTCCGCGCAGATGCAGTAGATGCCCTTCTGCCCTAGTCGTTGAGCGCTGACACCGCTGCTACTGAGCACTGCTGCTGTCACTGCTGAGCGCTGCTCTCACCTGGAGTCCGCGCAGATGTAGTAGATGCCCTTCTGCCCCTCCTTCATGCGCTCGACGTACGACGCGAGGCTGACGGCGTCCTTGGAGTCGCCGTGCGTGGACGTGAAGCGTGCAAGCTTGGCGAGCGTGTCCTTGTTGTCCTCGTCCTCCACGATGCCCACCTTGAGGTACTTGCCGAAGCTCGTCCAGAAGGGCTTGTACTTCTGCGCCGGGGGGGTGGGGGGGGGGTGGGGGTGGGGGGGTGGGGGGTTGTCAGAATATGCTTTTGTATACATGTAGGCAGTCAGTCCTTGTCGACGTCAGGTTTTCGGTTGCTCGAGCGCTTGTTGTATGTAAACTTTGCGCTACACTACGCGCTGTACGTGTGTGAGCCTTGAGGTGTCATGTGCCAGCAGCACGTGCACATGAGGCGAAATGGTATATGCGAGGCGCTCATAGAGGGCGTGGAGCTCGGGGTGCTTGACTGCATCACCTCATGCATGAGGAAAAAGCGTAGCACAGCGAGCCATGAGCAGTGGACACGTTGCTGAGCATCTGCGGCAAGCTTTAACAGCACTTGGTGACGCAGCGTCTGTCGTTGCTTGTGGGCTTGCGTGCGACGCTGTCGCGATACCATGATGGGGCTTGCAGGGGGCGCCTAGGCGGTTGTAAGTCACCGGGATGGACGAGTCACGAGGCTCTGTCAGTGCCGTCCAGAAGTCATTGCGCCTGTGGGCTCGCCCGCGTGACAGCTCTTGAAGTGTGCTGCTGGGCGCTGCGCCAGCCGCAGTTCATGAACATGAAATGGAATGTTCACAGATTGGAACTGCATACTTCATGAACATGAACTGCACTGTTCATAAACACGAGCTGCACAAAACCTGCAAACATTTATGAATCGCAATTCACTCCCCCCAACGCACCTCCTCGTCCTCGGCGAGCCCCTCGAACATGGCGATCGCCTTGCGCACGAGGCGCTTGTTGATGACCGTGAGCATCTTGGAGTGCTGCAGGATCTCGCGCCCGACGTTGAGCGGCAGGTCCGCCGAGTCCACGAGGCCGCGCAGGAACATGAGCCAGCGCGGCAGCAGCTCCTCAAACTTGTCGTTGATGAAGACGCGCTTCACGTAGAGGCGCATCGCGCGCGACGTGTCGTCAAACATGTTGCGCGAGAGCTCGTACGGGAGGACGCCGGGGATGTACAGCAGCGCCTTGAACTCCACCTGGCGCGCGTTCGGGTGCGGGGAAGGGGGGTTGCGTGAGCGGCGAGCGGCGGTGACGAGCGCATGCAAGCAGAGAATCGGTTCGTGCGGTAGCTCTTGACGTTTCCCTGACCAGACATTGGGGGAGGGGAGGAGAGGGGGGGGGCTTGAACAGCACCGACGTTGCACAAGACAAAGGCGTCTCTGATGTGTGCACAAGCAATTGTGCCACAAATTACACAGCAACTGCGGTGTGCTTGTGCCATCCCGCGACCGCTCTGTGGGCACCCAGACGCTGCACGTCTTGCGCCTCGTGTGAAGCGGCCTGTGTGCAGACGCTTCAGAACCCCCGCGCCAAACACAAACGCACGATTCGCGAGCGCGCCGCCGCGGCAGGGTAGCAGCAAACCAAACTCTTCCCCTGACCCTGTGAGGCGCGCGCCCGTTGCAGTTTCGCGCTCAGTCAGCGGGCGGCTCCTGCGCGAGGCAGACGCGCGCGAACAACAGAGCTTACTGCAAAATGCGTCCGCCGCCGCCGAGCGGTGCTGCTGCTCACCTGCCCCTCCAGGCTGAAGTGCGTGTGCGCCAGGGGCTCGTCCCACGCGCGGAACGTGCTCTTGTAGAACTCCGTGTACTCGTCGTCGTTGACCTCGGCGGGGTTGCGCATCCAGATGGGCTTCATCTTGTTCATGGTCTCCTGTAGTTATCATAAATGGGCAGAGAAAGGGCACACCATGGGGGGGGGGGGGGGGGGGGGAGTCAGGAGACTGGATTTTCTTGTGCCGAGGGACTGCTGCAGAGGGCAATGACATGCCAAGCTTTCACGCACCAATCGACTACTTCAGTACCTGAAATTCTACATTACATTCTGGCGCCTTTCGCACTTGAAGGAGTGTGCACAGAGTGCATCCCGGAGCTCGGTCGTCGCAACGGCATGAGACACCAAGCCGCCGGTGCAATCAATACCCGCTTTATACCTACCCAACCCAGCGCCGCAGTGCATGCACACTGTGCTCACTCACCCACTCGAACGCCGTCTTGGACACGGTCTTCATGGGGGGCTCCTCCCCCTCCTTGGCCTCCTTGTCGGGGTCCGGCACCTGCTCGTACTTGGTCTTCTCCGCCCACACCTGGATGGGGAACGTCACAAACTCAGAGTACCTGCGGCGACGGCAGCAGCGGCAGCGGCATCACGGCGGCGGCAGCAGCGTGACCCGTGGTAAGATGGTGTGCAAGCTGCCATGCGACGGACGCGGTCGCAGCAGACGTGCCGCCCCGCACGCAGCTGCCCACTGCGTGTCGTGCAAGCACGAGGTGGCACGCCGTGACGAGCTTGAGACAGCGCAACGGGGCAGCCGCCGGTGAACAGCTTGATTGGCCATCAGCGCAGAGTGATCAGCGGTTGAGACTGGCGATGAGCTAATTACCCCTGAGACTGCTTGGCGCACTCCGGCATCGCAGTGTGAGACGCAGTCATGGTACACATCATTTGCTTCTGCTCTGGCGACGCACCACTGTGACCAATGGCTGGAGCTGTCGAAGCAGTACAACTTGACGTCAGTACCTCAACCGCGAGCTGCGAATAGCGCGCACAGGATCGAAACACTCCACACACAAAAATACGATCCCCGCAGCAACATATTACAGATGTATGTTTCACCTATTACAGTTGTATGTTTGCACCATCTGCTGCAATGGAAGGTGCCCGCCACCACACCTCAACGACAGAAGCGCACCTGTTGCAGAGCTCCTTGACCTTAAAGTCGTCCAGGTACTGCTCGCAGTCCTCCTTGAGGTGCAGCACGAGGCGCGTGCCGCTGCCCTCAATGGGCTCCGAGTCGTCCTCGCAGATGGTGTAACTGCCAGACGGAGGCACGCGCGCGCGAGCGACTGTCAGTTCAGTGACGTGACGCGGGGTATTCGGCACCGGACTGTATGGTGTAATCGCCAGACTGTGTACGCGCGACTGTAAGTTAAGCGACGTGGCGGGAGGTATTGGGCGCCAGGCGGATGTGCTGTAGGCTTCTGTAACGAGGTAACAGGGCAGCGTCAGAGATCTCGCAAGCTCAAGCGCGAACGTTCGAGGCGATGCTACTTCGACTTGACGTGCTATGGTACTTCTGGTATTGATCGACGCGCTAAGATCAAGATCACCAAGTGGTGTGACAAGGGGAGGTGTAGACCCCCTTGATATGAGAGCATACAGCACATCCAGGGAACGTGCACTGCGCTTCCGGGGTGTGTCTGCCAACAGGTGTGCACTTCGCTGGTTGTTTAATGGAGATTTGCTTGGTCAGATTGGGCCAGAAACTGTGCGCGCAAACGATGTGACTGCCAAAGCATAAACAAGTGCTCAGAGCAAAACGACAAGACTTTTTGTATGGTTTGCAGTGGCAACTTTGGCACTGACTCAGAACTCAATTGCAATGTCCTATAGTACATGAGACTTCAGCGTAATCCAATGGGATGGTGGAGGTGCAGGAGGTGCATTCATGTCAAATGATACCCCCTTACTGAGTGCATCAGCAAATAAAATACTTTTTAATGACAGAAAACACTGAGCCGCCTAGTATGTGTCTCTGCACGGTGTGTCACCATACTCTTGTACGTGAACTTCACCAAAGGAGATGACCACAGGATCGGCATGATGCTGACATGCGCTTGGCCTGTTTACTGTTCCTTCTTGAAAGTCGCCTGTCATTGCTTCAGAGGGTAGTCACACACTCAAATTCAGACTACTTCCCATGTTCAAGTTGAAGTAACAGCGACGCTTTGCATTATATTCTGTCTGGGATATCAAGATAGCTGCAAACTGAAATATTTCGTGTCAAATTTCACCTCCTGTTTACCTGGCCTACACAGCATTGCAACTGAAGTGTCAAACCTATCGACGCTGATGCAAGGTGTCCATTGCGCATATCCAATCCGCGTGGTGCAGCGGATTCAACAGCATTTGCTGCTGCGTCATATGCTCTACAAATCTGCCAAGGCTTAAAGTTAATGTGACTACTGGTGAATGCGCCAACTGGTACAGCTTTGCACTGCAAATGATTGGCGGATTGATATGGACTGGATGACTATGCTAGCCGCACAACCATAATAATTACGTGCATTCATGAGAGTGTGCTGCTACGGGATTTGTGCCTAGGCAACAGTTCAGGGCATTTATCGAATTACACACTTCCTCCATTTCAATGCATTAGATCTAGACAGTTGGCCTTGCCTTTCAAAACATACTTCCAAGTATACATATAGCATGCTTTCATGCACTAAATTATGACAGCTTGCTCATGACCTGATATTACTGATTACAATCCGCGCAGTTTTGCATGCATACACTAAATTATGACAGCTTGCTCATGACCTGATGTTACTGATTACAATCCGTGCAGTTTTGCAACTATGCCACCGCCCTGCATGCCACCTTGAGAACAGAAATGGCTGCATGCCAGTACCTCTTGCACTGGGTTATCCCCATGCGACCAGCCACCTTAACAGCAAAAAGCGCTGAACTACACGCGCCGCGCTGAAGGCGCCCGCCCCCTCAACCCGCAATCATCATCAATTACTCTGCACTGGGAAAAAAACACTGGGGAAAAACAATACCTGGAGCCGGCGCTGCTCTCCCATCGGTACTGCTTGGCGTCCGCGCCGTCCTTCCACGACCTGGTCACCACCGTCATCCTGTCCGCCACCAGGAACCCCGAGTAGAACCCCACGCCAAACTGCCCAATGAGGTTGATGTCCTCCGACTGGCCGCCCTTGCCCAGCGCCTCCATGAACTTGGCCGTTCCGGACTGTTGAGCAGTGCGCACAGTGGCGGAAGTGACGGGGTGTGTAGGGTCAAGTACCTGTTTCCTACTGTTATGTGCCAACCAGGGGCTCGTATGGCCCAGCTGCATCACAGTTGACTGCGATGTGCAAGACACGGCCACGACAGCCCGACACAGCCCGCGTAGCCAAGACGCAATGTTGAAAAGATGATGTGGAGCACAACGGAAAAACAAAGACGCTTGTATGGCGCAATCACATCTGTGCGAGCTGTGGCACAAAACAAGCCTTCAATTCAACGCAACCATCTCAGCCAAACTTGATCACATCTTCAGCTACGTGTGCGTCAGGCGCTGAAATATGGCAGCAATCTCAATGAACTATAAAGGGGTCATTCACCGTTCATGTGCAGCTCTATAGCCGTGTGACACATCACGCCGCCTGAGAACCAGGACCAGCGCTTCTTGTTCAGCAGGCGCAATGCCAGAACCGAATCTGTTGGAAAATCGACGCATAACGATCTGGAGACCCCGCTGAGCAAGCGTGCGGCGCATGTCGCCGACGGCAGCGCTCAGCGCAGACTCACCTGGGCGATGCGGCCGAGGTTGTTGATGAGCTCGTCCTTGGTCATGCCGATGCCGCTGTCCTCGATGGTGAGCGTGCGCGCGTCCTTGTCCGCCTTGACGCGGATGCGGAACTCCGTGGCGTCACCGCCGTCGCCCTCCGTGATGGACAGGAAGCGCTTCTTGTCGCACGCGTCGGCCGCGTTGCTGACGAGCTCGCGCAGGAAGACGTCTCTGCGGGGGGCGGGGGTGGCAGCGGCGTGTGGGCGAGGGTGTGTGGTCTAGAATAAACGGGGGGAGTTGATGAAGCAGTCACCTTTTGAGCGGTGCTGGAAAGCTGCAGTAGACAGGAGTGGTCCGTGCTGGTGACACTGGGAGAATTATGTATACCGAAAAGTTGGTCCGCCAAAGCTAGTAAGCGAAACACTCTGGGCAAGACTATATTGGAGATGTAACATGCGGGGCTGGAAGTGCCGGTGGCTCTGCAAACATCAGTTTCATGACCAAATAGTGTGTATTGTTTCCCTAGCACTAGCTGACCGCACCATCAGTCCTTGGTGAGCGCACCTGTTGCTGTAAAGGCTGTTGATAATGATGTCCATGACACGCGTCACCTCGGCCTGGAACTCGAAGGTCTCCTCCTGAGCTGTGGCAGGCTCTGCCTCTGCCTCTGCCGTCGACATGGTAACAGTCGATACTCGGATCCGTTTTGACGCAAGGCTGTGCTGCAGGGCATGCCGTGGCGCAGCGCAGTGCTTGCTGGCGGCACCATTGCTGCAAGCCACGATCTTTGTCGCAGCTGGCACAAAGGCTTCAGAGCAGCCCACGAGGGCCGCTACAGCAGCTATGGCCACAAGCGTTGCCCGTTGATACACCATACTCAGTGACCGCTGCTTCCTGCTGTGTAAAAGTGCCGCTCAAACGATGTTGTGCATGTGTCATTTTCAAGGTTTTCCAGAACTATTTGAAGTTGAAGTGCTGTTTGTGTGGTGCCCAAACATCAACTTAGTCAGGGAGCAGCATGGCACACCACCACCCGGAGGACGACTGCAGCAGCACTGGTAAATTCCCTCCTGTGCCAGCTTTGGGTGCCTGCCTCGCGGATACGGCTCAACCCCTGGGTAAACGGACACATGCAGCTTTCTACCTCAGGACTATTGGAGGCGCCGATGCCGTGGATGCAATAGGTGAAGTACACGATGTTGCGGTCATATGGCAGCGTACAGAACACTGGCGTGCCTCGTGTTGCAAGCCCGAAACACCGCGTCCAAAACTTCACCACCTCAACTTCAACATGTCATGTTGTCAATTCTTGCTTCTTGCAGCCGTGGCTCTACGCAATCGCGATGACAGCGCGCTGCTGAGGCACGAACTTGGTTACATATTGGGTCAGATGCAAGATATGAGGGCTTGCACTGCGCTGGAAGAGATTCTGGCTGACACCAGTGATGACGTGATGGTTCGCCACGAGGTGAGCGGCCTTGAACTATTGCTCCTTGCACTACACAAGCGTTTCGCGAAATCCGCTTCTGAGTAAATGTCGCGTGCCGCTTTCTCTCGCACGCCACTCTCCCCGCACCCATGAATAATGAAATGCAAACCGCAAGCAGCCGCAGACAGGAGAGGATGTATGATCTTGAAAGGCGCACAGGGTCTACTACTCCTCATTCCAACGGGGCCTCGGTATCAATTCCTTCATGAAGTCGACTGTGATGCGTACTGTTGCACGACTGCTGGGCACAGCGGAAGGTCACGTTGACGCCCCCTCAACTGCTTCTGCCAACACGATTCCGCAGAGCTGAGCGCTGCCATGCCACTCTTGAAGTGTCAACAGTGCGCGAACATCTGGCGTCGCAGCCCCTCGCGCTGACGCCGTCAACTGCCGTGACCGTACGCAGGCCGCTGAAGCACTGGGCGCCATCGGCGCGGAGCGAAGCGTGGCGGTGCTCACCGAGTTTGCTCGCGACGCAGCGCCGGAGGTCTCACAGACATGTCAGGTCAGCTAGCAGACAGTGTATCAAGCATTGTCAATGGCACATGTATATACAGTGGCTCATGATGCGCGCCGGGCATTCGTCAACTGGTGTGCGCGCATGCGCCCGCTCAATGTCTGGTGGACCGGGGGCAGCCGCGCAGGGGGTCTAACACGAGCCGCGCAGGGGGTCTAACACGATCTATGGCCGTAGCGATGCAGTGGCAGACACTCAATGAAGTGCGAAATGGCACAACTTTCACATGCGCAACGTCTGTTCACACATGCTCGACATCTGTTCAAGGGCTCCACCCATGCTGTGCGGGCAGTGCGCAACCCACCCAGGCCGGTAGTGCGTGCACAAACCCCCAATCCCCTCGCTCTGGCATTGCAGCGTCGCTCAACACGTTAGCAGCAACGCAGCGTTCCATTGTGTTTCTGGACACCCTAGGCGCAGTGGCCTGCCACGCATGCCTTGACGCTCAGCTGCGCGGGTTGCACGTGCGCTTGCGCCTTGGAGGCGTGTCGCATGCGTGCAGAAATGCCTCGGCGCAGCGCTCACTGCACGCGTGCGCTGTCTGGCTGTGCTGCTGTTCTCGGCGCCGTCGTGCAGCTGGCGCTGGACCTCATCGGCTACCGGAATCGGCAGAGCGAAGACACGTGAGCAAATGAGCGTATGATGATAATGCGCCTGCGTCAAGCACCGTATTACCAGGGAGTTGAGCGACAATGTGTGGTGCTGTGCGGCAAATGCGTGCTGGTGAAGTATGGTTATTGTTAGGCTATTGGTAAGATTCAACCCTGGGGGTGTAGTCCTCCCTAACCTTCGGCCTTTTTGGTGCCTGAGACACGTCTGTGCTTGAAGTTTTCAACGGCCAGGTACCTGCATCCACGGTGTCTCCTCTAAAGCACTAGCTAGCGCGGCCCCCTGCGTGCTGGCTGCGAAGACTCATGAATAGCATCGCGTGATTGTGCAGCAGGCGTTGGTGCGACATGCAACACAGTGCACGCCGCGACGCTGGCAGCGCGTTTTCCGCACATGCAGCGCCAACCAGCTGGACGTTTTCCGCCTTATGAGCATCACCACAGCACTGCTCGCCACTCGACAGGCCGGCCATGACTCTACCCCTCAATGTCCTCGTGCTGGCGCCTCCATCACCACTGCTAGCCAAGTCTTGGTCTACTGCAATAATAATGATCATGTCTCCTTCCTGTCCCTCACGACGCCGCCGCCAGGGCCACGCCGCTGGATGCGAACCCGTACCTCAGCATTGACCCCGCGCCCAGCTGCCCCAAAGAGGTCCCCGTGGAGGAGCTGCGGCGGCAGCTGCTAGACGCGTCGCTGCCGCTGTTCGCGCGGTACAGGTGAGCGCCGCTGCACAGAAGCTGAGCACTGACGCACTTTCTGTGCTGCGCCGCTGTGGCAAATGGCAGATCGCACGCGTGTTTCATGGAAGTCAATCGCGGTACTTGCCGCGTGCGCAGAGTCGTCCGCATGCCTCAGTGCGCTAAATGGACGGGCGAACATCATAGAATGACAACCAACCAACTCAAACTCATATTTTGTTGCTGCCCTGGCTGTTCTCTCTCGCACTCTCTGCCATACAGGGCCATGTTCAGCTTGCGCAACAGGGGGACCGAGGACGCGGTGAGTGTGCGGGAGCACGTGTGATCATTTGCGCAACATTTCTGATTCTGATGCACATCAAGCATAGCAACCGAGGGCGCTCGGCATGCATCTGAGCAGTGCTGCTGGGAGCATGTACGCGCTTCGGGGGGCATGTGCGTGGCACTTGTGCTGGTGCTGCGGTTGTATATGACGTTGAGAAGACACTTCCACTATACAGGACTGCGGCGACACCAGCACATCTTCATGTTGCAAGCTCCGTGTGCCAGCGCTTGCCGTCTGTGGCCGCGGCCTAAACGCCAGGCCGCCTGAGGGCTCACTAGCAAGCGTGTGAGCGGTCCTCGTTGCCTTGAGCTCCTTGTTGCGTCAACAATCCCCTCCATTGCTGCGCCCTGAGTGCCCACCATGCCGCTCAGCAAACAGCGGCGGCGAGATGTGAATCACAGCGCAAAAGCTGAAGTTGAATTTGAAAAAATTCACCAACGATCTGCTCTGGGGTTTGCCTCTGCAGGTACTGGCGCTGTCGAGCGCGTTCCAAGACGAGCCCAACAGCCTGTTCAAGCACGAGGTGAGCGAAGGCGGCGTCGTGCCTGTACGGCACCTACCTGCCCCCACCCCGCGGTGCACTGCGTTGAGCCGGACCCTTTGTCTGCGCTTCAGCAGCAGCGCGCGCGCCGTGCGCCATCGCCAGCGCTGCGCTCAGGTCTGTGGCAATGTGCGCGCACGCCCCTGACAGACTGCTGCGCGCCGTCTTTGTCAGCTGTTGCGCTGGGGCTCGCAGCCGGGGGTCACGCCGCCGCGACCGCCGCTCGACGCACTTGCGCCAGCCAGGCGCGCCGCCGCTGCGGCGATGCACAGCGCACAGAGCGTTGTCGTCGCAACGCATCTCGAGACCTGTTTTGACACTTACAATGTACGGCACGTGCCGAGACGTTGCACCGACAACCCCTGGGGCGCATAGCAACTGCAAAGGTTTCAGCACGAGCACACTTTGCGGTGGGAGCCCTCCGCCGCGTTGTGACGTCTGGCTGCGCACTGGCGCGAGCTCTCCGCCTGGCAACTGCTCCCGGTGAAGCCATCTCGTCATTTGCGCATCTGCTGCAGCGCACGTCACGCCATCACGTCCCACACCATTCTTCAGCTCCCGGGGCACATGCGCCCCACACCTCTCTGCATCCCCCCTCTGGAATGTCTAGTCCGCATAGGCCGCGCCTGGCGCAAGCGACCGTTCGAGTCGCGCGGCGAGAGCAGCGCGTATCCTCAATCTCGCGCGCGCTGCTGCTGCTGCTGCTGCTGCCGTACCCGCAGGTCGCCTACGTCCTCGGGCAGATGGCACACGTGGCGTCCGTCCCCGCGCTGTCGGCGGTCCTGAAGGACACGTCCGAGCACCGCATGGTGCGCCACGAGGTATGCACGGTCGGTCGCTCATTGTTATCATTTGTGTTTGCGGGGGGGGGATGGGGGGGGCGCGGGGCCTTGTCACGATGACAACATCTGATGTGAAGGTCCTCCTTAACAAGAGAGCGCCCAGCTGGTGCTCACCACTTAAAGCAGCTAGAGCAAAGCCTCGTGCATGCAAAGTGTGCGCGGCAGGTGATACAGGGCATGGAGTCTGTCAATGTGTATCATCACCGCATCAAAAAATCTCGAAGTATAGCTCGGATTGTCATCAAACCGAGCGCTAACGCAGCTTCACAGCCATGTCCACCGTGCAGATGCCATGCAGCGTCTGTGCATGGTGCGCTTGCAGTACAAGCGCATGCCGCTCATGAGCGGCACCACCGGTGATGATGCTCCAGGCAGTTGTGGGGGCGGGGGCGCAGTCATCGCAGCGACTGGCAGCCGGCGTGCTGGCGGCGCCCCGCGCATCCAGCTCGCCATGTGACCACGGTCACGGCTCGCTCGTGCTCATCATTGCCAGCGAATGCGCGCAGAGCACCGGCAGAGCAGCGCGCGCACTCGCATTGCGTATCGCAGCGGGGCTCAGGCGCTGCTCCCTTTGGGTCATAAAATTGCAGTCAGCGTGCGCACTGCGTGACCCTCCGCTGGCACAAGGCTCTCTGATTACACAGACACTCAGATTGCTGGCGGCACCTGCGCTGCTGCTGCACACCAGCGGCGGCGTCGGCGGTGCTGAGTCCCCAAGCCTTCGAATGCACAGCAGCACCTGAACAGCATGAGCTGACACAATCTCATTGCGTGTCTCAGTCTCGACCTCTCTCAATCTGCTCCCTCACGTGCCCCGTCCCGCCCCTGCTGCGCTGCCGCCACACCGCGCGCAGGCGGCGGAAGCGCTCGGCGCCATCGGCGGCGCCGAGGCGGAGGCGCTGCTGGCCGCGTTTGCCGGCGACGACGCCGTGGTGGTGAAGGAGTCATGCGAGGTCGCGCTCAACACCATTGACTACTGGAAGGGCGGCGCCAGCGCGGACGGCATCGCCGCGTGATTCGCGCCGTCTCTCCACAGTACATTGTTTGAGAGTGCGAGATGCGTTTTTGAGCGCCCCCCCCCCGTGACGAGTCCGCCCGCGATTGCTGGCGGTTTCCCGATGTGGCGTGCCTGAAAGCAACATGTGGCGGCTGCGTGGTGCAGCTATGCTGGGGTTGGCGCTGGCTGCTATTTGTCGCGAGCATGACCGCGCTGCTGCTGGCTGTCCTCTGGGAGCGCGTGAGGCGCCGGCCCCTGTCTCGCTGTCAGGCGTACAAACAGGAGGCGTGGGGAAGGGGGGAGGGGGGGGGGGCAGGGGATGGCCTGTAAAGCATTGCGTGGCGCCAAAGCCATCGCCACTGAGCACATGGTGGGACGCAAGTGGCGACGGTGTCCCTGGGAAGCTCCATGACATCGCCTGCTGCGTCCCAAGGGACCATTTGCCGCTGCAGCACATTAGTTTTGTCAACATGTGCTTTTGCCACGCAATCAGACTTGGCTTGCGCGTACACGCGCCTTGATTCCCTTGTGCTTCTGCTTGCATGCAGTCTGCTGCCATCATCTCCATACCCTGTGCCTTTTGACAGAAGCGCAGCAGAGCATGCAACACTTTGCAGCTTTGGTATGAAGCAGTACCCTGGCTACTAGCACGAGTGACTGCACCGTGTGTGCAAGCTCTGGATGTGTGTCCGATGTTTACGCCCAATTTGTGCGGCATCATTGTACTGGCGTCTATATTTTTCCAAAGCGTGCAAAGCGTGTTGTGAACAATGATACTTCTGAAGTATGAAGTACCCTTTACCATCATCAGATGATGGGCATTGCTCAGCAATGGTAACGCAAAAGAAGTGCCCAGTGTAGCTGCATGATGAGTCATGCACCTGTGCAATTTGATGAGTTCAGCCAGAGCTCACACATTCATGCATGGTTAGGTGTTACGGAAAGTCCTGCGCACCCTTGATGCTGATGACCCCCGTCATCATACTTGGTGCTACAGAGCCACTGTTCATCAGTCTGCAGCGGGCAAAGAAATGCAGTGTTGCTCACTCCTTGAGCACTGCACAACGATTTTAAACGTCGTCCCCAATGTGCGTCATAAGCATGCTGCACCCAAGCCTGCCCCATACTCACCACAATAGTGATGCTGTTGCCGCATCCCCGCCAAAGCTAGAAAGCAGACACGATTGCAACAGGCCTGACACACTTGGCGACAATGATGGCGGTGTAGAGCAACAGAGGACACAGAGCGCACGCCGCAACACACCAGACACCCTCGCCAATCCACAGTGCACGCGGGCAGCAAGTGCAGCTCTTTATTGAGAGTGTATGCATGTATCCGGCGGGACGTAAATGAGAAAAAAATGACTTCAGTACCCACGTCCCTTTGGGTACTGCTACCTACCTACAGAGCCTACCACTCACTTCACGCTGCCGTCACGGCAGCGCGCCGTGACTGCGCCGCAGCAGCGGCCGTGCGCGCAGCCCCCAAGGGGCCGCTACACTCATGCACCGCCGCCGCTGCGCGCGCGCGCGCTAGAATAATCATTATCGGGCGGCAAGCAGCGCCGCCGGGGTGCGCCGCCGCCGCGGCGCGCGCGCGCACCCGCACTACTGCCGCAGGGCCGGCGTCAACAGAATACATATATGATATAGGGAGGGAGCACAGGGAGGAGAAAGAGATTGTCGCGACCCTCTACAAGACGCCGCCGCCGCCGCCGCCGCCGGTGTGCTGCGCGCGCGCGTATGATTGTGACGACACCCCTCAAGGGGGCGCCCTAGGTTCCGTCGGAGCACGCCCCTCCATGTCATCCACCACGTGTGGGGGGGGACGGGGGGGGGGGGGGCGGGGGGGCAGGGGGGGGCGGGCGCTGAGCAGAGCGCGCAGCCGGCCAGCATGCTTACTTAGCGGTCATGTGCAGCACCAAACTGCTATGTGCACAGCGGCGGCGCGCTGATGGTGACCCACGGCCCGAGGGGCCACGCAACGCTGCCGCGATCTTCTTCAGCGGTCGAGGGCGCGCTGGGCGACGGCGTGCCCGGCGACAGCGCGTGCTGCTGCAGGCGCGTGCGCAGCAGGACCTGCAGCGCGCAGCGGCGGCGCGGCGGGAGAACGGCGTAGACGGCATCAGATCAGGCTGTCGCAGGGCAGCAGATGGCGTTGGGCCGTCGCGCAGCAAGATGCATTTTGTGCAGGCGAACAGTTGCCCTAATGCGCAGTGCACGCGCTCACGCAGACAAAGCGCACCTTCCCGCGCCGACGGGCACTGACAGCGCGCAACCTGCGCACACCGACACCGGCTGCGCGCACACCGCGCCGCTGCACATTGCAGAAGTGCTCATCACTCGCTACCCATCACTCCGCCGTATGAAAACAAAACGCAGTACACTACCCACCACTCCGCCGTACAGAACCAGAGCCCACTCGTGCCGCATTGCCCTGCGACACCCCTGAAAAACCGCGTCATATCGATCGGCACGCCGATGCTGCCTCTCGCGCGCATGCGCGCACCCCCCCCCCCTCTCACCTGCGACTGCCGCGGCTGCAGCGGGTACACGAGGCGCGCGTCGCGCACGCTGTTGTAGTGGCTGTGGCCGTGGTACGAGAGGGTGATGGGCGCGACGCGCCGCCCCCCGCCCCCCCCCCCCGCGCCCCCCTCCCCGCCCCCCTCCAGCGCGTGCTCAAAGTCCATCTTCATGGGGCGCGCGCGCGGGTCCTCCGCGGCGTAGATGCGCACGGGCCTGTCGAAGACCTCCTCGAGGGCGCGGATCTCGAGGTCGTCGCCCCAGACGCCGGGCTGGCGCGCGCGGCGCAGGTACGCGGCGAAATCGCCAGCGACGAACGTGCCGAAGCGCGTGCGGTGCGCGCTCATGTGGTCGACGCACGCCTGCGCGCGTGGGGCAGGGGGGGGGGGGGGGGGGGGGGGTCAGGCTAGTAGGGATGGTGTACGGCAGGGGGGGGGCGGGGTGGGGGGTGGGGGTGGGGGGTCAGGCTAGTAGGGATGGTGTACGGCAGGATGGGGCGTAAAGTCGAGATGTGCTCCACGACGGCAGAGGCAGGGAGGGTGAACGGATGCGGGAACGGGCGGGGGACGGGCGGGGTCATGGGGGGGCGAGTCAGCGAGGCTGCGCCGACGTGGGGCGGGAGCGTGGTGCGCAGTGTGCGGCGCGAGGGCTGGTGGCGGGTGCACGGAAGGTGCGCAATCACGCCGTCGAATGATGTGCAGAGAAGCGCGCTTCCCGCAGAGCGATGATGCCGCCGCATCGGGGGCGCTGTGCGCCTGTGACACGGGAGTACGCGCGCGCCTGAGCGACCAGCGCAACCGTCACCACCTTCTGGTGTGAATGGAGCTACAGGAACTTTAAAGACGGCAGGCCCAGATCAGCTCTCACACAGCGCGCTAGCTGCAAGCACGAAGCTGTGACGGCGCGCAGCAAACTTCAAGGCGCTACTTCAAGCGCCGCCCTCGTTCTGAGTGACTCACCTTCCGCACATAGAGGTGGTTATCGCAGTTGCCGTAGATCTGGTCCGACACCTGCGCGCGTGCACACAAGAAAGAAGAGGCGGGCGAGCATTGTCAGAAACGCGAGCGTGCGGAGGCAGCGGCGCGCAGCTAGAGAACGCCCGGCGAACGTGCAGCGAGTGACAGCGTCAGCGACGACCACATCATAATGAGGGGTACAGCTTCCTCGCAGCTGTGGGCCCAGGGCACAGTGAGGTCGCAGACACGCAGAGGGCGCCCGAGCGAGGCAGCAGATGCCAATCGCTGCCCCATGTAGCGCAACATCATTGCGTTGAGCCGCGCCTGCCGCACTGCAGATTCAACAAACCGCGTCACCAGCAGCATGAGTTCCGCAGTTGCACAGAAATGGCGCACGACGATGGCCACTACGCCCCCCCCCCCACTGCGTTGCTCAACCCCAACATGAGCACTGAAGCAGCGATCAATGTGGCGCAGCGACCGCCGCCCCCCAGCGACCCCCCCACCACTACCCAACGCTGCGCGCCCGAGACCCCCCCACCCCCCCCCTCTTGCGCCCCCCGCGGGGCCACGCCGCCGGCGCCACCCGTCGCCCACTCACCGCGCGGTACAGGCAGTTGCCGTCCGGCTCCATCTCCACCACCGCCAGGCCGCGGCGCGCCATCGCGTCCAGAAACGCCGGGTCCTCAGGGTCCTCCGCCTCGTCGGCGGTCAGCCACTGCGGCGCGCGCGACAGGGCGCGCTGGCTCAGGCTGCGCGCGGGCCGCCCGCCGCCGCCGCCGCTGCTCGCGTAGCTGCCGTCCAGGCTGCCGCGCTCGAGGCGGCGCGCCAGCCGCGATGGCGGGCCACTGCGCGGCGGCGGCGGCGAGGAAGCCAGGTCGGCGCTGCCGCTGCCGCCGCCGTTGCCGCCGCTGTCGCACTCCTCCGAGGGCCGGCCGCCGCCGGTGCCGGCGCCGACGGGCGCGCCGCCGCCGCCGCCGCCGCCGCTGCCGCCGTCGTTTGAGTGGCGATGCCGCCGCCGCCGCAGCAGCGCATCGATCTCCTCGCCCTCCACCACGCACTGGCCGGGCGCGCCCTCGAAGCGCAGCAGCGCGCGCGCAGGCTGCGCAAGGCGCGGCTCCGCCGGCTCGTACCTCTCGACCACGGCGCGGCGCCAGCGGCCCGCGTCAAGGCACTCCACGCGCACGCCGTCCTCGAGCTGCAGCGGCCGCGCGCGGCGCCGCTGCTGGTTGCGGCGCGCCGCCGCCGCGGCGGCGGGCGCGTCCGCCGCAAAGGCGGACCAGGACGCCTCGCGCGCGGCGCCGCGCAGCGGCGCGCCCGTGAGCACGGCGTCGGCGTCGCCCGCCCACTCCGCAAGCGCGAGGCGCTCCCACTCGCGGCGCAGCGAGAGCTCCACGTCGAAGCGCTCGCCCCAGCCGTGGTAGTGGACGACGGCCGTGGCGGGCGCGTGCGCGCCGCCCGCGGTGCCGCCGAGGTGCACGATCGTCGCCGGGCGCCACTTGTACAGGACCTCGCCCGTGTACTTGGAAGGGAAGCGGTCCAGGCACATGACCGCCATGCCGACGTGCACGCGCAGCGGCGGCGCGGCGGCGGCGCTGCTGCTGCGGCCATGACGGCCCGAGCTGTCGCGGTCGCAATCGCGCTCAAAGCTGCCGCGGTCCACGCTGGCGCTCCTGGCACTGGCGCCGCCGCTGCTGCCGCCGAGCTGAGTCGGCGTGCTGTTGGCGCGCGTGTTGCGTAATACACGAGCACATGGCTCGTCTGGTACTGCCATAGCAGCTGCCGTCGCATTGACGACATGTTGTTGCGCAAAGGATGGACGACGTTCGGCGCCGCCATCACGGTACGCTGGCGGCAGCGGGCGCGGAGGCGGACGACGCGGGCTCTGGTGTTGCGATAGCGGCGGCTCGTCTACTACTATCTGCATGTCCGCATCATCGCAGACGGGCTCGTCAGATGGACTGCTGGCAGCCTCCGTAACCGTGTCAGTGCCGCCGCCTGGCGTCGCTTCTGAGCTGAACAGCTCGCCTGCAACTGGAGCCAGGCTGCCGGTGGGGTCTTGGAGCTTCCGAGCTTTACTGGCGGAAGCGCCGTGACTGCTGCCGCTGTTGCCGCCGCCAAAGCTCAGCAGCCGCTTCATGCGTCTGAATTTGATGATGCTGCGCTTCCTCTCGCCTAGCTGCTTGCCGGTCTCGATCTCGCCTGCTGCTGGCAGGCTCTTCCCCCCAATGTTTACCCTGTCCCTGTCTGCAGCGGTATCCAGCACGACCATCCCCGTGCCATCCAGCAGCTCCAGAGACAGGGACATGCTGCGGCTGAGGCTGCCGCTGCTCCCGCTCTGCGTGGACACCGTGGTGGCGTTGCTCGCATAGGCCACGCTCAGCACTCGTGCTGCCTTCCAAGAACCTGCAGCGTCCTGCACCTGAACCACATCCCCCTGGACCACCTGGGTGCCGGCCGCAGCCTTGGAAGAGGCCGCGCCCATCGGCAGAGGATAAGGCCTTCTGCTGCGCTAGCGCCTGCACTGATCCTGGTGTGTTTTCGCTGCCCCTCCACGCCAAGAGTGTCTCAGGCCGGCTTTATTGAAGTGAAGTGCCTCCTCCCCCACTAGTGAATGCTCTCGCTGAGGCCTCCGCGCTTCGCAGCTCTCCTTTGCTCCAGCTGTACCCAGCCTCAAATGTCTGCCGCTGTAAAACCTTCGTGTGCGGGTGGTGTCTCTTCTCTCAAGTTTTGGCTCGGAGTGTGGCATACCTAAAACGCTGCGCGGATGCTCAGCAAACTTTTGCGTTGCTCTCTTGCTGAAGCTTCTGCGCGCGTACGACGAGCAGCGCTTTTTCTGCAAGTGCTTGAGTGTCAGGCCTCTGCCCCAGCCGACGAACCATCAAGATCGTCATCAGGTGGCCGCAGCTGTGAAAAGGGAGGCATCCACACAAGTTCAACAAAAATGGGTAGGTGCTGAGTGAGAGCTCTGGTGGTGCTGTAAGACTTGCTCGTGCTTCTGGCAATAGCTGAATTTCTACCAGCTGAATTCAAAATGGCCTGCGCTGCTCTGACCATTAGAAGCCTGGCTTCCCATTCGCCCGATTGCTCCCTGCTTATCAGCAGCGCTGTAATCGCCGGAGTCCCTTACTCTACGACCTTGTACGTGCTCTGTCACAGGTGGTGGGGACAGGAAGAAGGGCAAAAAGAGGCCGATAACAGAAATAAGCTTTGACCCGGAGGCACGCACTGAGTACCTGCAGGGCTTCCACAAACGAAAACAGGAGAGGAGGCGCTTTGGCCTGGCCATGCAGCAAATCAAAGATCGCAAGGAACGGCTGGAGGAGCGGAAAGAGAAGGTGCGCAAATGCACAAACATTTCCATCGAAATATAACATCTAAATGCACACACCATGCTGGGGCTTGGGCTGGTTGGCATCAGTCCCACCTTTCGCACCTGTAATTCAGCTTGACACTTCAGAGGGTGCCGGAGTTTACGCTGTATCTTGCGGGTGTTTCATGGTTGCAGGTGCTGCAGGCTGGCTTACTGGCCACGCAGCAGATTTTAACGTGTCTTCGCAGCGCCATGAAGCTACACAGAGCAGCACCCTTGCAGTGCTGCCCTCTCGCTGGCACGTCTCGCTGAGTGCCATGAGCTCCATCGCCCAATAGCCGCATGCTGAGCGCCCCCCCCCCCCCCCCTGCCACGCGTTCGCAGAGGGTCGCAAACCAGGAAAAGCTGGATGAGCTGGGCCTCGGCAGCAGGGACCTCGGCGAGTTTGACATGAAGGCGCAGCGGCGGAAAGCCACGGCCGCGGACCCCGAGCGCGGCGCGGAGGTCGTCGACTTTGCCGACGACGCCACGCGCGCCATGTTCGGCGGCGACGTGACGGTCACCACGACGTTCGGCATCGCGCCGGGCAGCGACGACGAGGAGGACGGCGGCCGCGAGGGGGCGGAGGGGGGCGGCGGCGGCGGCGGCGCGAGCGGCGCGGGGCACATGGACGAGGAGCTGCGCGAGCACAAGCGCGCGAAGCTGGCGCGCCACGCGCAGGACGCGCACTGGAGCCTCGCCGCGGTCACGCGGCGCGTCGCGGCCAAGATGCCCACCAAGAAGCGGCACGGCGGCGGTGGCGGGCGCGGCTCCGGCGGCGACGTGAAGCACGGCAGCGGCAAGGCGGTGTCGCGGGAGCTGCTGGCGCGGGCCAAGGGCAGCAAGGGCGGGGGGAGGGGGGGGGGGCGCGACGGCGCGGAGGGGGGCAAGGGGAAGGGGAAGGGGAAGGGGCGGGGCGGGGGGAAATCGAAGTGTGGTTGACCGCGACTGTTTTAGGATGTGCAGCTGTACAGGCCGTTTAGTTGACAAACGGATGCCCATGTGCATTGAGTGCAACAGACGCGGATGTGTCTCTGATAACTGGTGCCGGCATCTGCTTTCTGGTGCGTGAACTTCTTTCGACACCAATTGTCTTTTTGTTTGATTTTCCTGTTGAGTGGCGGTGGATGCATTAAACTGCTTATGTCGCAGTTCATCATGACCATATGAAATTGCCACTTGCGAGCAACGCTTGGGATTGAGAGTGAACTGCAGTCAACATGGCCGACCCCCATGAAGCATGATTGGCCGGCCTGCTTGTCATCACCTTTGGGTCAGGGTTCAGGGTGAAGCCTTTTTGAAGAAAGTGATGAAAGTTCAGCTCTCTGGGTCAAAATTTTAGCCTCCTCCAGACACATCCTTGGCGAGACTTCCTTGTTTGCCCTAACCGGCTTTTTAAAGAAAAAGAAAGTTCATGTATGCACGAACTGGCTATCGAGAGCGTGATCTCCCCGCGCAGAGAAGGAAGTATGTCTGACAATCAGTCGACTGCACGCAGCGCATGATTTGAAGGGTTCCTGATGCAGAGTAACGATGCAGGCTGCCACTGGCGAGGACGCGGCGCAGGGCTGGAGGGCCGGGTGCAGCGAGGAGAGCGTGAATTTTCTGCGAGGGCTGGCCGATGCGGTTCGGCTGCGCAACAAGTACAAACCCGTGAAGCTTCGTAAGGTGAGTAGCCAGCAGGTGCAGCTTGCGCGCCCGCAGCATTGCGTGTGCCTTCTATCCCGATGATGTTTACATTTTTTTCTGAGGCTACTTGAAGCTGAATGTTGGTGAACGCAGGATGTCGATGCCTGCCAACCTCTGCCGACAAACTTGTTGCTGTTGCGAGGCACATCGTTTCCTCATGGCTTCCGATTGATGCTTTGCCGTCTCGGTTCCTGTGTGCTGTGCGCTGGCGGGCTGGAGCAGAGCTGCGACTTTTGCTGGCGCAGGTGAGCACACAGAACTCGGTATAACAGCATTGGCGCTGGCCTGTATTACTGACCAGACAAGGATATTGCTCGTTGACGCTAGAGTAGATGTCCTTTGAGCACATACCGTCAAATCGTAAACACGCCTCCTGTGTTCTGGCTTGCTCGGTGTTTTCCTGCGACTGACAGGATCCACAGCAACACGCCAACGCAGTCGCGTGTAAGGGGTGCCACCTGCGTGTGTGTACATTCATTGCTTCGATTGCTCTCTCCAGGTGTCGGCGCGCCGCTTTCGGTTGGCGCCACTTGCACTTCAACATGACTGTGTCGTGCCCCCTCAACTACCGTGTCTCTCCTTCCTCCCCCCCCCCCCAACACCAATAGGAAGCTCAGGTGCGAGGGCGGCAACCCATGCAGCAACTGCATCGCGCGGCAGCTGGCGTGCACCCACTCCCCGCGCAAGCAGCGCAAAAAGGATGAGGGGGGCGGGAAAGAGGGGGGGGGGGGGGCTCCAAGCCCTCGGCGGCGGGGGGAACCGGGGGGCACAGCGAAGATGATGGCAGCGACTCGTCCGCCGCCGGTACAGATTTTGTTGCGGCGAGCGCGCAGAAGGTCAAGGCGGAGGCGCGCGAGGCGCTGGAGTGCTGTGAAGACGACGGCGGCGGCGGCTACGACTGTTACGCCGTCGGCGGCGCCGCCGCGCAGCAGCAGCAGCAGCTCGAGAGCAGCCGGGAGGCGCGCCTCGTGCCCATGGACGGCTCCGACTGCTCGCTGACGTCGCCGCGCGCCGCCGCCGCCACAAGCAGCGCAGCGGCGGCCAGGGGCATGGGCGGGGGCGCGCCGCGGGACACGCAGCAGTTCAGCCGCCAGCTGGAGCACAACCTCCAGCACTCGCTGGAGACGCAGCTCGTGCCGGCGGCGGCGTCGTACGCGGCGTCGGCGTCATACCTCGGCGGCAACCCGCTCAAGCGGCCGCGCCTGTCACCGTCGTCCGCGACGGGCTTCCTCGGCCTCGCGGAGCACTCGTATCTGACGGCCGTGCTCGACGACTTCATGTACGTCTTCTCCTTCGTCGACCAGGCCGTCATGCGCGAGGCGCTCACGCACCTGCTCGACGGCACCACGCTGCCCAAGCCGATACTGTCGGGCGCGGGCGCGGACGGCGGCGCGTGGGCCGCGGGCGGCGACGGCGACGGTGAGTCAGAGTCGCCGGTCGTGAGTCATTGAGTCGTCGTGGCGGAGGTTTGAGCGCGCGACTGCTTCGTGGAACCGTTGCGGTGGTGCCATGGCCTGGCTGGCGCCACGCTGCCGGCGGCGGCGGCGCGCCGGGGCACGGACCAGGCCGCAATGGCTAGCCACCGCTGGCGTCACTGCGCGCAGTGGCCGCGCCAGGCGACGCCAAAGATACTCACACGTGCGCATGCGCACAGATAGACTACACGCATGCACCGGTTCACGCTCACGCACACGCATACACCAACACGCGCCAGCCAAGATGCGTGTGCTGATGCGAACCCCCCCCCCCTTGCGCGTGCGCGCGCCCCCAGGCGAGGGCCGCGAGCTGGCGCGCTTCCTGGCAAAGCGGCGCGACGTGCAGGCGTACCAGGCGTTCTGCGCCAAGCAGGCGATATTGTGGGCGGGCGTCGCGACGGGCGCGCTGCTCATGGGCAGCCCAGAGGATGCCGTAGCCAAATATTGCACGTTGGCCGAGGCGCAGCTCAAGGAGTGCTTCGACTCCACGGACGAGTACGCCGCGGACGCGTACATGATGCTGGTGAGCGCGCGCTGCCGCCACTGCGTTCTGCGCGCATTGCGTGCGCACGTGTGCACGCAGCGGCATTTGCGACAGAGTTTGTTGAGCACTGCGGCACAACATGCCCTTGCGTGCGCACGTGTGCACGCAGCGGCATTGCGCGTGTTTGTGCTGCGATATGGTGCTCGTGAGCGCTGCTGCTGCGGCCGCCTGCCTGCGCGCATGGCACGCGCGCGCAGGCGGCATTGCGCGTTGTTGTTCTGTGCTGCGCCGTCCTGGTGATCGGCGGGGCAGAGCGCTGCTGCCAGGTCAGCGCTCGCTGCCATAGCGTGCTCTGTCTAGCCGAGGAGCTCTGGTTCAGATATGGTGCCCAGGCAGTGTTGCGGAACGCAGGGGTGGCACGCCTCAGCCACACCTGCAACCAACCACTCTCATTTGCTGCTTGAGCTACCCGTGCGCGCACTGCGGCTGCAGCTGCTGGGAGTCACAGACGGTGCCGTCGCTGCCGTGACATCGACCGCTGCACTCGATATGCGAGGCCTCCGCCATGCGCGGAATGCCGCTGCAGGCCTCAGCAACGCAGCATTACAGTCATCGCTACGTGTACCATACTCAATACCCCGCGCCTGCCGTAATGCCCCCTCCCCCCCCCCCCCCCCAACATGATGCCCCGCGCCTGCGGTAACCCCCCCTCCTCCCCCCCCCACCCTCGCGCGCGCGCACACACCCGCCGCTCCGCAGGGCTTCATGCACCTGCTGCTGCAGGACCACAAGAAGTACTTCCGCTACATGAGCTTCTCCAACAATCTGTGGACGCAGCTGCCGGCGGAGCGGCGCCCGAACCTGCGCTTCGTCTTCCTCCTGTGCGGCATGCTGTCGCACGTGTACGGCGCGAACGACGCGCGCGCGCGCCTCGTGCTGCAGAGCCTGACCGAGGTCAAGGACCAATGTGAGTTGAAGTTGAAGTTTGAAGTGCTGCGCCGCGATGAGCCGCTCCTCGTGTTCATTTTTCTTGAATGTTCCAGCAGTAGACGCGGCGCCGTTGGTGTGCGCTCGACCCGTTCACCGGACATGGGCTAATGTGAGTTGAAGTTGCAGCGGCGTGCACCGAGCAGCAGCCTCCTCCTCATACGTGGCGCTGCCCTGCAGCTCTCACACGCGCTCTCGCTGCGTTACGCCAGCACGGCTCCGCCCAGCCTGCGGTGAGACACGTGCCGCACCGCACCAAGCGCTGCTTTGAGTGCCTTCGGGTCGGCAGCATGCCTCCACACACGACGTCATTCATCCGCGCCATCAGGCGGACTGCTGAAAGTTGTGCGTGCCAAGCGAAGCCTTCAGATGGGTGCGCTGCCGATCGTACACGCATGGACGTGCCAGACCAACGGCGGCAATCTCATGGCCGCTGCGGCACATGAGCGAGCCAGAGGCTCGCCGCCCCCTCAAGCGCGCTGCCACTGCGCGCCTTCAGGCTCGCTCGCACGCAATGCCCGATCTCTCTGCTGCGCGTGCGCCGCCGCCCTGCAAGCAGTAGGCCGCCTCACGCCCTGCTCGGTACGAAGGCGCCTAGTGACTGACGTGACGACGCCGCCGCTGCTGCTGCTGCTCCCGCGCGCACGCAGATCTGGCGGATGAGGCGGCGGCGGACTGGAACTCGGCGACGCCGGCGCTGCTGGCAGAGATTGACCGCGTGCCCACGGTGCCGGAGACGGTGCGTCGCGCCTTGAAATTTCCGAGTGCACCCTACGAATCATTGCACTTGCATGCGCGTGCAGCGCTGCGACGCGTGCCAGGGAACGGTCGCTCCGCAGCGCCGCTCGGGGCGCTGCCGCTGTCAGCAGCGGCCAGGCTCGGCGGCGCGCACATCTTCATTGCTGTTACTGTACCTTTGAAACATTGGATGTTCGGTAGAGGCAGGGCTCCGTTGTGCCGGCATGCGCCAAAAGTGTGCCGTTGCGGCGAGTCCTCGCCAGCGCGCCGCGCATGCGCGCTTTGCAGTCAGCAGGCAACGCTGCCGCGTGCGCAGCGGCAGCCTTGGCAAGCCCGGCGGCGACGGCGCCGAAGGCCCAGCACAGCACCTGGCGTAGCCCGCCTTGCCGTGCCGTTCGATGGCTGGGCGCGCGCACGCGTTATAGCGGTGTGCACTGAGGGGTATGCATGCCGTGCACCCTACTCAAGCGCAGTGGCGTGCCGTCCGAACCCCCCCCCCCCCCCGCGCTCCCCGCGCGGCGCAGGCCGCGGAGGCGCGCGCGGTGGCGCAGGAGGCGCGGCGCCTCGCGCTGCACGGCGCACCCTGCTGCGTCGCTCGCCTCCGGTGCTTAGGGTTAGGTTAGGGTTTGACACCGCGCCTCTGAACCTCAACACAAAAGCATGGTGCAACCGGTGCTCGCGCGCGTGCGCCGTCCGATTCCCCACGCGGCGCAGGCGGCGGAGGCGCGCGCGGCGGCGGAGGAGGCGCGGCGCCTCGCGCTGCACGGCGCGCGCGCGGCGCCGCGCCACGAGGTCATGGTCTCCAAGCCCATGAAGAAGGTCGCGCGCATCGTCCTCGGCACGTTCCACGCCAAGAGCGGCACCGCGCTGCACGAGGACAGCGTGCTCACGGACGCCGACAACATGGCGCGCGTGCACGCTCTCATGTCGGAGGTCTACGTGGGGACGTGCCGCCGGCCCGCATGCTCCGCGACGTTCCGCATCATCGTCTCGACGTGGCTGCTCGTGAGCAAGCTCGCGCTCGGGCGCTACCACGAGGTGCGTGCATCGCCCCCCCCCTCCCCCCAATCGCGATTGCTGATGCGGCGGCCGCGCCCCGCTGCGATTGCCGTCACGAGAATGCACTCACTCCCTGCAAGCTGTGCGCCCGGCGGACGACAGCTGTGCGCTTCAACACGGGGGCATGCAGCGGCGTCCGTTGCCACGACCGCGCAGCGTCATCGTGGTTTGACGGATTGCGCTCGGGCTCTGACTTGCACTGTACAAATGGATATTCTGGATATTCTTGGACCTGACCCTCTGCGCCCCCCTCTCCCCCCCCCCCCCCCCCCCCGCCCGCCCCCGCGCGCGCGCATGTCGCAGATGCTCGAGCACGCCGAGGTCGTCCTGGCGGCGATCGAGGAGATGCCGGGGCTCACGCGCATGCACACCAACACGCACAAGTGCCACTTCACGGCGGTCGTGCTGCGCATGTTCCGCCAGCCCGCCGCCTACGCGCGCCTGCGCCGCGTATACAATACGTACTCGTGCGCCGCGCCCGCGGTGCCGCCGTACGAGGAGCTCACGCGCGCGCACTTCGCGGCCTGCCGCACGCCCTTCTGCAGCGAAGTCTGCGATGCGCTGTGGGTCCGCCTCGACGCGTACCTGCGCTCGCTGCTCGACGCCGCGACCGCCGGCGCCGCGCTCTTCCCTGGCATGTTCAGCGCTGCGCCGCCGCAGCCCGCCGCTGCCGCTGCGCCGCCGCAGCTGTACGGCCTGCCGGCAGCAGCGTATGGCGGCGGCGGCGGCGCTAACCCGCTGGCTATGGGGCTGGGGGGGTTCGCCGGCATACACGCACATACCGCGCCGGCGGCAGCGGCGCCGGCACCGCACAGTTGGCCGGCTGCATATGGCGGGGCCCCCTTGGATGCCGCCCCCACGCTGCTGTCGGCAGCGCCGCCGCCGCCGCCGCCGGCGCCACTCGTCAAGTGGCAGCTGGGGGAGGGCGGGTTCTCGGTGTCGGCGGAGGCGCAGCAGCAGCTGCAGCGGGAGGACGGGGCCTGTGGGGGGGAGGGAGGGGGGCTTTTAGCGGATAATCAGGAGGGCTCCAACAGCTTCACCAGCCTGCTCGCGACCTTGCCGGATACGTGGATGGACACGGACATCTATGCAGATACCAGCATACTGGCGGGCGGCGGCTTTGGGGGCGCCGCCGCAGACGTGGACGCGACGCGGTGCTGATGGCGGCGGCGGCGCCGCTGGCGCTGCGCGACAGCAGCGGCGGCGGCGGCAGCAGCAACTGCGCGCCATCGCTCAGTGGTCACCGTCGCTCCTCCCGCGTGCGCGCCGCCGCTCAAGGGCGGCAGTTTCGCCGAGAGTCTGGCGCATGCAGGGAGGGGGGCGGGGGGCACTGTCTTTGTCTTTTGCAGCGCACACCTATAAGGCATAGAAGCAGTAGGGCGCTTGCTCTGACCGGGGTGCCGCGCGGCGCTGCCTGCCGCCGGCGCGCGCGGCGCGGACGGCCGCGGCGCGCGCTCGTTTACGCGGCGCTCAGCGCTGTTTGTCTGCGTGCAATGCATGCGCTGCGCCCTGGGGGCTGATGTTCTTCCGGCGCTACCACACTGTGCGGCTCTTGCGTGGTGCCTGCCTGCATAGCCAAAGCAGCTGGCCTCAGTTGGCCGACGCCACATAGGTTTGCGTGCCGGGGAAATCCTCTGCCCTTCATACGCAGTCAGTAGTGTCCCGCTCGCAGCGCCACTGCACGTGCCACGACGCTTTGCGAGTGCCGAGCACTGATGCCGCTGCTTCAGTCACCTTGACTCGCAGCGTGCGTGCACGTCCGTCGGTGAATCGAGTAATCGGTCTGACTGACTTTGAGCCCATGCAACTCAGCCTCCCGATCACTGATGGCATGCAGGCGGCATCCGTTGCAATGATTGCCATCACAATGGCAGGGACGGCAGTGTCAGTGCCTGCTGCAGCACTTGTACATAGCAAACAGAGCAAAAACGCGCTGACCACTGGGGTTGAAGGGCCAAACTTTGCCCTACAAGATTGGTCCACATGAGGGGTGGCTGCAGGTCTTTCCCTACTCTCTTCTCCACAAATCAATGCCAGCTGACATATCCGTCACTTGTGTCAATGTTGTTTTATTTGTGCGCATGTATGATGCAGCATGCCCGTGACAGCATGGACAAGAAACGTGCTACAGGCACGATCATGTACACGCATGTATACCTGTCTCAACCACTTGCAGTCCACTTGAAGTACAGGATATGCCCTCGCGACTCAAGTTCTAAAATGGATCCTGCAAAAACGCGTCCAACGCCCTGTCGTCGTCTTGAGGCATCTCCACCGCCAGCACGCTCATCAGCAGCGCATCGTCGCATTCGCCGCCGTCGCCCAGCGCGGCGCCCAGGTCGAGGTCAAATTCATCTAGCGCCAGCATGGTGCAGTCGTCAAGCGCATCGCCTCGCAGTGCAGCTGCGAGGGGGGTGCCGTCGCCACTCGCCGTGCCGCCGCCGCCGTTGCCTTCCACGCAACCAATTGCTGCCATGGCGCCGCCGCTGCTGCTGTTTGCGACAGCGGCTGCGTGCTGCGCACAGTCATAGCGGGACCAAGATGCCACCGCGCCGCTGCTGGGAACATGGCTCCGTGTGGCTGTAGCGGGGGCGGTGCAAGCCACGCCGCCGCTGAAGCTGTGGCCGATATCAGCTGAGAGATGCGTGAATACTGGCGCCGCTGCCGCCGCCGCCTCTTGCAGCAACTGCAGCTGCTGCTGCTGCTGCTGCTGCTGCTGCTGCTGCTGCTGCTGCTGCTGCTGCGTCAGGCCCGCCAGTGTTGCCGCCTCATCGTCTGCTGCTCCCAGATGCACACTGCCCGCTGCCAGTCCAGCAGTGCAGTCTAACGGCTGCTGCGCACCGCCACTTGCACCACCATCGCCGCCGCCGCACGCCTGCGTGCTCTTCACGTACGCCGCGGCGCCCGCCGCTGCCGCGGCGCCGAACCCGCGCGCCGCGCCCCGCACCACGCTCGCAGCGTGCGCGAGCCGCAGCGCTGGCGCGGCGGTGGCGACAGGAGCGGCATCAGCGATGGCGCAAAACTGCGCCTGGCTGCTGCTGCGCTGCTGCCGCACCGGTCGCATGGCGGTGGCGCCGGCGGCGGCAACGTCAACAGCGCCGGCAGCAGTGGCGGGCTGCGCGGTGATGCAGGCCGGAGCGGTGCTCCAAACGGCGGACAGGGTGTGCTGGGTGAAGATGCGGGCGGCGCCACTGCGCGCGCGCTGCGCAGCGACGGCGTGCACGGCGCGGCAGCAGAGGTACCTGCACGGCGGCAGCGGCGGCGGCGGCGGGTGGGCGGAAAGGACTGGCGTCAGCAGAGCGACGGCGTTCACCACAGTGCCCGTGTGCGTTGTTGGACGTAAGGGACCGTTCTTTTGTTGTTGGCGTCATGTGTTCGGAGCAGGTTCACGCAGGCTGCAGTGTGCTCCCTAGCAGTGCGCCGTACACGCAGCACTGCGAACCGACGAGGGCATTGTGATACATGAGCGATGTTGGCATTGCAGTACAAGTGAAGTACTTAGTCGCATCGCAGACAGAGAGAGACCTAGAGAGGGAAATCTAGAGAGAGAGAGAGCGAGGGAGAGAGAGACTGAGAGAGTCCCGCGCTCACCCGCACGTGCACATGAGGCGCCGCTGCTGCTCGTCCTCCGGCAGCCTGTCCCTGCCGCCGTCGAGCCCCAGGCTGTTGTATATACGCACCATGGCGCGCGCCTCCGCGTCGCGCCCGCTCGCCAGCAGCAGCGCCGCGCCCCAGTGCATCTGCGCGGCGGCGGCAGCGGCCGCATCGGAGCAGCAGCCATCAGCGAGATTGAGGTTTGGCACGGCTCGGCGCGCTAGGCGTCTCGTGCTGCACTCCGGCAGCAGCGCCGCACGCCGGTGCCTCTGCCGTGGCAGCGGCCGCATTCAAGCGGCGTCGATCAGTGTGTTGCCTTGGTCGGGCAGTGGGATCGGGCGCCAGGCGCGCAGAGCAGCGCTGACCTGACTTTAACCCTAACCCTCATCAAATCCGAACCCGAACCCGAACCCTGAACCTAACCCAAACCCTACCCCCAACCCCAACTGTGTGTGGGGGGGGAAGGCGAGTTGGGCCAGGCAATGGCAGGTTTAGGGTTGCCGTTCCTGCTTGAGTGCGCATATGTGCATACACTTGGCACTGCAGCATTCATGTAGACGCTGACTGCACCCCAACCCTACCGCAACAAACCCTCAGAGCGCTGGCAATGTCGCAGGATCGGGACGATCATGGCCCACAGCGTGTGCACAGACGGACATCCCCTGGGATCACGAATTCGTAGACCAAACTGCTTACCGCGTGGCGTAGTGGGCCAAACCGCAGGCAGCCGGGCACCTCGCCCAGCACCCGCACCTGCTGCAGCAGCAGCTCCAGGCAGCCCTCCTGCGGCAGCGGCAGCGGCAGCAGCAGCGGCGGCGGCGGCAGCCAACGCGGCAGCAGGCAGCGCTGTCAGCGGCAGCAATTGAGCACAGCAGTTGCATTCTCTGCTGTCAAATGTAGCAGGACAAGTGATCGTGATAATCAGACCGGAAAACGCACTTATCGGGTCAAGTCTCATGGCACCGCACGTCGTGTTGCCGCACTGCTGCTGGAATACAACCATGGCAGTCGCGATCGTGCTGCCTCAAGACGATACTTCAGAGCGGAAGTACATGTATGCACGTCACACTGCTCACCTCGTCTCCGGTGAAGAGGCGCAGCGCCGCCGCCATGTTGATGAGCTTGAGCTGCGCAAACCCCGCGACCTGCAGCGGCAGCAGCGCGATGCGCGAGCAGGCCTAGCTAGGGTTAGGCTTGAGGGGGCGAGGGACGGGCAGAACCGGGCATAGGCTTAGGGTTAGGGTTAGGCAGCACGCCGTCAGCGCCGCGGCACACATCGACATCATTGAACCCGCCGTCCTATACCCACGTGCAGATGAGTGAGGCGCACGTATCAGCGTCTCAGCGTGCAGCGAGATGAGCCTTGCGCGCAGTGGATCGTCACCTTCTTCGCAGTGCTACATTTGCATACGCAACAGAGGCTGAGGCATCATCTCAGTGACGAGCGTCGCGCGGCGGGCGGGCGCACGGAAACGACAGCGCCAGCGGTAGCAGCGCGCCGTGCACCGCGATTGTCGCCGCGGCCGCAGACCGGTGTCTAGCAATGCTTTCGGCAGCACGGTCTCGCTCTATGACTGCACTGAAAGTGCGGCCCGGCGTCGCGCATCAAGGGTGTAAATGCTGTCGGGGTCTTGGATGCAGGTCACGAGGGGTCAAGATCAAGTTCGCCTCGAGATCCTCACTGACGACGACAGCAAGGGGCAGTGTGCATCTTCTGAAATGTATGTACTTCAAAGTAGTGCACTCCAACGCTTCCAAGCATGATGTCGCTGTTTCTGAAGCAGAATAGTCCTGGAGTAAAGTATTCTGCTAGCATAACCCCAGAAGTACGTATACGAGACGGCAACGTAAATTGCCGCACCTGCATGATCTGCGGCCCAAGCGCGTCTAGCACGCGCTCGAGCGCCAGCCGCAGCTGCGCCGCCGCCGCGCACGTCGCGGCGCCCATGCCGCCCTCCGCTGCCACCAGCTCCATCACCTGCGCGAGCGAGGGGGGGGGGGGGATGAAGGGGGGGGATATAATTGGGTGTGCTAATGTACTGGCAGTTGAAGTTGGTGGCCACCCGCCTGCGCGTCGCCTACAGGTGCGCCGTCCGCAAGCCTAATTGAAAAGAGTCATCGGAGCAGCCCGCATCAGCACGGCCACTGCGCACACGTGCAATGTTTGTTGCTCCAAAGCTGCGGGGGCGGAGGCGGCGGCACAACGCTGCGCCTGCACAAGCCCCTGGGGATCTCCCCCCCCCCCCCCTGCAACCCCTCAGCAGCTTGTTTCAAAATACGCAGAGAGCGCAGTCTCTTCCGCTTTTCCGCACCTGCTCGAGCCGCAGGTTCAAGCCCGAGCAGACGGGCAGCAGGCGCGAGCGCCCCGCCGTGGCAGCGCTCACCAGCCCCGCCACGCCCGCCGCGCCCGGCTGCGCGAGCTGCGTCAGGGCGGTTGCGACGACGTTGCGGTGACCCAGCGCTCGCGCCTGGGGGGGGGGGGGGGGGGGGGGGGGGCACGCGGCAGCAGTGCTCAGCGCTGCAACTATAGCTCAGGCGAATGACTGTGTTCAGCCAAGGGGGAGGCCGGTGCTGCGCGCACGTGCGGCGCCGCGTGGCACGCGGGCCTGTGTGCGCATGCGTGGGAGCGACAGAGTCTCTGGGATGCGGCAGCGATGAGGGTGAGCGGTGCGCAGGGCGCGGAGGTGCGCCGCGCGCGGAGCGGAGGCGCACGCACAGCAGCTACGAGTGCAGAGGGCAGGTTGGATTGCCGCCGTAAGGTGCGCTGGAAGTGTAACGGCTGGCCCACTTAGTTGACCATCGAATAAAAGACATCAGCAGCAGCCTCACGGCGCCACGGCGCTGTCAGCCAGACACTGCGCCGCCGGCGCTCAACGGACGTCACGTGATGCAGCGTGCGCGATGCTGTCCACAGGGGCGCGCGCTATGCTGAGATGGACTCACCGCCCTCCCCCCTCATGGCAGAGACATCCCGCTTTCAGTGAGGGCGAATGAAACGCAGGCCCCCGCCTGCTGCAGGGCCGGGGGGGGGGGGCGCAGACAGAGAGGCGCAGGCGCTGCCGGTACAGCGCGTACGCGGAAAGGCACACGCACGTGCGTCGGTGTGGCTCACCTGCTGCGGAGTGAGGCAGCAGGCGTCCTCGATCATGGCCTGCACGTCGTCGCTGCTGTAGAGGGGGAGCCCTGCGCCAGCGGCAGCGGGGACAGCAGGGATTTGCAAATGCGCGTGAGATGCGACGAGCAACCGATGCAGCGCGCAGGGCGAAGGAATGAAGGACACTGATGAGTGATGAGGCGATTCAGTGCTCAGGTTTGTACTCCAGGCTCCGTTAGAGCGCACGCGAAGGGTCCAGCCCTGGCCTCAACCGTAGCACGACCTAAAGGGGCACGATTGTCGGTGCGGAACTGCACGCAGAGCATTGGAGATTGGCATTGAAGATGGACGGCTCGTCACATCGTGAGTCCGCGATGCCGGACAAACTCGACAGCGGATTTGGGGGCACCGCGAGGGCGCAGATGCGTCGTGCGAGTGCCTGTGGCCGCGATGCGAGGACGCTGCATGACACTTGAAGTTGAGGTTGGGGGCGGGACGCGAGCGCGCGTCGCTGTTGCATGTGACGGTGACACGCACTGAGCGCCTTCACGCGTCGTGCACACGCGCATAGAGAGGGCTGCGCCAGAGAGCGGCGTGTGCCGCGGGGGGCCTCTCACCGTCGATGTCGGGCGCGAATGCCGCCAGCAGCGACGGCGGCGGCGCGCGCGCGGGCCGCGCCGTCTCCACGCGCACGTCGTGGCTGCACGCGCGCGCAACGGACGGGCATCGGCGAGGCGGCACGGCATGTGCATGTGCTGATATTAGGCCCGGCGGCATGCGCGACGGGGGGCGGCGGTGGCAACGCTCAGGCCACGCGCTGCATCATATGTACTGGTACTATACTCTTTAGTAGAGGTACTTCGACATGCGAGCGCACTTCCAAGTGCACTTAATCGCGCGCGCGATGCGTGTCCGGAGCGAAGTTGCGCGCGACGTCGGCGTAGGGACCCCCATCGCTCAGGCGGCGCCGCGCCGGCGCGCATCACGTCACGGCAAGGTTCGCAGTATTAGGTCAGTGGCCCACTCTGCAATCAAACATACAGTCCGGGCAGCGACTGCCGAGCGCTGGAGCGCGGCCTACGCTGGGCATGGAGGCGGCGCGCGCGGCAGCAGCAGCGCCGCACGTCTCCGCGCCACACCGAGACAGCGCGCGAAACGCGACGACGGCGCTGACAGCGCTCTGAAACAAGCGTCAGCAGCAGCTGCGGACGAGCGTCAATGCTCACATCAACTCACCAGGTGCAGCCGGCTTGGCAGGAGCAGCCAGAGAGGCGGGTAGCGACGGGGGCGCACTGAGCGTCACTCACGCCAGCGATGGCCGGCGGCCGGGCGCTGCGCGAGGCGGCGGCGGCGGCGTTGTTGAGCGCCGTGTTTGACTGCATGCCCTGCGAGAGCGCACAGGACACGCACGGGAGGATTCATCAACCGCATTGATAAGGCGTGTTTTGTTCTTGAGAAGAGCAAGCTTGCTCGCTTTGCAATTGCCACAGCCGCAACAATCAGAGTCGGAACAGTGCATGCTGCTTCAGCGTCGGCCTGGAAGTGCAGCTGGCTGAGAGGTGAAAACCACCCGCTGCGACGCAACGTGGCACTCGCATACTTGTATCGCTGTAACGGTTCCCCGATGACGAGGTTGCTGCGAGCAGGAGCTCGCCAGCAGCAGATCAGACTTCATTGTCAACCTCAACACGGAGCCGCCTGCCACCAAAGCACCAAATCGACACAGGAGTGACCATCGCACGCGGCCGCTGTGCGCACCAGCAGCAGGAACGCCAGGTCGTCGTCCACGGGCGGCGGCACGGCAGGCAGCATGGCTCCGGCGCGCGCCCCCGCTGTCCCAATGCCGTGCGTGCGGCGGTCCCTGGCCGCGATGTGCGCCGCGGTGATGGCCTGGGACACCTGCATCGCCAGGCCCAGGTAGCGCTGGTAGCTGAGGGGGGGGGGCGAAGCGGGGAGGAGGGGGGGGGGGGGGGGGGGTCGATGCGTTCACTCGTGCTGAAGCTGATGCGCTAATACCTTTTCCTGCTTGAACAAAAGAATCTATTACATCATGAACGCATCATCACACAGTGATTTCAGATCTTAGAGAACATCCATAGATGAGTCAGTGTACCCCACAGGCACAGTCCGCAGCAAGTTGTCGTTGAGCGAGGCTGCAGGACGCCATGACGGCCAACTTCAACATCTGTGGGGCGGTGACTCTCACAGCATGCTGCCCGCCAGCGCGGCGCGTCACCTCGGCCGTCACCATGCACACGCGTGGCTGTCGCTTGATGCGCCTCAATCTCTTTCCTTGATGCCAGTTCCGGCCACTTGAACTATGTCCACCTTCTTCTGATCCCCCCCCCTTCCCCCGCCCTTCCAGATGGGGAGTGCACCAATTAAGAAGAGGCCACTGCCGATGCGCACCGCGTCATTGGCATTACAGCGCATCGCATGGCGAATCAGGAGCACATGTGCAGCTCTTGCATGGGTATATGCGACCTTGAAGTTTTGAGTTAGACGACCAGCCTAAACGTTACTTTGTAGCGAATGTTACTTTGGCACGATCATCGCCTGAAGTCAGTCCGCGGCTCGCCACGCAGCGGCAGCGCATGCACGGGCGGCTGTGACAACAATCGCGCACAGACCCCGCCATCACTACAAACACATTGAGCACGACACTCTCGCAATACGCCGGCGGAAACGCGGACAAAGTAGCGCCCGCACAGGCGGTGAGCGCAAGCGAGAAGGCCGAGATCGCTGCAGCGACTCATGACTCGATGACGACTCGCTGCCACCCGACTCACAGCGCGCCGTCCAGCAGCATGGCGTGCAGGTTGGCCATGACGATGCACGCGCGCAGCACGGCGGGCGAGGACGCCTCGTACGCGAACTTGAGCGCGTCGCGCGCGCGCCGCGTGAGCGCATGCGCCTCCGCCGCCGCCACCGCGCCGCGCGCGAGCGCGCCCAGCGCCGCCGCCGCCCACACCGTGGCCTGCGCGCCGCGGCGGCGGCGGTGCAGCGTTGCAGCGGTGGCGCCGTCAGTGGCGGGGGGCGTGGATGACTCGGCTGTTGCGCTGGGCCTGACGAAGCTGCATCGCGCAGCGACGGGCGGCGCGCGGTGCGGCACAGCAATGCGGCGCCGTCGGACGCCGGCGGCGGCGCTGGCGTGACTTCAAATGTATGCTACAGTTATCGTATATGACATGGGCGCATTTCAGGCGACGAACATGAGCAAGGTGGTCAGGTCGAGCGGCGGCACGCACGCTCCTGGCGGCGGCGGGCGGCGCCGCGCGCACTGCCGCCAGCAGCGCACCACGACAGATCGCTGTGTCATTAACATCACATTCAACATTGACCTCGACCCTGATCCAGCGCCGCTGCTCGGCGCCACACTCGCTCTCTCTCGGACCCAGCACGACGCACAGCAGATGCAGTCAACTGCTGCGCCGCCAGCACTGGGGGCGCCTCGGGTACCGAGCACCGTACAACCGCAGCGGGCGCCCAGCGGCATACGCCCCGATGCCGCAGAGTCAAGCGCGCGCCAGCTCGCCGATTCCAGCGCGCCGCACCTGATTGGCCGCCGTGTTGGCCAGCGCCGCCTCGTCATCGCCCTCACCACTCAGCATGCAGCCGGCGCTGCCGCCGTCGCCGCCGTCGCGCGCGTCGCACAGACGCAGCAGCTCCGCCGCCGTCACGCGCCCGCGCCCGCCGCCGTGTCGCACATCGCCGCAGCTAGGGCTAGGGCTGGGGCAGGGCCACATCTCCGCCAGCCCGCCGCACGCCGACAGGCAGAACGCGAGGTGCGCCTGCTCCCTGCCGCCGAGCTCCCACGCGGCGATGAGCGGCGCGGCGCGCGGGCGCCGCGCCAGCAGCAGTGAGCCCACCCACTGTGCGCGCTGCGGCGCGTGCTGCGGCGACAGCTGAGGCGGCCGGCCGTCTGTCAGCGGCAGCAGTGCGGCGGGGGCAGCATGCTGACAGTCCTGCTGCTGCTGCTGCCTGGGCGTGCCCGTCGCGCCGCTGCCGCTGCTGCTGCTGCCGCTGCTGCTGTCCATGGCGTACAGTTGCTGCTTGTGCAGGCCCACAGGCTCAGCAGCAGCGTAGGCAGTGATGGCACGGCAGGGCTCAAGCTCTGGCTGCTGGCGCCGCTGCTGAGCGGGGTTGCTGCCTGCCATGTCTGCACTGCTGCGACTGCCACTGCTGATGCCAGCGCGGGCGTCGCCGCTACCAGCATTGCCATCATCGAAGCTGCACAGGAGGCGCTCGTGACGCGTCAGCGACTGCACACCATGTACCAGCGCTGACTCCATGGCAATTCTGCTCTGCTGCATGCATTGCTGCTGAAGTTGCTGCTGCGCAGCATGCGCAGCTGTGCTCGCCGCCCCGCTTCCGCCAGTGCCGCTGCCACCACTGCCGCTGTCACTGCCGCCATACCCGATTTCTTGCGGCAGCAGCTCCCGATGCACCTGCAGCGCCAATGGCCACTGCTGGTCAACCTCCATGTCCAGCTCCATGGCAGCATCGCTGCTGCCAGCGCACAAGTGCTCAGGCGCTGCCTGATGCTGCCTCAGCACCCGGGCAGGTGCGCTTATCGTGTCGCCGCCATAATTGCTACTGCAGCCGCCGCCGCCAGAACCACCATCGCCGCCACTGCCAGCACAGCCACTGCCACTCTGCTGCACATGCTGCTGTCCCCGCTGCTGATGCTGCTGCTGCTGCTGCTGCTGCTGCTGCTGCTGCTGCTGCTGCTGCTGCTGCTGCTGCTGTTGCTGATGATGATGATGATGATGTGGCTGCTGCGCCTGCATCACAGCAGGCGTTACATCAGGTTGACGATGCCACGTGACACCGCCAGGCCCCGGTGCAGGCTGCCTGTCACGAACGGCTGGCTCTGCCTTGGAGTGCTGCGAGGGCGGAGTGTAGCAGCCGCCGCCGCGCGCGCGCTGACGATACGTGCATGGCACATTCTTGGACTTGCAGTGCAGGCACGGCGCGGTGCCCACGCCAATGCAGCGCCGCTTCCTGCAGCGCGCAGCGGGACAGCGTTGGTGATGTGGGGCCGTGCCTGTGATGCGGTGCATGAGTTGCAGTTGCTTAACACACTTTGCCTTGACCAACTGCTGCTGCTGGAACTCCTTTGAACGTTCATGTGTGAGGCGAAAGGGTGGTCAACAGACAGCAGCGCCTGTGATGCCACGATATGCACAAGACACCAAAATTCGCATCCCACGTGAAAGACACGACATGACGTGTGCGGGTATCCGCAGCACAGCTAACCTTCGAGTTCAAATGCGCCCCACATAATATGTTCAGCAATACGACAGCAAACAGCTACTGCTCATACCGCACTATCCGCACTATCCAGCGATGCTTGCTAAAACCATGCATCACATTTTTTCAGCTGCTGCCCTTCACACCTTCCTGCACACGCACTGTTGGGCTATGAGCCCACCTTTTGATACATAAGTCGCAGGCCACCCTGTCTAGCTTGCCACCTCGGCCAGCCATGGCGCTGATGGTGCGCTTCTTCACAGCCTGCTCAAACTTCAGAACTTCAAGTGAAACCAGGAACAACGGCGCAACGGCTGACACCGCCGCGGGCCACCTAAGACTGGGGGAGCCTCTGCCGTGACGCCGCAGATTGCCGCTGCAAGTGGCTCGTCAAACCAGCATAAACCAGTGTTCGAAGCCGATGTGGATGCGCTTGGATTTTGCTCGAACCGTTGAAGTCAGCGATCTATGTAAATGTTTCAGTCTCCAACCAAGGGGAAACCATCATTCATTTGAAGTGTGGTTTGCCGAGTGCATGCCGCAGCTTGTATCCGTACGGCTGTGCGTTTGTCAGCTGACCGCGGCTGGGGCTAGCTGCATCCAGTGTACAGGCTCAGACTTACTCGCACGCACTCAAAATTTTCAGACACGTTACAGGTTCAGCGCATCACGAATACATATGGCCATGTTGCAGACACGTGCCTGATCACTGTAATGCATGCCTTGTATACCATAATGCTCGATGGACCCAACAGCGACAGCTGCAACACCGTGACAGGCCAAGCATTTGAAGCAGACAACAGAACGTCGAGAGCGTAAAAATTGATGTTCTGAGTGCGTAAACATTGAATATTCTGTATACAACGTCCTCTGCCAGAATGCACTATGTAATGTGCTGGCAGCACAGCTGGTGAGCACTAAGTAGCGTCATATACATGTCCCTCAATACTATGTACATGCGACCCAAACCCATCATCATGATCCTCAACCTGACAGCAAGTACTCCACCACAACACACACGCCAGCGAGCAGCCGTGGCCGGTAGGCACTTGACGCTTCAACCACACTTAGCAACTGGGCTGGCGAAGCTATGGAGTGTTGTCCCTCGACGACCCGCGCGTGCCAGTCACGGTGACCATATTCGCCACGAGCTGTGCCGCGCCGCCCTCCACATCCTCTGGAACCGCCGCGACCGCGACCTTGTTGCCAGCCGCGGTGATGCCCTGCGCCCCGGCAATTTTCGCCAGCAGCACCCCCGGGTGCAGCACGGTGAGCGTGGCGACGGCCAGAGACACGGGCACCAGGTCCAGAACGTAGAAGTACATCTCGTGTGTGGCGAGGTAGCCGTCGAAGCCTGTGGGGAGCATGGCAAGGATGGGGCATAGCGCGTTAGATCTACTTAAAGAGCAAACAACTGCCACTGGCACTGTAAGCACAAAGGTGGCACCCTTATGTACTGATGTGCGATGCTCAGGGCTGCTCGTGGTCGGAGGGGTCTGGGCAGCGCTAATTAGGAACAGGCGACTGAATGGTGATAAATGGAGCATGCTCCAGGTTGGGCTTGCGCCTGGTGCATTCAAACCCATGCACTTACAACTCGAAGTACGACATTTTGATAGCACCTTCACAAGCATGCGAAAAGTAGAAGCGTACGGCTGCCAGTGGTGCACATCACGTGCTCGTCCTTCCAGCAAGCTTGAGCAAAGTGCACACCCAGCACAGGCTGCATTGGGATACACGACGCACTCACCCTGCGAGAACTCTATGACACGGAAGGTGTTGCGCAGCGTCAGCAGCGCGATGCACGCGTACAGCGACGCAAACAGGCGCCGCACGCCGGGCTGCCCCTTGAGCCCAAACTTGGCGGCGTTCGCGTGCACGTGCGCGGCGACGACGGTGAAGGTGGCGAAGAAGCACAGCTGCAGCAGCAGCCCCGCCAGCATGATGCTCTCGCCCATGGTCGCCATGTCCCTGTCCTTGGCGGCCATGAGGCCGCCGCCCGACATCTGGATGAACAGCGTGATGGCATCGCTGCACGCGGGCAACAGCAGTTGGTGCGTGCGGGGAAGGGGGGGAGGGATAGGGCAGCAGGAGGTTAGAGCGCAGCAGGCGTGACGGGGTGCGGAACGCTTTGGGTGCTTGGCTGCTGCTTTGTGGTGGTGTGTGTGGTGCAACTGGCAGCTGCTACTCGAAGCATTGCCGCTTCCGGTCATGGCGTTAACATCGAATCTAAGCTAATTCCAACAAACTGAAGAGTGACAGAAACATGTGTAGGTGGCAATCATTCAGACATTGGGCATGCAGTAGTTGCTTTCACTTCTGCACACGGCCTCACATCGTCAAAGTGAAGTGGCGATGCTTGTTGCCGGTGCTCCGAACGCGGAGCGATCGTGGCACGCACCTGGTGGTAAACATCCGCACGAGGCTTGAGGACTTGATGCATCCCACGCGTTCTGCCCCCTGCATTGCCAGCAGCCGCCCCACCACGATGTACGCAACGACCGCTAGCAGCGTCGGAGTCACGATCAGGAAAAGCGCCATAACCACATAGGCTCCGTACTCCGGCGCATTCAAAAAACTGATGCGAGCAGCAAAGCCTGCTGCTTCGCAGGCTGCTGTGATTGGCGTCAGCAGCGTGAACCACGCTCTGCTGCGAAACGAGACGACGCCGCTGACCAGAGCCAAAATCAGATATACGACGAGCCCCGCCACAGCGGGCGCGACCTCGGGGCAGAAGCGGAAGAAGGCCTCAATCTGAGCAGAGCAGTCGCCGCCCATCTTGATTGACTGCTTTAAATTCGTGTGTGGCTGCTGTGTGATTGTCGGCCGAGCAAAGCCAAAAGCCATAAGCGTTCCCGGAGTTGCGGACAATTCGCAACGGTGTGCGGAGAACTGTCGCGGAGACCGAGAACGATAGTGTGAATCTCTATGAGTTGCACGTATGGACTTGAGTTGCACTCATGAGTTGCACTCCAAGGGCCTGGACTCCACAAAACTCCAGTCATTTCAGATGCATGAGTGAAATCCGAACTAGCGGATGAGGACGCATTCTGAATTAATGAGGTTGGATTTCCAAAGGCCCCCCGCTGTCTTGCTATGCTTGATGCTGATGTCGCCAGTGAACTTTTATTCAGTCGCCAGTGTACTTGCGCCATGTGCATTATTTGATCTGTAATTGTGGCGCCGTTGCAGCAATCTGTAAGTTTACATGTTGCGGTTTGGGGACACAGCCTCTCCTCACAGTGCCTCCACAAGTTGCCACCTTTCTCCCATGTCTCACACAAATGCGCCCTGTCCCTGCTGCTGCTGAAGAGCCTTAGTAAGTCATCACGACAGGTCCAGACTGCCGCCGGCGCTGCACCACTTGCAAGCCTTCACTCCATTGATCCCTCTGCTGACATCTTGCTGCGGAGTATATTAACGGCGGGATGCTTCATGCTCTGGTGCAAGTCGTGAAGAGCTAGAGTCGTCCCATCCGATATCAGGTCTCTCGTGTGGCGACATCAGGAAACTCTTCCAGCCCAGGACAGCGTGCACTAGCAGGGGCGGCGCTGGTTCTCCTCGCGGATGGTAGAAGGGCTGAAGCAGATGACCCCCATCCTTGGCTTGAACACCGCCATTGCGCAGCAACTACGCCACAGTGTCAGTAACGAGCAGCTACAAAGCATTCAGGGCGCAGCAGCATGCGCTAACAATGGTGGCGACACAGAGCTGCCCCCATACTTGACAAGCCACAGAGTATCCTGATGCCTGCCTGCTTGTATCTGGCATGCTGCCGCATGCAACAACACAGCTCATTATGCAACACTTGCGCCAGAGAGGGTCTCACAAGAAGCCTGGAGCGCGGTATACCAGAGTTGCACGCGGCATGCTGCAGCGGGCATTAGCCTTCACTAGGTATAGTCTCGGTCACAGATATGATTCAGGTCACACGTCGGCAGCGGCTGACAGCAGAAGCGGCATGCGGGATCAACCGCTCTGATCACTACGAGCCTTTCTAAGCTTTTCTAAAAGCGGCACAATGGGGGACTCTGGTGGAGGTCATTTGCCACGTAACTCAACCGCCCATTCCTGCACGAGAGGCGCCGTCCACCAAGCATGAAGCGAATGTCATGACTGCATGCAAGTACGCAAATTGCACACTGCGCTTACCACTGCTCCGTTGCTGCGAGGGCTCCTTCGTCCGCTCTTGGCTGGAGTTGGCTGCGCGGCGGAAGCACTCGTCTGAAGCCGTCAACACGCACAGCTGCAACCAGTCAGCCGCATGCCACGAGCCTCGTAGTTACCCGCTGCCACGCGTGCTGATGGGGCAGAGTTTCTGTCGCGGGGCTAAGAAGAAAGTGGACGGCGCAAAGAGTGAATTAGAGTGCGGTGGCTGCGGACCGTAGTAAGTGGCAGTAACACCACTCCACGAGTTTGCGGCCAGCCAAACATCGCTACTGCTGGTCTGGTGGCAGTGCTCGCTTGCTGCTGTGTCCCGTTGCTGCTTCACCCTGCAATCCTGGACGTGTTGCCGTGGTATGTAGTGCTGCTCCGTATCGCTTACAAGAGACGACGGCCCTCGTCGCATAGTGGCGGAGAGCTTTGTTCGCCACTCGCACCAGTCTGTGCCTCCACTGAACCTCGTCAAGAGTGAGTGTCAAAGCGCATAATCTTTGTTATTTTGCGCTCGCACTGGACACAACCAGCGCGATCACTAATCACAGCGCTCTTCCCTAGACTCTCGACGCAGCCATTGCTTGCCTCTGGCATCCTCGTGAGCGCGACCTCCGCGACTCCCGTTGACCTCCCGTTTCTGTTTCGTTGCCTTTTCGGTTTCGCGAGTTTATTCTGCCGTTTTATTAGGTAGGTAGGTACTGTAGGTTTGTCTGTTGGCACGGCGGTGCCCACGCAGCAGGTGTTATTGAAGAGCACTGCTGACCTTAAAGCACCTTCATGGACGCGCCTCTTCCGTGGAAGCGCAAGCGGCGACGACCGTGGAGGGCGGTAGCCTGCGCTGCACTGCTGCTGGGTTCTAGTCCTGCCCATGGCGTCGCAAAGCCCCTGTGTGTTCCTCCACCGAGCAGAAGGGCCTACGTGACCGCGTTGATGCCAGGAGATCACATTCTGGGAGTTCGAGTGCTGGCGCACACACTGAAGCTGCAGGCAGGCGCACACGCAGACATCGTCGTGCTAGTGTGGCACGAGCAGGCGAACACGGAGACAGTGGCAGCTCTGGAGGCAGACGGTCTGCAGGTCCTCGTGGCGGGGCCCGAACCCGCCAAAGCCAGAAGCGGTGTCTACGGTGCTTCGTCAGCGCCCTTCGTCGACGCTTACCTCAAGTCTCAGCTGTGGGACCTCTCTGAGTACGACCGCGTCGCCTATCTCAGCCCCGCCTCTCTGGCGATGCGCAATGCGGATGCGCTGTTTACCTGCGACGGCTTCTGCGCAAGCGCCAGCGCCGGCGCCGCGGCGCCCGGCGACGACGTCGCCGTGGCGGCGCTGCTGGCGGGCGTGCGCGGCGGCGGCGCCATGGTGCTGGAGCCCTCGGCAGCGGTGCACGCGGCCATGCAGCAGCGCCTAGAGGATGCATCTGCATGGGAGGCGCGGCAGCTGGACTTTGCGTCCCTCGTACGCGCCGCGTTGCCACTGCGCAGTTACTGTGCGGCGTTCAACTGGGTGGACGACTTTCTGCAGCTAAAGGGCAGCAGCGGCGGCGGCAGCGGCGGCGGCGGAGGCGGCGGCGGCGCACTAGTCCTGAACGCGGCGCACATGCCCCTGTGCCGCGGCGGCTCCACAGGTACCTCGCGAACGTGCTACAGCTTGCCGGCGGAGTACGATGCTCGCAGTGAAAGCGCTGGCACGGTCACCCCCCAATCCTTGTGGGGCTCAAATGGGGGCAGCGGCACCAGCAGCAGCGCCGGGGGCGACGGTAGCCGCAGGCGTCTGTGGGCCGATGAGCCCCTCCTGATGCGATTTGCTGCAGCAGTGCGGCCGTGGGATGCAGCAGCGCTCAGCTCTGATCCCCTCGCCTGGCACTGGCAGCGCGTGCGCGCGACGCTGCGCGAGCCGTACGCGTCGCCACGGCTGCTGCTGCTGCTGCTGCTGGCGGTCGCGCCCTGCGTGCTGCTGCTGGCAGCGTCAGCGGCCGCCGCAGCGCTCGGCGTGCGGCGCGCGCGCTCGGACAGCAAGGACGGCGCACACGGCGAGCGCGAGCGCCGCAGCAGCACGGCCGCGGCGCTGGCAGCGTCAATAGCGGCGTGCGCGGCGCCGGCGGCGGGCATGCTCCCAACGCGTGTGCGCGCCGGCAAGGATGCAGCGCCCGCGACTGCGGCGCGAGCGGCCGCGCGCTGCTGCATGGGCACGGCGGCAGCGGCGGCATGGTACGCGGCTGCTGCGCACTGCAGCGCCGCTGCCTTGGACCCTTTCTGGCACCCTGCCCTCGCGCAGCTCGTCTACCACATATGGCTCGCCTGCGGTGTTGCCGCTGGCATCTCGCTCGCAGAGCACTGGCGGCGGCGGCGGCGGCAGCAGCGGCGGCGCCGCCCCTCGCGGCAGATATACGGCCGCGCCCCGCTGCCTGTCAGCGCAGGGCTGCCGCGCTCGCCGCAGCACGCGCTGCCTGCGGCGACAACCCTCTGGGTCGTTGCGGCAGCAGCGACGGCGGCAGCGGCCGCAACGCTCACCTGGGCCATGCTCGCCGGCAGCAGCGGCGCCGCCGCGGTGCCGAGCGACAGCGACTGGCGCGCGTGGCGGCGCGCGACTGCTGCGCTGCGGCTGGTGGGCGCGCTGCGCGGCACGGTCGCAGTGGCGGCGCTCGTGGGGCCGGCGGCGGCGGCGGCGGCGCGCTCCGCGCTGCAGCGCGCGGTCGCGCCGCTGTCGCCGCTGACGGTCAAGGCGCTGGACCGCTACCGATCGCACCGGCGGCGCCCGCTGGCGGCGGCGCTGCGCTCCGCAGCTGTTTCTGCGGTACTGCATCAGTGGGACTGGCTGCTCGCGGCGGCGGCGCTGTGCTGGGTCGTGGCACCGCTGGCGTGGGAGCTGCGGCGAGCGGCGGCGGGCAGCGCGGCGGAGGCAGCGCGCAGCGACGGCGGCGGCGACGGCGGGCTGGCGTATTACACGTACAGCGAGCACTGCCTGCTGGGGCAGGGCGGGTAAGTACGCAGGCGCCTCTTTCATGTCGGCTACCGAGCTCCTGTTTGTAATTTTGCGCTCAAGTGGGGATCACGAGTCCTTGCCCTAAAACAGAAGTGCAACGCGAGCAGGTCAGCAAGTCAGCAAGCGCGGGGTCACCCGCGCTTAATTGATCACGCGCCTTGATGCAGCACCACACAGCAATTTGGAGCCGCAAAGCAGCTGCGTGCATGCACAGCACGTCTCAATATGGAGCCGAGGTTCGCACTGAGAGAGCGAGCATGCAGCGAAGTTCGGTCGGTGCCAGCTAGTGGCTGCGGTTCAGGGTGTGTAGCGCCGTGCGCTCGCCCGCACTCTGTGCAAGACGCTCGTGGCATTCGTTGTTATGGACCATGCTGGTACTGGAAGCGATGTTGGCGCGATGTGCGCCTCAAGCAACCGCTGCGCATCGCAGGCGAAGCGTTTGTGAGAGCGCTGATGATTGGGCCTGCGCCAGTGTGCATGCAGTGAGGAGATGCCGTTGCATTCAGTCGCTTCCCTTGCCTCTGCGTTGCTAGCACTGGCGCCACGGCAGCTCTTTCAGCAGCGCAATGCATGGACATTTGACTGTACCAACTCCGCCGCTCTCCACCTGCCGCCGTCTCCACTCTTGTTTCATCACGCTGCGGGCCGGGAAATGTGCAGCAGTGAGCGTGCGCGCCCGCGGGTGCTGCGCACCAGCCATTCTCCCAGACATCGCCGCACGCGCAAATCAAACACTGCGGTACACCAACCGCCGTCAGCTGCCGCCCCATCTCGTCCCCCTCCTGTCCCCCTCAACCGCCACAATCCCCCTCCCTCGCTCCGTACGCTGCGGCGCCGGCAGGTTCCTCGGAGCCGGCGCCGGCGGCCCGCTTGCGCCCGCGTGCGGCGCGCGCGAGACGTTCCGCGCCGTCATCACCGCGGCGGCCGGCGCCGTGTGCTTCCGCGCGGGCGACGGGCGCTACCTGTCGCCGCGGCGTGGCGCGCTGCTGGACAAGTGCGCGGCGGACGCGCAGTTCCTCGTGACGGCGCCGCCCGCTGCTGCGCCTCGCGGCGGCGGCGGCGGCGGCAGCACTGGCGGCTGGTGGGCGAAGTGGCGGCGGCGGCCGCAGACGCAGGGGGGGGAAGACGGGGGTGCGCGTGGCGGCGGCGGCGGCGGGCAGCGCAGCCCGCGGTTCTGCCTGCTGAACCCCGCGTCGGGGCTGTATCTGAGCGCAAGCCACCATCCGCAGCCGCTGTGCCGTCGCACGGAGCAGTGGCAGGTGATGGCGCTGCCGTGGTGAGACGCGCTTCGGCGGAGCCGAGCAGCCTTCAGAGGGGGTGCGCTTCTGACGGGCTGGAAAGCGCTGCGGAGTATGCGCCAAAAACGGCACTGGCGGCGGCTGTCGCGCGGACCCACCTTCTGTGGCGGTTTGGTCAGGACGCGCTGCGGCGCGATGGGCCTTCTACACAGGCTTGCCGGACGGCGCGCAAAGCCCCACAAAATGGGGACAGCACCGCTGTGTTGTTGTGCGTTAAGGAAGGCATTACTCGGCAAGGCATTGGGCGGGGCACCTTTGGCACCCTTCAAAAGCTCTCAAATTCATGCGGGTCGCCTTTCTGTCCCCCTCGCAGCCTACTTTTGCTCGCACTTCAACGTCCCCTCCATGGTGTGAGCGCCTGCGGCAGGTGTTGGCAGAGGTGGGGGGGGGGGGAGGGGGGGGGGGTTGCACATCACTTGCGCTGCTGAGCTGGCAGTGGAGGTGACACTCCGTGGCCTGGCACATCTGCTCCTTACAGCGGTTTGCAGTCCAGAAAACCGTAGTTTGTGTCTGTCGCTCTGTGTCAGCACCAGCGGCGCACGTCAGTAGAGAATCCGCTTTGATTTCTCAAGTGTCCGTTTGGCAGGGGGGGCAGAGGGCGTGGGTGAAGGCCGGAGCTTTGGGTCTGTTCCCTCGAGCGGTCAAGTTATTTTTCTGTTGTGTGTCCCAGTCATTTGTGCGCATGATGAGGCGTGCTGCGGGACTGTGGCCCAACGGCTGCTGCTCTCGCTGACGCCTCTTAGAGAAATCGTCGTTGCCTGTTCCGTTCAGCCCTCGTTTTGTGGGTGCAGGACGCGCTGCAGGGTGGTATGCTATGCCTGCCTTTGCAAAAATGGACCACACCAGAGCGAGGGGGAGCGTTTTTTAACATGCAAGTTTCTTGCTTTTCGTCTTGTGAGTTGCAGTTGAAGTTGCATCGTCTGTTGCTCAGGTGCGCGCACACATGCCTCTCCGGGCGTGCGAATGTCACCATTCTGTGCATGCTCATGTGCCCTTTCACGGATGTTGCTGACGTTGCGGGAGGCATTGTGCCTCCTGTCAACACACAGCATCGTCGTCGATGCAGTACTGGGCGGGTACCTACCTGCGCCGTCACGTAGCCGGCGCCGTGTCAACGCTCCGCGAGGCTTGGGTGTATCCATGCGCATGTCGCGCAATTCAAAGAGAGCAGTGCTCGCGCACCGCTGCAAACACGCCTTGCATTCCGTGTCACGTTCGCTTGCGCGCACCCCCTGACGCATGCCTTGTAGATGTATTACATATGAAATGACGCGCACTTGTGCGCGAGTTGTCGCCCTCGCGCCACAACACATGCATGTGTGCGCGGTCCTTGGTAAGGCGGCAATAACAAAGGCGCTTGCCGAATGCCACAGCCACTGCCACGCGTCTCTTGCGGACAGCAGACCGACTGGGCGCGCACGCTGCCAGCGGCGAGCAGCAGCGCAAGCGATGCATGCACAGCGGCAACGTGCACGGCAAATTCGACAAGACGAGAGGCGGAATGGAGGCGTGCAGCTACAAGAACAGGACATGCATGCGTATATTCAACCTCGGAGCTCTTATACCATGTATGCACACACTCCGACACGCTACCACCTGAGACTCAAACCTGCACAAGCACACACACCACCACACCACGACAAACACACGGAGACAGCCACACCCGGTGCGAAGGACGGGCAAGCGCCAGCTCTCATCCCGTTCGCCGTCACCTACGAGAGGAGCGCTGCACAACGCCCTGCCCGCCGCCGCAGCCCCGCCTCTCCCCCCCCCCCCCTCCGCGGAGCCGCTACCTTACACGCTCAACATACAAGCATCGATGTGCCTATGACCGCCACATAACGTAAACAGCGCTGTCTAAGAGGTCCCCCGCGACCGCGGGTCACCGGCCCGCCGCGTTGGAGCCGCTCGCTAGGTACGTCTGGAAGTCGAACGACGGCATGTGCGCTGCGTGCGCTGCCGCCGCCGCCGCGGCATCGCGGCCGGCGCTGCCGTCCAGCGCGGTGGGCAGCAGCGCGCCGCCGCCCCCTCCTGCGCTGCCGTTCTGCACGGCCAGCAGCGACTGCAGGCCGCCCTTGGGCATGCTGTGCGGCCGCTGGTGCTGCTGCTGCTGCGGCGGCGGTTGCTGCTGCTGCTGCTGCTGCCACTGCCCCTGCGCCTGCGCCTGCCATACGCCGCCGCCGCCCTGCTGCTGCTGCTGCTGCTGCTGCTGCTGCTGCTGCTGCTGCTGCTGCTGCTGCTGCTGCTGCTGCTGCTGCTGCTGCTGCTGCTGCGGATGATATGGCTGCGGCGACGCTGGCGAGCTCCAGTCCGCCGCCTGCGGCTGGCACCAGCCGCTGCTGGCCTGCGCGGCCTGCTGCAGCAGCGCGTGCTGCTGCTGCTGCTGCTGCTGCGCCAGCAGCAAGCTCTGATGCGGCAGGCTTCGGGGGCGCGCATCCGCGCCGGTTGCCCCCCCTTGCTCCCACTTGCCGCCCGTCGCATTGCCGCCGCTGCCGTGCGCACTCAGCGCTGCTGCCGCCGGCGGCATTGGCATGGGCATGGGGTACTGGAACTGCATCTGCTGCTGCGGCGGTGTAAACGCCGCCATAGCCTGCTGCTGATGGTGCAGGGGCTGCGCCGGCAGCAGCATTCCGCCTGGCTGCTGCTGCTGCTGCTGCTGCTGCTGCCCCCCCTGCACAGGCCCCATCCCCATACCCGCAAATGCCCCGCACAGCCCCGCTGCGCCACCGTCCGGCGGAAAGAAGGGCCCGCCCGTGAGCGCCAGCCCTGGCATCGCGCCGCCTGCCGCTGTGCCCACGATCAGCGGCGCGCTCAGCGGCAGCTGCTGCTGCATCGCTCCAAAAGCCATTGGCGTTGGCGCGGCAGCAGCGCCCCAGAACTGCTCAAAGCCGTGCGTACTGCCGGGCCGCGGCGGTGGGCTTGCGGATTCCTGCGCCGGCGGCGCCGCCGCCGCCGCTGGCGCAGCAGGAAGGTCTACTGTCCAAGAGCCGCTCATTGGTCGCTGCTGCTGAGCTAGTGGTGGCGGCGGCGGCTGTGCCCATGCACCGCCGTCTGCGAACGCTGGCAGCGCGGGCGATGGCCATGCTGCCGCCGCAGCCGCTGATGACGCTGCCGCCGGCCTTTCGCTGATGTCGCTCGTGTCGATCAGGCCGCTCGGCGCGCCCGCGACAGCGGCGCCGGCAGCGACATGAGACGGAGACTGCACCATCGCCGCCAAAGCTGCTGCTGCCGAAGGCGAAGACGTCTGATCGGGGATGCAAGCATTGCTCTGCCGCGCCGCGAGGCGGCGCGCCGCCACCGACCCCGGCTGCAGCGGCGCCGCCGCCGCCGGCAGCGCCGCGGGCGCGGCAGCGGCGGCAGCAGCGGCGGCAGCAGCAGCGCTGGCGCCGCGCGCGGTGCTCTGCTTGCGCTGCGCGGGTGTCGGCGCCGCGCGCTGCGGCGGCAGCGGGCGCCCCGCCTCCATCGCGGCGATGCAGGAGAGCGCGTCGGCGGCGCTGGCGCGCGCGGCGGGGTCCGCGACGAGCATGCGCGCGACGAGCGCCTTGAAGTCGTCGGAGAGCGGCGGCGCGGTGGGGAACACGATGCGCGCGTTGATGATGGCGAGGTTGGAGTCGCTGGGGAAGGGGTGGCGCAGGTACGCGAGGGTGTACGCGACGCAGCCCAGCGCCCACACGTCGACGGCGGTGCCGAGCTCGCGCGCGACGAAGAGGTCCGCCATCTCCGGCGCGCGGAACTGCTGCGTGGTCGTCCTCTCGATGACCTCCGCCTCGTTGGCGCGCTGCGCCGCGCTCTCCAGGGAGACGGGCCCCCTGACCGCGGAGCCAAAGTCGCACAGGCGGCAGGACCCGTCCGCCGCTATCAAGCAGTTCTCGAGCTTGATGTCCCTGTGCGCGATGCCCATGCCGTGCAGGTACACCAGCCCGCGGGTGACGTCGCCGAGGATCTTCAGGATCTCTGGCTCCGGCAGGGTCTTGCCTGCCGCCTGCAAGCGCTGCATCCGAGCCAGCAGGTGACCCCCTGGACAGAGTTCCATGATGATGTAGGCCAAGGAGTTGTGGATCTCTGCGTCCAGAGCAGACAGCAGGTTTGGGTGGGAGAACGACCGCATCAGGTCGATCTCTCGTTGCGCCAGGGCCCGCGCCTCAGGGGTCTGCACGTGCATCTTCTTGAGGCACAGTTCCTGCCCGTTGGAGGTGTCCTCTGCTGCGTAGATGTAGGCGAAGCCTCCCTCCCCCAGCTTGCGTTTGATGCGCAGCGCGTACTTCCCAATGGTGACCTTGGGCTGCTCCGCAAGCTCCCACTGCTCAGACATCGTCGCAGCGAAAGTATTCATCTTTCTTTTTTGGTTGTTGTTTCTGATTGTTGTTGGTGGCGCAGAAAGTTTGTTATACCCTGCGCAGCGGTGCAGCGGCTCTCACCATACGCAACCAGCTGCAAGCGTGCGCCCTGCTTAACCACGCCCTCGTCACTGCCCCCTTCCTCGGCTTGCCTCGAGCAGTTGTGGCCGCTCCCGCCAGGGTCCCTCCTCGTGAAGAGAGAGAAAAAACGAGAAGCGATTTTCTAAGGGACAGCGGCGGCTTGTGCCAGGGCGTGAGCGGGGTCGGCACGATAAGACGCCAGCGCAGCGGTGGCGCTGGCCCCATGAGCAGCAGTGGCGGCGATGGGACGCCAGCGCCGCTGTCTATCGAGGAAGGCATCAGCGCTACTCCACGGCCAGAGCCCAGGAACTCATTGGATGCTGCAGCGGCAAGCAGGCTGCACGGAATGCTGAGGAGATTTTCCTGGGATGGGGCGCCGAACGCAAGGGCCAACGCCGCACGTAGGCCTGCCGGACGAAGGTGAGGGAAAACTGTCATGTCAAGCAGTTTCTCTGAAAAGTGCTGTAGGACACACAGAGGCTCATGCCATTCACGCAGCGCTGCTCTGCAATAATCGTGCTGTTTCATTCCACATCGGTGTCTCGTTTCTCTTGCCCCGGAAAAGTACCGTGTGTCAGCCTTGCGCTGTTGAAGAGGCTCACCAGTTGCAGTAGCCGTTCTCATCTACTGCTCAATCAACATTGGTGCACACTCCACAGCCCTTTCTCGGTCAGCCACCGCAGCTTCTGCTGTTGCCTGATCCCTCCAATCGCGCGCCTGGTCAGTGTCGGCCCAACCCCAGCGGCATGCACCCTCATTCCACTTCCTGCTGTTCACTGCTGCTGTTCCGCAGAGGCTCCAACGGAGCGCTCGCTGCGGCGGATGCACTGAGCGGCTCAGCCGCGCACCGCTCTGTTATTGTGGATGAGTCCAGCCCTCTTGCCAGTGGCACACGCCGACAGAGCACTGCCGGCGGCGGCAGCGGCAGCGTCGGCGGCGGCGGCGGCAGCAGCGGCGGTGGCGCCGGCGTCGGTGCTGGCGGCAGCGCAAATGGTGACAGCGAATCTGGCGATGAGGCGGAGGCAGGGGGGACGGATCAGGATGGGGAGCTGCAAGCGGTGAGTCCTGATTCTGTGATACCCCAACCAAGAGTACTCAAAACGGCGGCGTGATGAGGTACTTGAGCCCCATGCCTCATTGCACGTGTTCGTCACATGCGCAATGCGCGCGGCACGACTTCAACATTGAGGTGCTGTCACTCAAGAGGACACTTGTTCGTTGCAACAGAGATCACTGCCTGTCAGAGATCGTGTGTTTGCCGGAGTGCCTGAGCATGCGCTGTGAGCATTCGTTGACTAGCACGTGTGCGCGTGCGCGCACGCACACGCACGACTGTTGCCATGTCCAAGGTGTCCGGCTGTGAACTGTGGCGTGCCGTCTACAGCGTGCGCAAGCGGGGCGGTACGGCATGTCGTGTCCGCCAGCTGCGCCAAATGGCCAGCGCAGTGCTGTTCCTCAGCTGCTAGCCTCGCGTTGCAAGGGTGCAACGTCATGTCGCGGGCTGTCATTCCCCAGTCTACATCGCAAGAGAATCGTGCATGATCTTGCCGCCCCTGCCAAGCCGCGATCCCCGAGTCTGATGCGTCCTGGGTCTCGGCCATCCCTGAGGCTGACTTGTTCTGGTTTTGGTGCATGTCCAATGCTCTCTACCCTGCACCTGGGATCAGAGTTAGGGCTAGGGTTAGATGCAGCAACGCTCCGCACCATAGCATGCTTGGGTTAGGGTTAGGGTTAGGGTTAGGGTTAGGCCTTCCCTAAGCGCCCATGCGCACAGCACAGGCCGCACCCAGGATCAGCGTACTGGTGCTAGCACGGTGGCCTCTTGCCGTCGCGTGCGTGAGCGAGCGTGCTGACTCTTGCTGCTGCTGCTGCTGCTGCTGCTGCTGCTGCTGCTGCTGCCGCTGCCGCCGCCCCGCGCGCGCAGGACGTCGCGCAGCTGCTGGAGAAGCTGCAGGGCGTGCTGCCGTTCGCGGCGCTGCTGCTGCTGCGCTTCCTCTACCTGCACGCCTTCGGCATGCTCTTCATCGCGGGCGGGACGGTGGTGCTCATGCAGTCGGACCGCCGCCTCAGGGCTCAGGTGCGCCTCCCACCGTGCTGCGCGCCGCAACACGCGTTGTACGAGCATGAGAGCGTCGCTGCTGCGCGTGCATGGAAGAGGCAGCGACTGGCTGCCCTACCCCTGTACGGGACACGGCTTCTGCCCACTGCTGCCCCACACACTGCTAGCGGCACCGCGCTGTGTGTGTACTCTGCATATGGCGGACCTTCACGCTGCACGTTCGTGCATAGCACGTGCTGCGCCCTTCCCCTCGCAGTACTGGCGCCGGTTCCGACCCTCAGTCAGCTTCGACACCAGCCCCGCCCCCCCGTCCCTCGTTTCGCCACCTCCAACCCCCCCCCCCCCCCTCCCACCGCGCTGATCGCTGCTGCAGCTGGCGTACCGCGGCGTGGCGGCGCCGGCGCGCGCAGTGCTCGTCGCCGTGAGCGCGCTCGCGTACCTGTGGGCGACGTACGTGCTGGTGGTCGTCGTGGATGAGCGGATACACCTGTGGCGCAGGCTCGCGCTGCTGCCGCTCGCCGCGGCGGAGCTGCCGCCGGCAGCGGCGGCGGCGGCGGCAGGGGAGGATGCGGCGGGTCAGGACGGCACCGCGGGCGACTTCGGTGAGCTGCGTGCTTGCTGCACCCGAGCTGTTGCCACTGTAGCACGGCCAAGCCAAGCTTCGCGGTTGTTGCTCATGCATCAGATGTCATGGATGTGCTCATGCTCGGCCGCTGCCGGCTGCGAGTCGCTGCGTGCGTGATTACGTGAGGATGCCACTGCGAACGAGCTCTCTGTCCTTCGGAGCGCTGCAACGCTGCCACTGGCACTCGCGGCGCACGGGGGTGGACGCGCCTGCACTTGCGCGCGAGCTCCGTAACGCGTGTAACGCTCGTCATCATTTGGTGGAGCGCTGACGCGGTGGCGACGCTCAACATCCACGGGCTGGGCGCCAAGTCGCTGCATCATTCCTGGAGGGCTCAGGAGTGTTCCTCCGCGCGCAGTGTACACCTCGCTTTGAAACGCCATGCGCACCTGCGTGCGGGGGCGCTGCCGAGCGACGATCGCGCCGGCGCACGCTGACCGAGACGCTGCTGCTGCGCGCTGCTGCTGCTGCTGCTGCTGCCGCCGCCACACAGGCCCCGGACGCCTGCAGCTGCTGGACGTGCTGTGGGTGGTCACGATCACAGACCTCTGGGCGCGGCTGCTGGTCGTTGCCGTCAAGGCTGTGGTGGCGGCGCTGCCGGGCTCGCAGTGCCTCAAGGGGAGGACGCTGTGCAGGCGCAGGCGCGACGGCGGCACCGGGGCATATGCGCAGGTATGTACTGCCAGGGGGGATTGATAGGTATCGAATCCGCCTGTCCCTGGTGGTGGAGTTGTTGTGCAGGACGTTCAGTCGCATGCTGCTTCCGATGCGCAGAGTTTAGTGCAGCAATGCGCAAATTGACTGCACTGTCCGTTGTGCTTGGTTCGCGCCGCGCCCCGGCACTGCGTCTGTTGATGATATCTGTGCATGTAGTGTCATGAGTCAGCGGCCAGCGCCTGCTGAGAACGGAGGCAAAGCACAGGCGCACACGCCCTGAGAATGAATTCATGGCCTGCGCGCAGGTCACATGAGGTGGGTACGGACAGGGCCTGACAGGATTCCATTGCGCTCAACTTCAACACCACAAGGATCAAAATCTTGAAGTATACAGTAACAGATAAACAACACCAATCGAGTTTGAGACGGCCACTTCTCATCGCCGGGACTTGCATGTTTCACTGTTCCCACTCGTATCATTCAGGTTGGGGGGGAGGCTGGAGGCGTTTTGGGCGAGCCGGATTTGGAAGCGGGAGAGGGGGGGCTGGCAGCAGGGGGGCAGGGGGGGGCGGCGGCGGCAGCGGCGGCGGCGGGTGCCGCCGCTGGTGCCGCTGCTGCGGTGGCAGGGAGGGCGGCGGTGCACACGCAGGCCAAGAAGGTGCGTATCTGCCCACTCCTCCTTTCAAAGTGAGGTTTGGAGTGCATGTTGGTTGCTGTGCGTCATTCGAGCTCAGGCGATGGAGGGTCGTGCGGACGCGAAGCCGCTGTCATCGGCCGCGATGACGGTTGAGGCGCTGGACTCGGGACAGAGAGGCTGTGCGTGCGGAGGTTGGGCGGGAAGAGAGTCTGCAGCGCTGCAACGCTCTCATCATCTGGCGCATCCGTGCGGTGATTGCGATTCACGCAGCCGTTGCCATCCTGTTGTCCAAGATCACAAGACAAGCGCGCAGACGCAAGCGTCCTCGTGTGCGCGCCGCGCCACTCCAGGGGACAAAGCATCAGCGGGTGTCTTCCAGCGGTAGAACGTAGCAATCCCGCAGCGTCGCTGCGTGCCTCTGCGCTCATCGCATGCATGCAGCAACCTCAAACACACAGTGTCACCCTGGGAAGACTAAGAAGGGGAGCGGCCTGTCGCCGTGGCCGCTTCCTGGTACAATCTTCCGAAAGCGAACTTCCAGGCGCAGCGCGCGGGCACTAGCTGCCCCCGCTGCGGCTGCGGCCGCTGCTTCGCGCCGCGGGCCTCGAGCCCGGCGGCGTCTGCTGTCGATGCGGGAGGCAGCGTTCAGCAGACGGATGTTGCACCGGCGGCCGACATCGATTGCCTGGGGCACGTACGCACGCGAGCGCGCACAGCGCCTGCACGTTGGTCTACTTTGTGTAGCGGCCAATGCTTTTCCTAGGACCTCTGCGAGGTTTGAGCCAGCGTTGGTGGTGGCGATGTGATCGTTGCGGAGCGCGAAGCCTCTCAGGGGGCCTGTTCTCGCCGTGATCTGCTCGGACCGCGAGGGGAGCGTCGCGCGCGCGCTATGGGCCTATGCATCCATCGCATATGCATGCGTACACACCTGTTTGCTCGGTGCATTGTCACTCGGACAGTACAGCAATGGGGTGTGCGCACGGCGCACAGTCACTTCCGCAGTTCTCCTGTTTTACGTATGTACGCAAGCCGCTGTGGAGCATCAACGGTGGTTCATGTCCCAAGCAGCGCTCCTCACATGCGTTTGCCGCGCGCTTTTTTCTTTTTCTCGCGCCCGCAGCGCAAGGTCTTTGCGGCGCTGGAGATCCTCTCCCTACTGCACCGGACCATGATGCCCGTCCCCGTCTGGTACCGGTGAGTAGCGAGCGCGTTCGTGTTCGTGAAGTCACGAAGCGGGAGGAGCGATGATGACAGCGGGGGCTGACTCCAGCACCAGCCATTGCATCAGCGGCGCTCCGCTTGTTGAGAAATGACACTGCTGGGGGGGGGGGGGGGGGGGGGCAGATGACAGGCTCCTGGCCGAGACAAATGAAGACTGCGTGCATCGTTCGAGCAGTTAAACGTTGGTCGCTATGAAAAACGAATCAAACGAATGTTGAGCTCTATCAACCAGTTTTTATGTATGGCGTCGTGGGAACTGGGTTGAGCAAGGCCACGCAATGGGACGGAACATTAATGTACCACATTCACTTGCACGCGCGTGTTTTGACCGCATGAAGCCCTTCGGTAGCCTGGTGTGCTTCCCCGCTGCTCGCGCGCACGCCGGCCACCGTGCTGCAGCAGTCTGATTGCGAGCTCCCCCCCATGCGCCGCGAGGGGGCTGGCGTCACGCGGCAGGCGCTCGCGCCGCGGGCACCACCATCAGTTGCCTGCTTGCGCCCTACAGGCCCGCATGGTGGCATATGTGAACCCCCCCCCCTCCGCTGAGCACCCGCCTCGTCACGCTGACCGCGCAGCGCGCTCCTCTCTCGCCCTGTGCTCGCTCGCCCTTCCCTCCCTCCCTTCGCGCGACGCGGTCTCGACGCGGCAGTTTCTACATGGTGGACGCGGGCGGCGAGTACTTTGCGGCGGCGTACCTGCTCTTCAAGGGGCTCGTGCTGGCGTCGCGCGCGCGCATGCTCGCGCGCGCGCTGCGCAGCGTCTTCCGCAGCGGCCTCGAGCACGGGCGCTACTGCACGGGGGAGGAGGTGAGAGCCGCGCCACGCGGCCGCGCTCGCGCAGGGCGCCTGGGCTGCCACTGCGACAGCCTCATCACGAGGCGCTGCGAGTCTGTGAATCTGGGGGTTGCTGCTTCGCCCCGAGGGTGACGCTTTGCTCAAATATTTGGCAGGGGGGGGGGGGGAGCTGGCATTGAGCACACTTCAACTTGAAGCGGCGCGTCACCAGTGCACTGCTGAATTTGGCAAGGGCTTTCTTGTCACGATGTGTGACAATTTGTGTCTATCGCTCTCATCCAGGGATGGGTGGGGGGTGTACCATCTGGTCCACCGTAGGTGCTTGATGTCAGCATTCAAAAAGTGCAGTGCATGTAACGCTCTGCGCCATCTTCACGGCAGCATTGAGTTGTGCCCAAACTGCCTGCTGCTCATCTACCGTTGCAGCTTTGCACAGCTGGAAACCTCGATTCCAACACGGATTCACCAAAAGCATAGCCATGCGTGCCAGGCAGCGCCGCAAACGCCACTTCTCTCTGCGGCACGCCAGAGCTGATGATCACCATGTGCGCCTGCTGCTTTTCTGCCGCGGCCGCAGGCGCAAGCGGCCGGCGACTGCAGCATCTGCTACGAGGCCATGACGCAGCCCGTCAAGCTGCCCTGCGACCACATGTTCTGCGAGGTCTGCCTAGCAGGTATGTAGCACACGTAAGTCTTCTTGACTAGTGGATGCGGTGGTACTGTTTGACTCGTGGCCAACTGCTGCTGCAGCGGCGACCACGGTTAATGGTGGAAGGCACTTGCGGCTAACCATCCCTTGTCACCTAGATCTCTACGATCTTTTGATTCGTTTTCATGTAGGTATGCACGGCCGCAAGCACGCCATGAATGGAACTGTTGTGAGGCACAGCGGCCATCCACCGCGGCGCACGCTGATGCCATGCGTGCGCAAACATGTTCTGGTTGATCTCGTTTGTCGGGGCAGCTGTTGCTTCGGGCACAGGCGCGCACCTCGCACGCGCATCGGCAGGTCTGGATGGAAATGAGTCAAAGGATTGTACAGCTCTAGGTGACCAGCTGCATACAAACAACCACTGCCCACATGCAGAGAGCTTGTCGTCGTGCTACGTCTGCTTCCGCTTGCAGTTTGCTAATCCCGTGCTGCACGTGTCCTTCGCTTCGCGTGATTCAGAGTGGCTGGAGCGGGAACGGACGTGCCCCCTGTGCCGCGCGGAGACGACGACGACAGACCCGCTGCCGACGGCATTCAGGGATGGCCGCACCAGCCTGCTGCCCGTTGTGTTCTGAGCGCGCGCACGCGGTCGTGCATGGCGCGTGTGTTGATACCAGATGTAAATACCACTCCCCTTGTTTCTTCGCTGTTGTTCCTGTTCCGTGTTGCCCGCTCTGAGTAATATTGGCGCCTTCTGTTCATGATCAGAACTACCTGCGCCTTGGCGGTCCTTATCGCTACTGGCCTGTCAGTCGGGACACTGGTCTCTTGTGCTGCACCCTTTTTGTTGTCTTTAGAAAGTTGTTGAAGTCCCTTCAGAATCAACTTCAATCGTGTGTGCCTGGGGCACTGCAAAAACTTTCTACAAAGGTTTTTGCGCGCAGAGGGACAAGGCGCAGGGCTGCTGCTGGCCACATCTTGTGAGGCGCGGCATCTATGGCTGGCGCCACTAGAGCGGACAGCGTCAGCGTCACTTTCACCGTCAAAGTTCAAGTTGTTGAAGTCCCTTGCAGAATAAAATGTACGTAAAAGGCCCACACACTGCACAGCGCTTGCTGTCACCTCTGTCATTATCCGTATTCATCACCAGCATGATGAGGTTGCTGGGGTCGGCGTGTTGCGTTGCCCTTGGCATCGATGTGTGCAACGGTTTTGGTGGGCGCCTAGCCAGCCTGCGCTCCACAGCGACTGACTCTAGGATAAGTCAGAACTTCGCAGCAGAATGTACGTTGTCAAGCTACAAAGCAAACGGCAAATAGCTACAGAGCAGAGTTGGGTTCAGCAGCGCGGTAGCATGTGTGTGTTGCAGCAGCCTTCTCAAACCAGAATGTTGATTATTTTGCTCCGAAGAATTGTGCACCATTGCTGCAAAGCCCTGACTGTTGATCTGCATCTGTGAAAGCCGCGATCGAGAATTTGTGTTTGTTTTTCCTTGCTTTCAATCATGAGCTCTTTTCTGTGTGCCCTGCTTCTGTCAGAGTCAGTCATCCCCTCTTGGTGTAGCTTGCCGCCACCTGCACCTCACACTGCACTTCACTTCCAGTGCGACGACGCTAAGCAGCATTCTTGTTGAAAAATGCAAGTCGAGAGGTGTACGCTGAAACCCCTCTGCAGCTGCATGGCTTCAGATGTGAAAAACCAGAAGTCTGGTAGTTTATGCTGCCGTCCTCGACAGCATTCTGACATGCATGTGGAGTCCCAAGAAAAGCTGACGCAACGCGCGTGTGCTGCTGCTACTGCAGGGGGTGCTTGCTGCCTTTGCTGGGGCTGGCGTCAAGACCAGGCACCGCCGCCACAAGGCTTTATGGATGACCGCTTCCTCCGACAATGACCACGATCCTCACCCCCTCATCCCCGATGGCGATGGCGATAGTGACGCCGGGCTCGCCTCAACCAAAAAGATTGAGGCCGAGGGCAAGCTCCTCAACTTCACCATTCAAACCGCGCTCAACGAGTCCCTGCGCAGGCGGGAGGAGGCAACAAAGGAGTCTCTGCGCAGGCAGGAGGAAATGTTTTTGACACTCAGCACGAAGCAGGACGAGTTTTCAACGACGCAAGACAAGCTTTCCGAGGATGTGTCCCAACTCACTGAAAATGTGTCCAAACTCACCAAGGACATGTCCGCACTTGTCAAGGACAACGGCACGCTGGACTATAGGCTCGCCTTGGTTTGCCTCGTGATGGTCTCCGCCCAATACCTGCCTAAGTGGGTTTCAATTGTCTTTGGTGCGATCAAGCCGTAGATGTAACTGGCATTGCATCCGACAACCAGAGCTGAATGCACGCGGTTAGTGACACTGCTCGTTCTATTGCTAGCGGGCTCGATGCAGGCGGGTACAGCTCCCGATCAGCGTTTGCAGCCACCGGCAATGCTTGATGTATTGATATGTTGCTTATCACACGTCATCTGCTACGGTGTTTACAAGTACATCAAGGAAACGGTGCCCGTAGCTCACACTGCGCTTCGCTTGGACATCACCATCAGCACAGAATTCATTGTTGATAGTTCGCTGTGTTCTCTTGCGCACCACCACCAGCACACAATCAATGTTTGACAGTTCATTGTGATCCCCGGCGCCCATTTGTTGGCTGATGACTCTATTGAGCTTGCTGTTTGTCAAGGAAGGCCTGCAGCCTGCTGAGCGCCTGTACCGCAGCACACAAATGTTTAAAATTATTCATCAGCTGTAGTTGTGCATGTAAATGTCATGATACTCAAGGGCTCGTGGTAGTCCGCGCTGTCGCTTCAATGAGCACAGTGGCGTGCAGGCTGCTGCATGTTGCGACGACAATCATTATGGTGGAAATGTCGCTGAAATGCACATTATTGCTTCCAAGCATGGTTACGCACTTCTTAAGCATTGGGGTGACTTCATGTCTCCACTTGACTACATAACAAACAATGTCAGCGCCAGCAACTGCGGTCCGCTGCCATCAAGGAGAATTAGTCAAATCAGTTACAGGCGTCCTATTGGCCAGCAAATGAATACCGAAAGGGGGTCTGAGCAGAACAGCATGTCAACGACGACCATGGTGCTACTCCACGACGCCCTGGCGCTTCGACACGGGTACTCAACGTCAACAGGGTTGAAATGCAATTCGATGCCGCTCTTGCTTTGTTGCACTGCACAACTTGAAATTATGGTGTCACACTGAGATCGGATGCACAAGCAGACTGCCTGCCTTGTTGCGAAGTGCCGTGACTGACCTCTTTGCCGGACAGCTTTTGCTCACAAATACCTGCAGATGGGAATATCTCTGTACCTGACGCGCGTCAAGCAGATAGTATCCATGTGCGTTTGAGCTGCAACTATCAGCACTCAGTACACGCGTCTCCCAGGCCTGTGCCCTTCGCCGTACAGCCGAAATTGGCAGCAGCGCCCGCCACAGCAACCGGAGTGAGCTGCAAATGAGTGTGCGGGAAGTACTTGACACCCTTTTGCTAGATCTGGCGAAGGTTTCAGCTTCTGCACCAGGTTCTACAAGGAGAAGCTTGCTCCTCCATCGCCTTCACAGCCAGCTAGTTGCACTACTAGCTGCCCCTCTTTAGTCGACCCCCAAACTGCGCCGGCAGCGAAAAAACCGCACCCTCGGCAAAACTGCCGTCGGTTGCTGCCGGAGTTTGCCGATTCATTATTCATGCTGGAGTGCTGACATGAGACTGGATGAGTCGCCTAAAGCGATCGCAAATGGCCTCAGTGACGGAAAATCGCTGAAGGCCAAGACAGCACAGACTCTGAGACGGGGCGAGCTTCGCGCAGAGGTGAGCGCCAATGTGTTCTTGTGTGGCCACCGTCGGAGTCGCGCTTGCATATTAACGACTGTGCTGGCGGTGATCCTTACGTTCTGCAGATCAAGACGGTAGCTGGCTGCATGGGATCAAGCTATGAGGCTGCGATACCAGTATGTTTAGATCTTTACAACCATCACCAGTGGTGTATGCACATCGCCAAAAAGGTGAGCCGATTGCGGCAGGCAGAAGAGCGTGAGCTGGAGCAACAAGGCCAGCCGAGCAGGGCAAGTTTGCTCGTCACCGCTTCTGGACAGGACTCTCAAAACCTTTCAGATGGTGAGCACAGCTGACATGCATTTGTAAGTAGGTGCAGCACCCAGCGGCAATCATTCGTTCGGTTTCTGGAAAGGCAACAAAGAAAATGTTTGAGTCACTGCTTGATCCACTGACCTTGGCTATCATCCGCACTTGCGCCCCCCACCAAACAAGAGCACACCACATGCCACGACATCCACGCACCTGATTTTGCACGATAAATGCACTGCCTTGCTGTTCTGCGGCCGCTGTGTGCTGACCCGCAGCGGCAGCATCTTCCCCAGCGGTGCAGGAGCACCCCAGCGCAAGCACCAGCATCCAGCCGCGCGCCGCGCGACCCGCGCACCCAGCAGCCCCATTCCTTGTCTACGTCACCGGGCTCTGCGCGGTGGCCACAGACGGCTCCTGGCAGCAGCGCGTGCACGTCATCCTGAGCGCGTGCGCGACGGACGTGCTGGCGGACGCGGAGGGCGCGCCGCCGCGCGCGCAGCCGGAGAGGATCGGGCGCGCCGCTATGGCGCGCGCGCTGCGCGAGCACGTGCGCTACCCCGACCACGACATCGCGGAACGGCGCGAGGAGCGCATGTACCAGTGGCTCAAGCGCGCGTACCGCGACGCCTGCCGCGGCGCCGCGGCGCAGCGCAGCGCGAGCGCCGCCTGTCTCAGCGCTGGCGCGGGTGACGGCGGCGGCGGCGGCGGCGGCGGCGGCGGCGGTGGTGGCGGCGGCGGCGGCGGCGGCAGTGGCGGCGGCGGTGGCGGCGGCGGTGGCGGCGGCGGCGGCAGCGGGGACGCCGGCCTCACTCGCGCGGAGGCGGCGGCTATGCTGGAGGGCAACGACTACGTCCGGCAGAATCTTTACCTGAACATACCGGCGCTGGCACGCGCGTTGCGGGAGCTGGATACCGAACACGAGAGTGCACTGGGCGTGCCGCTGCTGCGCGACGCGACATTGTCGTGCGCCACTGTGAGGGATCCGGGCCAGCAACGCGCGCTGCCGGTGCACCGTTGGAAATCTTGATGCTCTACTGTAGTCATTGCAGCTCCTCGGGGTGGTCAGCTGTCACGCATGCATAGAGTGGAACGGCTCATTCTTTCAAAAATGAAAACTCAGCCGCAAGCGCGCCTGTCAAGGGCTGCTGGCATTTCTACATGTACTATGAGCTGCACAAAGCACTGTGGAAGGCCTGACTGCCTGCATTAAATTTGACTGGAGGCCTGACTGAGGACGCTCGCTCAACGCATTTCGCGGCGGCACTGCCGCAGGCAGCGAATACCGCCACGTGCGTGACGCCGTGCACGCTGTGGGCGCGCGCCAACACCGCCGTGGAACGGGTGCGGGCGCTGGCGGCGGCGGAGGCGGAGGACTCGGAGGACGCGGCAGCGGCGGCGGCGGCGGCGATGGCGGCGGCGGCGGTGGCGGCGGCGATGGCGCGCACGACGGAGGCGGCGGCGGGCGTGGGCGCGCTGCACGCCGTGAATGACGCCATGGCTGTGCTGCGCAATGACGTCAAGCGGCTGGACCTGAAAACGGCGCTGGCCTCAGTGTCGCTGCTGCAGCATCAGCATCGCGTGGCGCGGCGGTGGCGGCGGCGGTGGGAAGCCAGCCGCGCGCAGGGGCGGTGCTGATGGCGGCGCCGCTGCCGCCAAAGGCCGGTCGTGGACTGTTGATATCAGGGATGCCGATGGCATGTGTTCGGGAGAGTGCGCGCGCTCGGGGCTTAGGGGTTTGTGCTTTTGAGATAATTCGTATCCCCAAGTTTGGTGGAATAAACAAAACTGGCGAAACTTTTTTTCTGCAAGCCGAAAACTGGCGGTACCAAACTCGGGAAACTGGCGAAACTTGTTCACACACACCTCGAGTGCTTCGCAAGACAGCAGCATGCTTCGATTCGGCGCAGCTTTCACTGCTCAGAGGGCCACGGCATGCCTGGGACTCACGCTAGCCGCGACGGCCGCTTATGCAAGTCAGTCTTTTGCGACTTCGACACAGACCACTGTGGTAAGTACCTAGCTCTCGCTGCCATCCTCGCAGCGCAACCTCAGATGATCGTAAAACATTATCATTGGATGCATGACTAGATTTCGAAGGTACCGTCCGCTCGGTTGTCTGCTCTCGGTTTTGTCTTACCAGGGGGATCATGTTTTGTCGAGCAACACGGAATGCGTCATGCTTTGGTGTATTTCAGCTTGTAGAGTGCAGTACTATGGTCTTCCCCAAAGATCTGGTTCTCTTTCATCAGTACATCCAACTCGAGGCTTGCAATCCGTGCATTGGCGGCAGTATTGCCTGGGTGAAGCTTGCCTTTGTGCAGCTTTTGTCGAGCTGACTTTGGATTTCTGTGCTGCTGCCAGCAGCTTTTTACGACACTTCCAGTGCTGCAACTACGTGCAGCTTCCTTAAATGTCCGGCCAGGGATGACTGCTTCTACGTACGCAAGCCTGCTGGCTCCGGCGCTTGTGCTCTGTGCCTCGCGTTGTCCCCGTGTGCTCCTCGCTCTGATGTTGAGAGCGAAAGCTGATGCAAAAAGCTTCATCAACTTATTTGGCTGATGCGCAGGCCCTGAGCCCAAAGGAGTGGCGGGAGTTTCCTGTGAGCGAGGTGCACACGCTGAGCCATGACACAAAGATGTTCAAAATACAGCTGCCTTCCTCCAAACATGGTGAGAGCCCAGTCGTGTCCATAGAACATGTTGTCATCATTGGTAAAGGCAGCTGCTTGCGTGGCGTTCAGTGCGACACCTCCTCCTGGAGCGCGCCAGCCTGTCTTGTTGATGTACAAGCCTTATGCGGAGTGGATCAGACCAGCGGCGAGGCTGCTGCAATGCAGGCACCGCACGTCAAGCACGAAGAGCTGACGCCGGCAAGTGTCTGGCTATCGGTGCTGAGCGTAACTAAGCGTTAGAAATCTGAGCACGCCGCTGCACGCGGAGGGCCGCAGGCGCAGCAGCCGCGACTGATGCTGCGGGCTGCATCAATCTTCTCTTGAAGTACGACGGCCGTGGCAGGTGAGCACCGCCGTGCTGCGCCGCCTGCGCTCTGGACAGTGCTCAGCACGCGGCGCGCCACCTCGTTCTCCCCATGAACATGATCCCCAGCCTATCACAGGCGACCGAGCCGCACCGTGCTTGCAGCACGCGGATCTGGTGGGGAGCGGGCGCGCCTGGCGGCATGCGAGAGCGAGCGAGTACATAGACTCAGACTTGAAGTATAAACCATCGCGCCACCAGCGCACTGCTCTTGTGTGTGTGCGCTCCCAGCTCTAATATATGTACACCTGCAGACAACCGCCAAGCTCTCTGTGCACGATCGACATGTGCACTCTCCCTCACCTGCCCCCCCCCGCACTCTCGTCCTCGTGCCCCGTGCCGCCAGAAACGGGGCTCGAAACGGCGTCGTGCCTGCTGGTTCAGGGCACGGGGCTCGACGGCAAGCCCACCGTGCGGCCGTACACCCCCACAACGCTCAACAAGACGCTGGGCCACTTTGACCTGGTCATCAAGCGCTACCCGGAGGGCAATGTGAGCGGCGCGCCGGCGGCTCTGTGTGGCACTGCACATTTGAACTTGCTCCCAACTTGCTCTGAGGATAAGGGGGGGTAGGGTAGCACAGGGCGTCGGGTGAGGGCGGCGCTGGGGTTACAGTCGGCAGGGGCGTCAGGTGGTATACTGTTCCATGCAATACGCGCTGTACACGAAGCGGAATTGCAGGTGGCAGCGCTAAAAATTGCCTGCTCAGCGGGCGCGCTCTCCAAAAGGTATTGAGTGCGGACTCCCCTAAGCTTTTGCATTCTCGCTGCTGTGCGCTCCATCGGCGATAGAAGCCCAGCTCGGTATACGTGTACGAGCCCAAGAAGCTGTGCAAAGTACATGGAGCCCACCCTGATGCCCATTTGTATGCTCGGTGGTGAGTCCATGTTGTTGTCGTGACCCCACACCATGCCTTTCAGCAGTTCGTGACTCTCCCACACTGAGCTAGGCCTGCGCCAACGTCGATATCGACATCACATGGTCTCCTAGAAATCTGATGATGGGTATGGCCATATCATGGTGACAGCACCAGCTCTCGTCCGATCGCTGAAGTTAAGCACCCTTGAGCGGAGCTAGTACTACGGTTGGGGACCACGTGGGAAGCCTCCGTGCTGTACTCTTTTTTTCATTCTTGCCTACCCCCAGACAGTGTTTTGACCCACGCCTAGTGGTAGAGTAATATCCCAACCTACTTGAAAGGAGCATGATGTACATGACAATCACATACAACTATTCGTGGAACTTTACTACGATGCAGCGTCATTCCCCACATGCGTGCGCATCGCCTCGCTCATTGAATCGCGCGCACAGTTCACTGGCCACCATAACCGCAACGCGAAGTGATGCTGCGTCAGCCTGCCTGCCAGCCACGCGGCGCAACAATAGGCGGCCGCGCCCCTGCCGTCCGGCGGCGACACGGTCACGATGCATGCGCCCCGGCCGCGCCCGCCACAAGCCTCCATGTCTTACTGATGCATGCTCACATGCCTGGTGTACACATACGTGGCATACATGCCCTACTGTTCGCGTGGCAGCAGACGCGACGCTTTCGCTGCCCCACGCGACGTTCCTGGAGCGCACGGCTGCGTGCGCCCGTGGACTTGTTTGTGATTCGCAGCTGCACCTGCGTTGCTTGGGTGCAGCGCGCTTCAGCACCCCCATGTGCAGACGCGTGCGCGGCATCCCCGTCGCCAGCGCGCCCACTGCCGCCGCCGTCTGACGTGCGCGCTGCTGCTGCCGCTGCTGCTGCTGCTGCTTGCGCGCCCGCCGCAGGTCTCGAGCTACATGCACGGCCTCAAGCCCGGCGACAAGCTCATGGTCAAGGTGCGCTTCCGCCGCCGCTGATGCCGCGTGTCGCCACGAATCAGCAGCGAGCCTCTCTCGTCTGCCTCGCGCGTGCGTGCTGTCGGGTTTCACGTCGCGGCTCGGTGTGGCCATGCTCAAGACTTTGAGTCAAGACTCTAGAGCCACGGTGCCTGGCATGGATGGCTGGTTTGCTCACGACTGAGTGGTGCCCGTGGCACTTGCGTTGCCGCATGTCATTCTGCCGCCGTGCACGCCGATCCAAGTGCCAGAGCGCGCTGACTGCTGGCCTCTTCACAACTTCACCGTGACTCATTGAAGTTGAGCGCGTGGGTCGGTTCATGCGCATGCACCGCATTCCTGCCTGTCAATCCGGCGTGTCAGCCTTGAAGCGTACAGCCAATGGCACCGTTCAAAAGTACTTGAGGAGCAGAGCAATTCAAGCGCGTGATTCGCTTCAGAAGTGCAATGTAGCGCGGAGTGTACAGAGCGTCACGATGCCGCTCAACGCGCCGCTCCGTCAGCCGCGAGGCGCGCACGCCACATGAGATCCCATGCCGCAGCAACGTTGTCTGTTTTTCCCCATAGCCAACGCGCTGCTGCATGCGTATGCGCACGAGCCAGGTCTCGTCCATGTGACGACGGTCCTGCAGCTGCTGTCAGGGTGAACTCTGCGGCATGCACTGTCATCTGCCAGGATGAGCGTCTGCAAAAGCAACGGTATGTTCGAGATGTACTGCGCGCGAGCGGCAGCCACTGCTGGTGACGTCGTTGACAGCAGGACGTGTCGTTGGTGATTCCTTTTCGCCTACACGTGCGCCCTTCTGTGCGAATGCGTCACTGACACGCGTGCTGCCCCTGCCCTGTTCATCGCCCCCCCCTTCCCCCCCCTCCCCCTTCTCATGTCTGTGGCGCCGACACGTGTGCAGGGGCCCTTCCCCAAGGTGAGCGCCGAATGCCGCTGGCCCCCCCGCACGCGTAATTTGCGCAGTGTGTTCCCGCATGCTTCGAGCTTGTGCCGCTGCGCCTGGCCCTTGAGCAATTACCGCAGTCATCTGCCTGGCAGCGTCTGCAAAGATCATCACAGCACCAAGACACTGCCACTGACCATGCCCTGCGGCGTCAGTACTAGGGGGATAGGGTTGACGGTGCCTATACTGACCGCCTGACTTTGCCAACGACTGATCGCCATGACCTCGGGTGCTTCTGAATTTCCGTGCCGCGCCACGCCGCTCTCCGCCGCCGCCGCCGCAGCTGAAGGTGACGCCGAACATGAAGCGCAACATCGGCATGATCGCGGGCGGCACGGGCATCACGCCCATGTACCAGTGCATCCTGGAGCTCCTCGACGCGTCCGACGACGCGACCAACATCACGCTGCTGTTCGGCAACCGCACGCCGTCCGACATCCTGCTCAAGGCGGAGCTGGACGCGCTCGCCGCCACGCACCCGCGCTTCAAGCTCGTGTACATCGTCGACAAGCCCGACAGCAGCTGGAAGGTGCGCGCGTCTGGCAGCCGTGAAGGCATGCATGTCCGTGCAGCTGGTGGGCAGGCATGCAGCCATCGAGCAGCTGGTAGGTACTTCTGTGCGCTAGGTTCGGCAGGTATATGAGGCACGATTGGGAAGTGCTCTGCTACCGAGCGTCAGGGGTTGGTGGCAGGTGCACGCAAGCCAGCCCGCATAGCGCATACGGTATAGTACGTCGCAACAAGAGGTGGCCGCTCAACGTGTTGTTAGTTGTGACGTGACCATACCTGCACTATTGATGAGCTGCGGTAGCAGCCGGACAATGTACCCACGGCGCATTGGCACTGCCTTTCAGCAGTGCGCTATCGTACGCTTCTTCCCCTGAGGTACTTCGAAGTAGTAGCAGCGCACAACCCACTTGCATTGTTCTTGGCCACGTCAAGCCATGCACACATGCCTAACTATGGTCCGTTTCGCATGCGTGTCCTTCTGCAATGTCTGGTGTCTCAGGGCCTCTCCGGCTACATCACAGCGAACGAGATCCAGGTGTGTCAACGTGAACTTCAACCGCAAGCGCGGCACTTGTTCACATTTGCGGCGCACGCCATTGCTGGCTGAGCACCTGATGCGTATATCCGCATGCAAGTAGGAGTGCTCGGCGCTCTATCTTGGCTTTTGCACAACGCTCTCATGACTGACCGCACACGTCAGATGTCGACAGCAGTTGAAGGGGTCTGAGCCGCTGACAATGCGCAGGGCAATCCCCTTCCACGTTGACTTGCAGCACACTTGCAGCATTGGACCCTGCAGCAGCTTTACTGCCTGCTTCTGCAGCTGCCTGCGGCCGCCTTGCGTGCATGCGGCAGCACCTGAGATGTACTGTTGCACCGTTTCATCCTGACAATGAGAGTCCATGTGATATGACCCCCCCCCCCCCCCCCTGTTGTGATTCCGGGGGCTGCACCGCCAAACCAACCGTACACCGCTCGGCCTACAAGCATGCATGTGTGCATCGCAGTGGCAGGCTTTGTGGCACCTGTGGGCACCATGTGCCATATGCGCATGCCGTCACGCCACACGTGACTCTGAACTGCATGCGGATACGACATGACTCTGACGTTGTGCCAAGAAGCCCTCACAGCGTGCTCTGCCCACTGCTGCACTTTTTCCAGCTCATTTTAGCCAGTATGATTGCAGCTGTGTGCCTCACCTCCCTTGCCCCCCCCCCCCCCCCCCCCCCCGTCCTTTCCGTGTCCCTTCGCATGCCAGAAATACATGCCGCCGCCGTCAGCCGACAACATGGTGTTTGTGTGCGGGCCACCGCCGCTCATGAAGGTGAGCTTGCTATCAAGAACACGCACCTGTTGTCCATGACCACATGTCATGGTCATGGAGAGCTGCGACGATTGCCGTGTGGCTGGCTCCGTTGCACCATACAGTGGGGGGTTACTGGTAGTCTCGAGGTGCTTGAAGTAGTCATTGTGCAAGATGTTTTTCCTCGTTATGAGTGTGGCGACGTTGCAACAGCTTGATCATACCAGCTTTGGGTGCTGTTCTGAGGGCTAGCCTGGCGCGTTCCAGCATTTTATTTCGTGGAGGGCTGCGCGGAATGCACAGGAGGCATAGACTACCGTCGTTGATTCTGCATTTTTTTTTATTGCGGCTGCAATGGAACGGGCGACCACCCGCTTCGATGTGGCATCTTTGCAGCTTGCGCCTGCCGTGGACCGTATTTGGCTCACAACTGGCCCCAGAAATTGGGGCGAGCTGCAGCTCCTCTGTGATGGTCGAGGCTGCCTTCTTCAGTCTGCCGCGAAGTCGCGGCAGCTACACTCTTGGTCAATGCTGGCAGCGTGTGATGCGTCATCGTCACCTTTCTGCAGTCAAACCGCATGCGCCCTAAGGGTGCATGGCTACGGCGACTGCGCGCTTGCACGACACACTAACAAGCGCGTTTTTGCACTACTCAGGTCTGGCATGTACTTGCAGGCAGATAGACAAGTTGATGACCGCAGCCAGGGTGCTGCAAATCAAATGATAGATTTTGCATTTCCCAGCCAGGCTGCGAAAGATTAGGGGCCGCCTACTGCAAAGAGCGCTTGCTGACCCTCCGGTCGCGACCGTTTCTGCATGCCCCTGCTGCACACTGCTGCAGTCCATCTCCGGCGACAAGGCCAAGGACAAGTCGCAGGGGCCGCTCGAGGGCGCGCTCAAGGCGTGCGGCTTCACAGAGGAAATGGTCTACAAGTTCTAGAGGCGCGGCTCGTGATGAGCGCTGCTGCTGCTGCTGCTGCTGCCATGGCCACGCGCCGCGGCGCGGCGCGGCGCTTTGCAGCAGCATATTTACGCCAGCAATGTCGTTATTGCACCTCCTTAATAGTGAGCGGCAAAGTCTGCTATGGCAGCCGGCCGCTCTGTACGCGCGGGGCCACGCGCACCGTCTGCTGCAGAGGTTTGCGGCGTCTGGTCGTGGCCTTCAGCAATGCCGCTGCCCGTAGCAGGCATGCCGTTGGTGGCCTAGCGAGGTCCAAGACAGCGCTTGCCGCTGCCGCTCATTGCGCAGAACATCACATGCTGACCAGAAATGCGACAGTTCAGAAATGCGACAGGTCGATTGTCGGGTGGAACCTGCTGGCACGTGTCAATGCGCAACACTGCGGCATGAGATGCTGGCCGTCTGCTGTTGTTGTGCGAGATTGCTGGCGTGGACATGCATCTTTGACAGCATTAATCATTGGTTGACGTCGCGTAGATCACCTTGCTATGCTTCAGTTAGAGAACACTCCTTGTTGTCAACATACTGGCATGCTTCGGTCACTGTAAGTTCTCATGGTGTGCTGTAGGACCACCTGCCCAACCGTTTTATGATGTAGGCTCGTGACATTGGGCTTGAGGGATGCATATACATGAACTTCAGTGCAGGACATTGTAGATGGCATGTACCACCAAGTGATGACCACTCTTCGAGACTGACTCTCTACCTGCGAATGAATCCAACAATTTAGGTGCGCATGCAAAGATTGCCATTGATAGTTATTGTGCTTGCATTCGCTGTATCATCAAAACACAGCGGTTGCAGCCAGTTTTCATCGCCTGTGTCAGCCAGCAGCATCGGCCCCATTGCACAAGCGCTGCTCCCGACAGCAGCACCACTCACAGGCGGTGCCTCCAAGGCTCCGTTGCGTGCGCAAGCATGTGGCGCATGGAGCAACTCATGGGCGCAATGGGCGGCCTGGCACAGCTTGTGCAAACGCTGGGCGTGCATGAGGCACGGGCGACGACCAAGATGGAATGTTGGACGCGAAGCGTGGAGGCATGCATCGTGGTCAAGAAGCAGTGCTGATGAGGCAGATGATGTCAGAGGGAATGTACTAGTCCCAAGTCGCATTCAACGAGTCCAACGCGGCACGCTATCGCTCAACACAGAGGACCAGCCAGTGGCTGCACACAACACATGGGTGTGATCGCCCCCTCGCCTCGTCCACGTGCACACCTCCGACACACTCGACTTAAATTCAGCAACTGCCATCAGGCTGCCCGACACACACACACTGCAACCTGCAGTGCACAATGGCCCCCCCAAGCTTCCCCCCCGAATGCCCCCCCTTCCCCCCACACCCTGCCCACTGCATACAAACGCACATGTCCCATGTACATCCAGTAACACCGTGGTACTTTGAAGTACGTCGCATGCTGCCGTGCGGATTGCTGGTAAGGCAACTGCATCGCCGTTGTCAAAGGATAGGCAGTCGCGCCAGCAGCACGGGCTGCGCCGAATGCGCCGCACGCAACAAGTGCCACCTCCCCCCACCCCCCACCCCCGCACATATGTCGCCGCATCTGCAGCGCCTTGCGGAGCACGGTCCGCGGCGCGTGCGACACCGTTGCTGTGCTGCGCGCAATATGCCGCCGCTGCGCGCTCAGAAGGAGACGACGTGCGAGTCCGCCCACGTGCGCAGGTTGACAAAGATGGGGTGCGCGGTGCCGAGCTCCGCCTCGTACGCGCGGAACCCCGCCTTGAACTCCTCGAGGTCGATCATGGAGTCGCCCGCCGTGTCGAAGCGCCGGAACGCGACCATCTCGCGGAAGACGGACTGCTCGCCCGTGAGCACGCGCCACAGCGCGATGAACTGCATCGCGTTGAGGTGCGCGCTCTGCGCCGTCAGGTCCAGCGACGCGAACGCCTGCTCGAGCGTCGCGTCCGTCAGCTTCTCGCCGCGCGCCGCCGCCGCACTCGCCGCCGCCGACGGCGACAACGCCGGCGCCACCTCGCGCCGCGCCGCCGGCGGCAGCGGCAGCCCCGCCGCATCCTCGAAGCCGTCCGAGTCGTCGTCGGAGTCGGCGGCGGCGGCGGCGGCGGCGGCGGCGCTGCGCGGCAGCGCCAGCAGCGGCCCCCTGTAGTCGGGCAGCGCGGCGGGGACGGCGGCGGCGACGCTGCGCAGCGCGCGCGCGAGCGCTGTCGCGAGCGCCACCGAGTCCGCTGTGTGCACGTCCGACTCCGCGAAGAGGTCCGCGTCGGGGACGCCGAGCGCGCGCGCACCGCGCAGGAACGCCGCCACGTTGGCGTCGTTGCTCGTCTCGGCGGCGGCGGCGCCGGCGCCGTTGATGACGACGCTGCCGCGGCGGACGGCCGCGATGGTGCTGCCGCGCCGCGGGGCGGCGGCAGCGGCGGCGGCGGCGGCGGCCTCGGCGGCGGCGCCCTCCGCTGGGGAGGGAGGGGCGGTGGCGCCGAGGCCCTCCAGCAGGCGGCACAGCCTGCGCCGCAGAGAGAGTACAGGATGCAGATAGAGAACTCCTGAATGCGTATGCAGTGAGAGCCGTGCCACTGCGCACTTGAGGCCGGTGGACCGCGTTAGAACCCAGCAGTGGCTGTACATTACCGTTCTTGTATGCCGCATGACGTGCCCGAGCCTGGTGCGCGAGGCAGTGCCGCAGCGGTGGCTGCTGCGCTGGTAAGCGTGTGGCAGCGCGCGCATCTCAGTGGACAAGAGCAATTTTGGCGGCCGTTCAGCTGCTCAGGGTAACAAGGGGACTACCCTCGCTCGTGAGGGCTGTGCCCAAGCTGCAGTCACGATGTCCGTGCCCAAGCTGCAGTCACCAGGTCCGGGCACGCGCCCAAGGACAACCGCTGCATCAGTGCGTGTTGCCTCTCCCCCGCGTGCAGTGTGCCGTCGGCTGCGCTTGCCACTTGCGAACCATCATCCCGATCAAAAGAGCATGCCCCTGGTGCCACAACACAGCAACACCAAACAATGACCAAACGCCCCTGTGCACGCACAACAGCACTGCAGGCGGTACCCCCCCCCCTACACACACACACACACACACACACACCCTGAAAATGCACCGCCCCCCCCGGCCCCCCCTACCGCGCTGAGCGGTGCTGCGCCGAGCGATGCCGAGCGCTGCTGAGCGCTGCTCACCTGCGGCCGTCACGCAGCCCCGCCACGAGCCCCGTCCCCGCCGGCATCTCCTCGCCCGTCACGGCGGCGACCCAGCCCGTGAGCGTGGCCTCCTCAGCGGGCGTCGGCGCGGCGGAGGCGGCAGCGCGCCACGCCGCGGCGGCGCCCTTGTTGTTGCGGCGCTGCTCCTGGATGCGCATCTGGAGGTCGAGCATGGTCGCCTTGGGGCGGTGCTTGGGCGCCGGCGGCGCCGCGGCCTTGGCCTGGCGCGCCGCCGCCGCCGCCGCCTCCGCGGCCGCGCGGCGCGCGCGCACCACCTGGGGGGAGCGAGGCGCGGGGGAAGCGCGGGGGGTGCGCGCGGCTCAGAGGGGGTGGACGGCGCAGGGCAGGGGGGGGGGGGGGGGGGGGGGGGCTGGGCACTCGAAAGGAGGCAGGCGGTGGGGCCCGGCGCAAGAGTGCGACTGCAGCAGCGTCTCTTGTGACCGCACGGCGCGCGTCACCGGCGGTTGTGGCAGCTTGGCTGACCTCGCATGCCTGGTACTGTTGCAGCGTGCACAGCCATGGCCTCCACCCCAGTTGCACCTTTTTCTCGTCAGGATGTATTCTCAATTCAACTCTGGTAGGAACAACAACGTAAGGCGGCAGCTCTCACCTCCGCGATGGACTGCTGCACATTGGGCTTGACGGGCGCCGCAGCGGGGGCAGCGGCGGCAGATGTCGCCGCCGCCGCCACCGCCGCCGTTGCCGCCGCTGCCGTTGGCGCGGCCGCTGCTGTTGCCGCCGCCGCCTCCGCCGCCGCCGCCTCCGCCGCCGCCGCCTCCGCCGCCGCCGCTGCCTCCGCGGCGACGCGCTCGCTCATGGCGGCGCTGCTCTCGCGCTCCGCGCGCTCCTCTTCCGCGCTGTCATCATCCTCTGTTACGGTTACGCCTTCGACCCCAATGTCGCCGACATCGCCTTCGCCGAAAGCCGCAACGGCAGCCTCCGCCGCCGCAGCATCGGCAGCGGCGCGCGCGGCGGACGCTTCCGCAGCTTCCGCCGCGGCAGCAGCCTCCGCGGCGGTGGCAGCGGCGGCGGCAGCGGCAGCGGTGGCCGCGGCAGCGACGGCGGGGTCGATGGTCGCGCTGGCCCTCTTGTCGTCCTTGCTGGCCTTTCTGAACGACACCGCCTGCGGAGGCAATGCAGTGGTAGGTGTTTACGGTTGACTTTCAATGCTCACGCCTTGGAGGATACCTTGGTGATGTATTGTTGTGCTCAAGTGTACACCTGGAAGTACTTGTGATGTACGCACGTGCTGGGACAGCACCAGATCGTCACTGCGTACAAGGGTGTTGGGGATGTTTGTTGCATGGGGTTAGGGTTAGGGTCAGGGCTACTTCAACGCTAACCCTAGGTTAGGTGCAAGCGCTGGGGACGCTGCACGTCACGATGGCCACATGAAATGGCGCCCAGCACCATCTTCTATGCCTGCAAGTCTGCTCTACGCACGCGCTCCCGAGAGCGCGACGGCGGCGACTGCACGAGTCGCGTGCACGGAATTTCCGTTGGCCCAGACTAGTCGCCTTTGCTCACCGCCGCTGCGCCGTGACAGCGCAGCCCGAAACCCTCTGCTCCACGCACACCGCCGTCGTGCGCGCAGCCACGGCAGCCCAATCGATCCTTGCACACGCTCTCAGCGACTCAGACTCGGTGACTCAGTGACTCAGGCAGCCAGCCGCACTCACCTTAATGATGCCCTTGACCACGTTGAAGCTGCGGACGCGCCGCGCCAGGGCGCCGCTCTCGCCGCTCGTCGCCGCCGCAGCGTCGTCCCTGATAGCCCTGGACAGCGCCGCGCTGTCGCCGCCGCCGCCGATGCTCTGCGGGCGCACCGCGAGCTCGCGCAGGACGTGCCTGCGGGGCGCGGCACATGCGGCGGCAGCGTGCGACGCATGCTTGGTGACTGTGGTAGCAGCAGCAGGCACGCAGAACTGCCGTGCGCAGGGCGTCGGCGCCGCCGCTGCGAATGCTCCGCGAGCGTGCGCAAATCTACAAACTGAGCCGGCGGGCCGGCTCAGCCAGGGTATAATTCCACTTGCGCGGCGCCATGTTGTCAGCGTACGGTCACGTGGCACTGCAGCGCTCAGGAAGTGCCGCCACAGACAGCACAGGGGGTTGACGACGCATGAGTGCAGGCGCAGCGATGGCCGCACGTGGTCAGCGGGAGTGCGGCGCTGCGCACTCCAAGCTCTAGCACTGAGGCTGCTGCAGTTCGCTCGCGCGGGGCGCCACCGTGTCACCGCGCACCTTACCTGTGGGTTAGGGTCCAGATTAGGGTTAGGTGGAGGGTTAAGATAAGGGTTACCTGTGCAGCGACGTCGTCGCCTGGCGCTGTGTGTGCTCCTGCATCGCGGCCTCCACCTCGGCGGCCATGGCACGCTGCCGCGCGGCGTTCTCCTGCGCCGCCGCCGCCGCCGCCGCGGCCTCCTGCTCGCGCTCAAACTCCTGCGTGCAGCGCAGGCGGGGATGGAGGCACACGTGGCTGGTGAGCTCACAATGCGGCGTGGTCCTCGAGCGAGCGAGCAAGATCAACCCTGCAGTTCGCCGATGAAGCGCATGCCCCAGTGAGCAATAATCACAGCACATGCGTTTTAACGGATGTCAGGACACACATAAGGCACAGCCTCTCCTGCCGTGTCTGTGCTCATGCCGTCAGACAATTCCTGCAGCCCACAACCGCCACAGCGCTCGACGTGCAGCAGCGAAGGTGCAGCCCCTTAAAGACCAGCGCAGCGGCGCTCACCAGCTCTGCGACGGCCGCCGCAGCCTGCTCTGCGGCAAGCTCCGCGGCCTCCGTGCGCGCCGCCGCCGCCGCAGCCGCCGCCGCTGCCGCCACCGCCGTGTGCTGCGCGCGCTGCAGCGCGCCGTCTTCAACTGCCGCAGCCTCCGTCTTGGCGCGCTCCGCCGCCGCTGTCGCCGCCGCCTGGGCCTCTGCTTCGGCCTGAGAGGGCGGGAACAGCGCACGTGATAGAGGTGAGCCGCGTGCACGTGATAGATGTGAGCCGCGTGCAGTCTGTGTGTGATGGAGATTCGGTTGAGAGCGAGCGCGCACGCATGCGCGCATGCCCGCGCTGAGCAGAGCAAGTGTACTGCGGTGTACACGCGTCGAGGAGTACGGGGGTACTGAGGCGTGTGCACGTGAGCACCGCATGCAGCAGTGATACCGTGCCTCCGCGTCTGCGCGCGCGGCGGCGGGCGCCGGCGTTGCAACCGAGGGAGCCACACACATGGCCTCGGCGCTTGAGAGGCGCGGCGCGCCGGGTGGTGTGGTGCTGAGCATCACCATCTACAGCTTCAACGTGGAGCTCTGCGCATGGCCGGAGAGGCTGCCGCCGCAGTATCAGCAGCAGCACTGCATCGCTGTACCTCGAGCGCACGCAAACAGCGTTCACCGAGAGTCCACACGTGAACTGCTCGCACGCACGGCCGGAGATGCTGCCGCCGCATCAGCAGCGCTCCGCCGGCTGCCCCCACCGTGCTGCAAACATACGCAGAAAGAATTCATGAGTGAACTGCTCGCACGCACGGCCGTAGATACTACCGCCGCATTGGCAGCGCTCCGTAGGCTGCCCCCACCGCACCGCGAGCGCCTGCAAGAGAGTTCACCGAGAGTCCAAGCATAAACCGCCACTTTCGCGCACCTGGCGGCGCTCCGCGGCTTCCTGCTCAGTGGCGCGCGCCTGCTCCCTGCGCGCCCTCTCCTCGTCGGCGACGCGCTGCTTGGCGCGCTCGCGCTCTAGCAGGTAGCCGCCGCCATTGGCCACGGCGCTCGCCTGGTAGAGGTGCTTGGCCCAGTCGAGCATGTCCTCGTGCGTGAGGCCCTGCCGCGGGGGGGGGGGGCAGGTGGGGGGCTAGGGGGTCGGGCGGGCTGAAGTTACGTGGTTGGAGTTTGAGGTGACTGGTGGCGCGGTGCTGTTTGAAAGCTTTTCGGCAGTCGGCAATGGTCCTGTCGCACACGCACAATGCTGAACCTACTGAGTGTGCAACGCACTGCGACGTGTGTCGGGCGCAGGGGCTCGGGCCAGCCCAGTCTGTCCCCAATCTGAGCAGCTCTGTCAGTGGTTGCGTCTGCGTTTACACGTGACGATGTCCCATTTGAGGTGGAGCAATCGTGGGGGATTGGCATCGGCGCACGCGCCCAGTGGGGGGGGGGGGGGGCAAACACACGCTCACTCACACACATATGGAGCAGCTACATGGCTCGACGCCTCTGCGCACGGCAACGGCGCGCAAGCGATGCACGGCAAACATGCTTAATACTGTGTACTGCAGAGCGTGTGCGCACCCGGAGGGTTAGCGTGGTGATGCTCAACGCCTCTGCGCAGGGCAGCGGCGCGTATCCAGAACAGTGCAAGGCAGCACACGTTTGCGATTGTGCTCTGCATATTGTGTGCGCACCTGCAGGGTGAGCGTGGTGATGCCGCTGACCACGCGCAGGCAGTTGAGCTGACCCGCCTCGTCGAAGGGCAGCAGGCTCACGGCGCTGCCCATCATGGCCACCTGCGCGGCACCGTTGGGGAGCACACGGGGGGGGGGGGGAAGGGGAAGGTCAGCCTGCGTTCTGTCAGAGCGAGAGTACGAGTGTTGGGGCGGGGGGGGTCAGACTGCCTTGCGCCCCCAGCACACTTGTGAGTGAGGCGCGCGTCATGACATCCAAGTGCAATCAGCTGCGTGTCTGCAGCGCTCGTCGCCACTGAGCCGCGCAGGCAGGAGCGCGCTGCAGTCCGCGCCAAACAATAAGCCATTGTACAATAGGCACGCAACCGTTTTCGGCCACGGTCGCTAGCGCCGCGCGCGCCCACTCCAGCCGTAATTGCGGTTGCATCGGGGGATTGGCGCCAGTGTTGAGGTGACTCTGCGCTGCGGCAAGGAGCGGGTGCTCTGTTGCTAATCTGACCGAGGGGGCTCACGCGTGTCCCAGGGTTAGGGTTGGGGTTAGTGTTGGGAGACACCGCGCGCTCGCACGCCGAGCTCGAGCTCTCGCTGTTTTGGCGCCAACGGCCGACAGGGCGTGCGTGCACCAACACGCATCCGCTGCTGCCGTGCGCTACGCGCCCGCTGCATCCGATATAGGACACAACAAAGAGCACAGTCACGCGCAGCACCAGCTGTTACAAGGCCTAGGGGGGTTGTGTGCCTCTGGTCAGTGCGGTCACGCGAGCTTCTTTACTTCCAAATGCACTTTAAGTTCATGCACATGAGCTTCTGAACTTCAAGTGCGTGCCACGACGTACCGTCCCCTTGAGCTTGGCGCCCGCCGTGTCGGTCGTGAACCAGCTCAGGCGGCCCTCCCCCAGCACAAAGTGCAGCGCGTGCCACCTGCGCGCAAGGGCGCGAGCGCGTCGCGATGTGCGTTAGCAATGAGGACGGAAGGCCACGGGGGGGTCTCATGACTTGCAGCGACGGGCACGCAGCAAGCAGTGCGCGGAGACAGGCAGTCCAGTGTGCTGGCACCGTGACATCATGCAGGATGCGCAGTTTCAGCTCCTGTAACCTGACGCAGCATTGATCGATGATGCAGCGGCGAACGCTGACGCCCGGCCGTCGACATTTCGTACGGCTCCACGCTCGGCGCGCAAATTGCGGCTCGTTGCGAAAGCAACAAGACTGCACGATGAAGGCGCGGCCCGGCGCGGCGCGGCGGGCGGACAATGCATTTGCGTCGAGCAACGCGCTAAGCGCTGCCTGCCCTGCGACGCCACCCTCGCGCGGCGAGCGAGCGCGCGCGCGACCTAGGATGAGGGTTAGGGTCAGGATCAGGTATGATGTGACCTTAACTGCGCAGCCACACGCGTCTCTTGACTGCACTCAGTGGGGGCTGCACGCCCGCCCCTGCTGCGCTACCCGCGTCACACATCAAGGTTCAAATATCGTGCCGATCCGCGCTCGGAGCATCTGCACCTCATGAGAGCGCCGCCTTCAGAACGTACCTGCGCGAGGCTGTCCAGGGGCTCTCTGGGTCTGCGGCGGGCGGTGCGGGACTCGGCGAGGTGCCCGCAGCAGCGGCGGCCCCCGTGCCCAGGCTGAGGAGGCCCCCCTTGCCCCAGGATGAGCGCTGCTTTTTGAGCCAGCCGCTCTGCACGGGGAAGCAGCAGGCACGCGCAGTGTCGACGACGGCTCAGCGCTGGCATACTCAACGTGGAATGCTGGGCAAGAGAAGATGATTTAAAGCTGGCCCTTGGCGGAGCTCTTGAGTCTGGTCCGCTGCGATATCGGACCATGCGTGATGTGATTTCCGCGTATTGGCCACAGGGGGCGGCGGGCGGCTGCAGCCGCCAGAGCGCCCCCGTCCCAGAGGCGCGTGAAGCTCACATGAATGCGTTGACGCTTGACCGCATGTAGTGCACTCACCACGCCCAGGCGCGGCCACACGTACACGCCAGGGCGGCACACAATTGGCATCACTAACCTTAACCCTAAACCTACTTACGCACGACTTTACACAGCGCCCCCCCCCCACACACCGTGTGCAACAGTCGGAGCGCACGCTCCCGCCCGCCTGCACCAGTGCGCGCGACGGCAGTGCGTGCCATACCCCTTCGACGACCGCATGCCTGCGCGCTCAGCAGCAGTGCTCAACGGCATGGGACCGTGTGACGCACCTTGTGTGGCGCTCGGCGCAGCACCAGCTGCAGCGGCGGCTTCCAGCCCGTGAGCAGCGTGATGGCGGTCTGGTACGGCTGCAGCGCGACGACCGCGCCGTTGACCTCGGCGAGCGCGGAGCCGACGGAGATGGCCGACAGTTGCGGGTTGGCAAGCTTGACAATGGCCCACTCCTTGGAACGCTCCAGGACGACGCCCAGGGGCTGCTTGGTGTCGAAGGTGACCTGCGGCGCGGAGCGAGTGTGAGTGCGGAGCGGGCGGGTGAGTGAGCACCGGGGTGGGGGGGGGGGGGTAGGTAGGTAGCAGCGCGTATGGGGGCAGCTTACAATGCTGTTTGGGCTGGGTAGGTGAAAGTTGGGGGGGGTCGGAGGGCAAAAGACTGGGATGAAGGTGGGTAAGCATGATGGAAAGGGGGGGGGGGGGGGGGGGCTGGCAAGCGTTGAGACAGCACGGCGCTGCATGCACTCTGCGATGCGCGATGAGGTCTCTGCCCGCTACCTCCAGAAATGCAGATTGAGTGCACGCGGCGGTCACTGGCTCGTGCGTCATGCGCGGAGAGCGCGAGTACCGCGTCAAGTGAGCGCTGCTGCTGGGTCCAATGGGGGCAGGCTAGGCTACATGGCGCCATGTGAGAGGCGTCTGTCTTACATGCCTGGCCCACTGGCTGTTGACAAACACAGCCATGCACATGTTTCAGAAGCACTGTATACACTCGAAGGCAGGTACGACACTGCGCTTACCGTGTACATTTCGTCCTCCAGCGTGCTGGCCTCCACCTGCAGGGGGTCCTCGTCGCCATGGACGGCCTGCACACAGCGACAACAAGAAGGTTGACAGCAGAGTCAGAACGCAATCGCAGCAAGCGTCAAAGACTGCGGCGACACTTGGTGATTTATGACGCTTCCCCCAGTCCGAGCCCAACCGCTTACCCAAGCCCGGCCACTGAACCGTGCTTTAACTACAAACCTGATCCCTTCAGGGCGAGTGTGCGGATTTGCACAGTGACCGTGGGGCTAGAAATGCTCGTGCCTGTGGAGGCGGCATTCAACGCGGAGCTCCTATTCGTCGGTCACGGCACACATGAAGTTCAGCATGTCAAGCAGCACGGACTGGCGTGTATCACGTGCCTCGACGTGACACTGGCGCTTGCGCGCTGGTAGTGGGCGCCGACGCTTCTCGCGCATCAGGACGCAGCAGGCAGCGGCGTGCCCGGCACAGGTCACGTCGGTGGCAGCGCTCAGCCCATATCAACAGCACCCACCCATGCCATGCATGACACTTGGCAAGCGCGCGGATCTGCGACCTTCCAGTTGCTGCCAGTAACAGCCCTCAAGCGCCTTCAACTTCAAGTCAAAATGTCTGCCTTTTTCTCGTCAACTGCTTCAAAGTACTTCACCAGAAGCTCACCCCTGCGATGGCGGTCTTCAGCGCGTCTATCCACGCGACGGCGTTGGTCCTGCAGGACCCCTGCACGTGGAGAACCTGGCTCGTGGTCACCAGCTCGAAGCTGGCAGCGGCAGACAGCGACGGCAGGCAAGTGCGTGCGTCAGAGAGTGCGCCGGGAGCAGCGTGCGGGGTGTGTGTGTGGTGGGTGTTGGGGGGGTGGGGGGCACCGTTGCGCACGTCACATTTGCGGATGACACGCCATCTTCGCGAGCAGTCACGCTGCGTGCACGGAACACTGGGACAGGGTTCCTGTCAGCACGGCGAGGGGCTGAGACGTCGTGTGGCATTGCACGTAGAGGCGTGCGTGCATGCATGTAATGCATGCCAGGTGACGCTGTGTGCATTCTCCAACTGATTTTTATCGGCGCCGCCGCCGCCGCCTCGCATTTGGCGATCCTGTGCGGCCGGCACATGAAATTTGTCTACCTCGACAGGGTTGGGGGACACGCTGCACTGCTCGTGAGTCACAAACCCTCGAGTCCTCGGCGCCGTATGCCACCCTCAGGCCGCATGATGCACGCGCTCCGACCAACGCAGAGCGCACAAAATGCAGTGATCCTCGTGACCCCGACACAACTGCGGTGCCGAGCACCAGTTGCGCCGCCGCACTGCCTCGCACACCGCCGCACCACCACGATGAGCGTCAGAGACGGCACAGGGGAGCCGCAGCGCCCCGCTGGGCAAGGCTGACAGCACGAGCATGCGCATTTGTATCAGCGCGCTCGGCCGCAAGCTGCAGGGCGGCGCGCGAGCGAGCAGCGCTGCTCAGCACGCACCGCACTGCACGGCGGAGCCAATATGGTGCATGTTGGCAAGTATACCCCCCCTCCTACCCCCCCCCTCCACACTCCGCACCTGTCCGAACGCAGGCACTGAGGGGCCAGTTGATGGTGCAGGCATGCATGCCCCCCCCCCCATCCCCCCCCCGCGCCCCCAGCGCGCACGCAAGCGCTCACCTGTCCGTGCGCAGGTTCGTCTCGAAGACGCTGCAGTTGGGGTTGAGCGCGAGGCGCGCGCACGGGACGACGTGCTGCTCGTCCTCATAGCGGTACAGCGCGGCAGCGCTCAGCACGAAGAACGCCGGCACCCACGCCTCCGCGGCGGCGCGCCCCGCGGGCGCCACGCGCGTCATCAGGTAGCCACGGCTCAGCTCGGTCTCACCATTGCGAGGGCCCTCGCGCGCGGGCGGCGCGAAGGCAAAGGCGGCGAGCGCGGCGGCGGCCTGCACGCAGGAAGAGCCGAGGTGTCAGTTGCTCAGCATGGGTGTTTCGAGTGCCACGGAGCGTTTTCAGGTGGCGCGGGGGGGGTTGTAGTCCCGGGCACGTGGGGCGGGGAGTGCAGGTCGGGTGGACGCGGCGTGCGGCATGTACGCAAACGTATGGCACGTCCCGGGCAAAAGGCTGCCACGTGGATGAGGGTGGGTGGTGGCGGTGGCGGTAGTGGTGGCGGTGGCGGTCCTTGAGCGCCCTTGAACGCTGCAGTCTGCTTCTCAAGGATCGCACTAGCATCCATTCGCGCGGTGCATGCGAACGGCGGTGGGGATGCTCAACAGCCACACGTGCTCCGTTGCCACCAGCCGCTCCGCTGAGCCGCCACGCACACACCGTGCACCGAAAAGGTGTCAAAAGCACATTAGAAGAAGCTGCCGCTGGCGCCCTCATCTGCCGTCAGAGCGCACAGCACACCACGGCGGTCAGTGCGACCAGTGCGCATTCCTACCTTTGGCGATGAAGCGGGGCTGCTGCTGACGCGCTTGGCCTCGGTGATGACGCTGGCGATCGCGGTCACCCAGCGCTGGCACTCCTGAGCGTTGTCGGCGCGCCACACCTGTCGTCGCGGGGGCACACGCAGCAGATTTGCTTTTATGGGGGGGGGGTGGGGGGGGGGTCATGCGGTATGCCCATCATGTTCATGATGCATGATAAGCCATGGAGTAGCCTATCCATGAACATGCAATGGTTTTGAGACATCAACGCAGGCAAGATGTTAAGCGCGTTCCTTCAGACGCACCGTACGTGACTGATTCAACCCGCCTCAAAGCATGTGCCGTTGGCGCGCTCATCGGGCTCAAGTTTGCTGCCGAGCGCGGTGGGGTGTCCGGCGTACTGTTGAAATCTGACCACGCTCACTGTAGTGGCATCCACGTTGGGTGATTTACTTGTCATGCATGCTGTCGCTTAGGCGTCACTTCTTCCAGGCTGTAGGGTTCAAAGTGCTGCGCGAGCAACACAATGAACTGCGGCACTCGCACTGCTCTACGCTGCTCACGCGCCTCGTCGCTGGCAGCAGCGTGTACACGAGCGCACTGCAGGGGTAGACCCAGGGTTAGACTAGGGTTAGGTGGCCCTGACCCTAACCCTGCACACGTCCACACATCCGTGCATATGCGTACTCACACTGCGGCACAGCGCGCACACGCGCGGCGTGCGCGTCAGGCCTGCGTCGATACCTCATTTGCACGTGTTGCGCTACCTCACACACCGTGTCAGATCTGAACTGCGCCTCCTTCACGTCAAGTACCGGTCTGTTGACTCTTCACGCCGCGTCAGATCTGAAAAGCGCCTCCTTCGCGTCACTTTCACGACTTCAGTAACATGCTTCGTCAGCTTCAATGACGTGCGACTGCCTCACCATGACGCCAAGTCGACGATGTCAGCAACATTCGTCAACTTCACCGACAATGGCATGCGCCTGCCTCACCATAATGTTATCGCCAGTCCTGAGCATCACCACGTTGTGCGGCTTCTTCTCCACGGCCGTGTCCTTGGACAGCAGGAACGAGCCCTGCACTGAGAGCGCTTGGCTGCGCGCGACAAAATTGCGGCGCACACCAACACACGAACAACGTGTCAGAGCTGGCGCTCGGCGCGCGAGACAGCAGTGAGGCGCGCCTGATCACGCGCTGCTGCTGTGCGCTTGCCAATTCAGCATTACAGTTGGCGCAGCGCCAGACGGGAGCACACGTGAAGCATTAGACGTAATCTCGATAGATATGCAGTGACCGCCTGATCGCTGGGATGATCACGCGCTTGCACGCTTTATATGCATAAACCCTGATTGGGCGTCACTCGAGCGGCAAGGCCACAGCATGCCGCGCTGCAGACAACGGCCGCGAAGAACAGACATGACAACAGCAGCAAATGTGGGCGTGAGGTTTGCCTGCAATGCACGTGGTAACTTCAAGTATGTGTGACCATTGGTCAGGCACACCATCAGTCAAGCCGGTGACCTGCCATCAAATGATGCCCAAGAAGGCTTCTGTGTTGAGTGTTGTGTGCAGCATGAATTGAGCACATGCAGCAGGCTTCTGTGTTGAGTGTTGTGTACAGCATGAACCGTGCACATGCATTGCCCGTGATCCGCATGCAAAGTGAGGCAGAGCCTTGTGCCACCGATTACAACACACAGCGCGCGCGCACTGCAAATGCACAGCCTGCGTATGCGAGTGTGAATGCGCCTGTGGTCCGCGTAGGACGTTCGGCAGCGCCCTGTGCCGTAGAATTTAAGGCCCGATACATGTACAGTACACGAGCAGTACACCCACGCACACGGCGGTCCGTGTGGAACGTGAGGCAGCACTGCCGTGCCGTTGAGTACCGATGACACTCCGTATAGGTACTATACACCGAGCAGTACACTGAAGGTACAGTACACAAACAGTACAGGCCGCGCACGTGAACTTGCCTGTGGTCCGTGTGGAACGTGAGGCAGCGCTCCGTGCCGTTCAGTACAGATGACACTCCGTGCAGGTACAGTACACGAGCAGTACACTGTAGATACAGTACACGAGAGCAGTACATGCAAACTCACCTGTGGTCCGTGTGGAACGTGAGGCAGCGCTCCGTGCCGTTGAGTATGAAGTACTTGCGCGTCCACAGGATGTCCTCCTCGAGGGACTGCGCGGGCGGAGGGCCGCCGCCAACGTACGGCGCGCCGCCCGCGTTGCGCTTGAGCAGGTAGCCGCGCGTCGTCTGGCGCACCTGGTGCCATGCACATGAAAAGGGGGAGGGGGGTGGGGGCAGGGGGCATGTGTCGCAGCGTGAGTCCTGAGTCTGAGTGACAGTGCGTGTGGCGCGCTGCAGCGGTTAGCGGCGTGTCGCCTAGCGAACTCGGCACGTGCGGGCGCGCGCTGCGGCGTGTAATGACGCAGAGTCCGAGCGGGCGCGCGCCTGATGGCGTAGGTGTCGCGTGCGTTTCCGTTACAGCGGACATACAAGAGCCTGAGCGCTCCGGACGTGCCTGAAAGCAGGGGGAGGGGGGGTGCTGAGCACATGTCACCGTGCGGACGCACGCTTCATTGCGCATGTTGCCAGCCCGCGTGTGTGATGCGGCGAGCACTCGCTGAGCAGTGCTGCGCCCGGCGAGGCGGACACGTACGCACCTAGGGGCAAGAGTTAGGGCGAGGGTTGGAGTCAGGGTTAGGTTCAGGGAAGGCGCGCACTCGCGCTGGTGAGGGCACACGTGCGCACCTCGCAGCTGTCAGGCTGAGGATGCGGGACAGCGGTTTCTCATGCAGCCCCGCGGGGGAGGGGGCGTCACGTCAGCCCCTGCTGGGATCGAGGCTTTGCGTCGTCCGCATCGCGGCACCCCGAGAGCCGGCGTCATGCGACTGGCGCTTTCGATGACGCGCGCCTTGGCATGGCCGTTGCTCCGGAGCGACTTTGCCGTGCTGTGCGTACGGCTAAGTACGCCGTGTGCGCGCATGGGCTGGCGCAGCTGGCACCGTGGACGCTGCGCATACACTCTGCGCACATAACTTCAAGTTGAAGTTGTGGTTGGGGTGCCGATGAACATTGAACTGCCGCCGCCGGGGCTCTGACGGCACTCAGAACTTGGGGGCGGTGTGGTGTGAGAGCCACTGACAGTTTCGACGAGATGGTGCGCTAGGTGCCAGCACCATGACCCTGGCCGCATGAAGTGCGCTTGAAGCGCTTCAAGTTAAGGTGAATTCCCCTACACGCTCGCGGTCACACAGGGAACGAGGTACCACGCAGATCAGAGATGACGCTTCACCTCAGAAATGGGTGAAGCATGCGCTGACTCTGCGCCCCCCCCCCCTCCCTTGTGCTTTCTTCGTCGAATCTTGCTCAGGGCACAAGAAGCACAAAAGCCCTGTGTACATTGGGGCGGATTGGAATACGGCGTTGTGTAAAGGCCACTTGTCTGCTGTCAGTCACTGCCAATGTTGGCGATGATTCAGAGTTTTGCGCATTGTGTTCTTGGATGGTTGTGGTAGGAAAATACAGCAGCACACGCATCAGAGACGCGACACGACGCGACACGTAGCATCGCCACACATGTGATAGGTACTTGCCTGCGCTTCACCATGCCAAACGCCGGTGCACCATCTAGCAGGACGATGATAACAGTGCTTAATATATCCTTGTGCTCAGCCCTACGACGTGCTGTGCTAACCTGATGAGAGAATGAATGCAGCGTCGCTGAGTGGCACAGGCAGGAGGCCACTCTCGCCCACCCGCTTGTGAGACGTGCTGTTTTCTACGGCAACTTCAACATGCACCAGTGAGCGTAACTGCAACTGCAACACAGCACATCCGCGACACCACTGTCACCTGATTGATGACCATGCTGATGGCGTCCTTCCACTCCTGCCGCTCCATCACGTCCTTTGCCACCAGCTGCAGGACCTGCGCCAGTGGCAACACAAAGGAATGCCAGGACACTTGCGGCCGTCAGGTGGTGCCCTGAACTGGCCGTCGACGCTTGTGTACGCAGCCTGAAGCAAGAGCAGGCGCATGACCACGCTGCCGCTTGGCCTGGGGAACGTTGGTGCGTGATCTTGCACCGTGCACTGGCAGCATGCTAGAAATTGGAGCTGCACAACGTGTTGGTGATTGCATGCACATGCGGCATGACGACCAAGCTAAGTGCTGCCCCCAAGTAATCTGCCTGTGGCAATCTACGCATTCTCATCTGACGAGGTCGCTCCAGTATACAGTTGCACGACGGCGACACGTTGGGAAGCGCGCGATGCGAAGCGCACCGACTTCAAATGGCGCAGCACGCTGGTGCAACCGCTCAGGACATGCAGCATCCCTCGCCCACCTTGCCACGCGACGTGACGCAGAAACCGAACGGCGCCGTTGGCGGGTCATAGAAGTACTCCACGTCGCAGTCCGCGGTGAGCAGGATCTCGCGGGAGCTCGTGGGGTCGTCGACGCTGTGGTGGTCCTTGTGGTACGTGAGGGAGCCCCCCCTCAGCACGAAGAACTTGCGCTTCCCCCCCGACCACATCTTCATGCCGTTGCCGTGCTTGCGCAGGGAGGGCCTCTTGACCAGGTAGCCGGTCTTCAGGGCCCTCAGCTTCTCCTCGTCATCCGCGGCATGCATGGTGAACTTGAGGGGCCCCCCTGTCAGGGCCAGCCCTGCTGTCGAGCCCTTCGGGCTGCCAGGCGCTGGCAACGGAGCATTTTCCTCTGTACCGCCAAAGTCAACCACGGGTTCTGTCATTCGCCTCGCTGTCGATGCCCTGTGTTATCTGCAGTCCACGCAGTCGCGACAGGATTGAGTCCACGGGCTGCGTGTGTTTACTAATTGCCTACGGCGTCACAAGATGCAGCCGACCAGTCATTCAACTGTGAAGTCGGCGCAAGAATGTAGCCAGCAGTCATCAACGCCAGGATGTCATGCCAATCCGCAGAAGAGTCTACAGGAGCTCGTCAGTGTTGCTGACAAATTGCAATCAGAAACATTTGTGAGCTCATGAGCCAGACGCTCGCGGTATGGCATTAATCACCGACTTACCAAATCAATCGCCACCTCGCTCGCCCTCGGTGCGTTCAAGAAATTCTGCCTGGCGTTCGTGCCTCGCTTTGGCGAGCGATGCACACACCAACTGATCGTTACGAACGGTTACATCTGATCATACCTACCCATCAACTATGCTACCTACTCCCCCCCCCCCCAAATTGACCCGAGACAGAGCGTCGTTCGAGCTTTGCAGAGTGTCATGTTCGGCAGGCGCAAGAGCGACACGAAGAAGAAAAAGCAGCAGGAGGACATTGATCCTCTCAACTTCGATGTGACAGATCCTGCACAACTGGCTCAGTACGGCATTCAGCACATTTCAGATGACGATCCTGCGCTCCTCGCAGGTCAGTGCAAAGATGCATCTAGCGTGTACTGCACGTAATTGCCTTTCAAGTATATCGCTCCTCGCCCGTCGCGCTCCGCGGCGTGTTGGCCATAGGAACCTGGCGTCTGCCGTGAAATTAGCAAATGCAGTCAAGGGAGACCCCGGGCTGCCTTGAAGTAATCTGTGTTGCTTGCTCCCTGTAAGTATCAAGGGCTGCAGCAATGATCCTGCAAGGCGACGAGATCCGCCATTGCGGTCCATGAAACAAGCAATTCTTGGTAATCATCAAGTGCAAGAAAATACGCAACTGTCTTTCAGTATTCAGCCCCACACACGTGTTCTGCTTGAACCGGGTTCAGTCAAATGTCAGCAAGGGCGCGCTTACTCCAGAAAACCTCCTCCTTCTTTCATCCGCCTCTTACCATGGGCTGTATGTGCAGAGCTGGAGGCACTGGGAGATACAGGCACGCCAAAGGTGGAGAAGGTGCAGAGCAAGGCAGCCGCAAGCAAAAGCAAGCCCCCGCCATCCCCCACGCTGGCTGCGGACCCCCAGCTTGCAGCTCTAGGAATCGATCTTGCAGGTACTTTGACACGCTTCACGTTCATCTAGCGCTCGCCGGCAGTCAGCCAACAGGCGGTTTGCCTAGTGAAACTGCCTGGCACGATTTGCACATGTGCAAGGTGTTGCCGCAAGTGCAGGAGGTAATCAAAATGCAGCCATAGTTACTACATGCTGCTGGCAACATTTAATACCTCGCGCTTTGCACTCGGACGCGCGGTGATCTCATGGGCAGAGTGCGGTTGCGTCAACTCTCAGAGCTCATGCTCACACCGTGCGCTGTGATACGGCGGCAGATGTGCTGCACTGCGGGGCATTTGAGCGTTGCTGGCGGGCTAGGCACTGGTGGGAGGACACGCACATACCCATGGTGGCCACTGACCCAAAATCTGGCTTTGATGGGTTTGCAATTCATGGCGTCTGTCACTGCGTGTAAACTGAGGCTGTCGCTCCCATTGATGGCTCAATGCAGCTCCAGGGACACGAGTGCAGACGCAGATAAAGAGCTGGGTGTAATGATAAGAATTTACAGACATGCCTAAAGCCTTGCGCACGTCACTGCAGACAGCTTGTCAGGAGCCATTGTGAACCTGGGCGCAGCAGACCTCAGCGCCCACAACTGCTTCGTTCGCACTCCACTACAGGCTTTATTCACTCGGCATCGCAGCAGCTCGCTCTTTCTTGAACACCACCCAGTGGCGGCTGCCGCATCGTCCACGTCATCATCAGGCACCTCGTTCGCCCCGGGACCCCATCCCCCCCCCCCCCCCTTCCCCCCCCCCACCCCCCCCTCCCCCCCCTCCAATAGGCATAGGCATGGGCGACGAGGACATGGACGTTGACCTAGACGACGGCGACGACGGCGACCTCAACGACGCCGACCTCCTCGGCGAGCTCGACGGGCTGCACGGCGACGCTGACGACGATGACGGCGGCAGTCACGACGAAACCGCTGCTGCGGGAGCGTCCTCCGCGCCGCCACCGCACAGCAGCAGCGCGGCGGCCGCTGCCGCTGCCGCCAACCCTGCGCACGTGGCGAGCGGCGAGGAACCGTCCGAGGAACAGTCCGCTCCCGGTCCGCGCCCGGCGCCCCCCGTGCGCGCCCCCTCGGACCCCGCGCTGCTGGGCATGGAGGCGGAGGTGGCAGCGCTCAAGGCCGCGGCGCTCGCGCTGAGCAAGGAGGGGGACAGGGAGGGGGCGCTGGCGCACATGCGCGCGGGGCGCGCGCTCGAGCATGAGCTGTCCGTGCGGCGCAGCGTGGACGCGGTGCGGCAGCTGGCGGCGGACCCGCAGGTGCGCGCGCGCGGCCGCAGGGCACTGCCACAGCCAGTCGTCCCGTGCATGTGCGTGCATGCACAGTGCAACTGCACGTGTGCTGATCGTGCGCGGTGTCACCGCAGCAAATGTGGTGTATGGATACCCCATCGGCCGGGCGCGCTCAGCTGACGGCGCCACCGGAGCCGCGCGTGTTCCGCTGCGTGGCGCGTCTACCGCCTGTGTCGGTCGCTGCCTCGCCCCGCGCTCCTCAGCAGCAGCGGTTCGTCCACAGCACACTGCAGTAAACACACTACACCTTGCAGTCCCCGATGTACTTCAAAGTATGTGCAGCAGCACACGTGCGCCACAGTGTACAAGACGCTGACACATCGCGTCCCCCCTTGCCCCGCGGGCGCGTGCAGGTGACGGCGATACCGGAGCCGCAGCTGCCGCCGCGCGCCAGCAGCACCGCGCCGTCCTCCTCCTCCGCCGCCGCCGCGCAGCCCACGCTGCCGCCGCTGCCGAGCGGCAAGCTCACACGCGCGGCGTCCGGCGGCGCCTCCTGCAGCGTCAGCGGCGACGGCGGCGGCATGGCGCGGTCTGTGTCAGGGGGGTCTGACGGCGGCAGCGTGGGGGGTGGGGGGCCGGACCCGGAGGCGCTGATGGAGCAGGCGCGCGCCCTCAAGGTGTGTCTTCTAGCGTTGAATTAAGCGTTAGCAGTAGAAATTGCGTCACGATCAGTGTCCGCTCGTGTTTGTGCAGCGGGGCGGTAGGTGGCGCGCGGGAGGTGCGCGTGCGGTCGAGCTCGCGCTGGTGCAGCGAGGCGACACTGATGCGCACTCGCAGGGCGCTGCAGGGCGTGCAGCGAACGCCCTCACGCGCGCTCGCTCTCAGGCGCTGCACCTATATTGCGACTGCCCCCCCGCTGCTGCCGCTGCCGCCGCCACCGGCGCTCCGCTGCCGCCGCCGCTGCTGCAGCTGCAGCCATTGCCAATGCTGCTGCTGACGCTGACGCTGCTACTACCGCCACTGCTGCTGCTGACGCTGCTGCTGCTGCTGCTGCCGCGCGCTGAGTGTCGCCTCGCGCAGGTCTCCGCGCAGGCGCTGCTCAAGGAGGGGCGCAAGACGGAGGCGGTCGCGCAGCTGCGGCGCGCCAAGATGCTGGAGGACCAGGGCGACCGCATACAGGCGGCGCGCTCCGGCTCGCCTGTCCCCGCCGTGCGCAGGTACGTTGGTATGATGGCACAGCGCTCGACGTTACACATCATCTGCTGAAGTGTGTTCTAGTGAGCGCTGCTGGAGTGCCACTGTGCGACCGCGCGTCGTGCTTCAGGCGCCGCGTGCTGGCTCCACTGCGCGTCGCCGCCGCCACCGCCTCCGTGTGCGCGCACTCGGCCAGAGCAGGCCCCGTTCAGGCCCCCTTGTATCGAATCACTGGTGCACCGTCCACGCGGTGTTGGATGACATCAGCAACGCATTTAAATCGGCTGTCTTGGATCTCACGGCTCGCAGGTACTCGGGCAGCAGCAGATCGGGCAGCGCCAACGCGGCGGCGCTCGGCGCAGCCAGCGGCGGCGGCGGCGGCGGCGGTAGCTCCGTGAGCATGGACGACGCCGCGCCGCTGCCGCTGCAGCGCCAGAGCAGCGACGACGCGAGCTTCCACTCGCTGTGCGAGGAGGACTTTGATGACGCAGAGATGGTGACGCCGGCCAAGGCGCCGCCGGCGCAGCAGCAGCAGCGGCAGCAGCGGCGGGTGCGTGTGCGGGAACGCTGGCTGTGTTGCGTGCTTTGATCGCAAAATTGGCGCTGCGGTGAGAATGCCGCGGCGCAGCAGCGCTGCCGCATCGCCTCTCTGACCCCACCGCACGAGCACCCTCGCGGATCACTGCAGCCGCGTCCTTCACAGCAGCAACGGCGCACGCATTGGTGCCCGCACTCACAGTCTTTTCGCCACCTCTTCCAACCCGGCTCATGCCTTGTGCATCATCGTCATGCACCCCTCTCCGCGCCCGCAGGCATCAGGCCACGCGTTGAGCAACGCTGCCGCTGCGGCGCCGGCGGTCGACGCGTTCTCGCCGCTGGAGCAGGCGCTGGCCATCGCCATGAAGGCGCACATCGCGCGTGCGAAGGAGCTGCTCGCGGTGGACCGCAAGGCCGCGGAGGAGGAGACGGCGCGCGCCAAGGAGATGGCCGCGCAGCTCGCGCGCCTGCGGGAGGTGCGTGCGTATTGGCTGAGGTTAGGTGAAGTTGAAGTTGGTATCAGCGCGCTGAGGGCACGCTTGGAGGGCAGTTGCGACATCTGGAACCTAAGGTGTGCTGAGCGTTGCCGAGTCAGGTACACTGACGGCGCGTGCGGAGGAGACGGCCGCGCAGTTCGCGCGCCTGCGAACGGTACGTCGTATAAGACCAGGCACGCGTCAAGTTTGACGAGTGCTCTACAGAGCGCTGGGACGACTGCGCTGACACTGGTGCTGTGCTAATACACGGCTGTGGTCGTGCAGGTCGCTCGCGCCTGCGGGAGGCACGTAGGACGCCAGCGACTTGTTGCACTGCTCCAACGCTGACAGGGCGCTGGCGCGCTTGCCCAGTGCTCCACGATGAGCAGTCTGACTGTCAGTCACACGTGGCGGCGGCCTGCGAGATGGTGGCGCTTCAGCAGGCGCAGTGCGCGGCGGCTGCGCGCGCGTTGCCGCTTCCGCCCTCTGCACCCGATCGTGTGCGGAGCTCCTGCACTGACCACTGAACGAGCTGAGCTCGGTCGCTGAGCGCCGCAACGCGCTGCTCACGCCGCATGATGCGATGCGCAAGGCGATCCATGCAGGCTGCACGCGCACTGCCGCAGCTCCCGCCGCGGCGCCCAGATCGTCGCCCGCTCGTAGCCTGACCGCAGCGCGCCCCGCGCGCCGTTGCGCGCTCCCCTGCCCGCGCCGTCCTTACCTGAGCATCGCCACGCCCCACTCATGGACCGCCATCATCCCCACACGTCCGCGGTTACTGCTCTCCCGCTTCTGCGCCCCGCGCTGTGCTGCGCACTGTCGCCATCACCCGCGCTGAGCGCGGTCACGACCCCCGCCCTACCGCGTGCCGGTGCCGTGCTGCCTTCTGAGCACAGCCGCAACTGCCCGTGCGCAGCGCCGTCTCGAGCCCACGCGCCTCAACCCTGCCGACCCCTGCGCCGCTGCGCAGGTCCGCACCATCCCCGGCGCGGCGCCGCCGCCGTGGCAGTGGACCATGACGCGGCGCAACCGGCTGCGCACGCTGGACGACGTGCCGCCGGACGCGCTGCAGGTGCGCATCCGCGCCGTGCGCGGCCTGGGCGACATTGTCAAGGGCCGCGGGCAGGTGCGTCCGCGTGCGCTGCAAGACGCCTTCTGCTATGCAAATGTGTACTGATCGTTGCCGCAGGCAGCGGCCGCAGAGCTCGTAGGATGTCTGCCGCACGCTGTCGGCGGCATCCTGCCAGATGCTAGTGCTGCGTGGGTAGGTGAAGACGTGTCGATGTGCTGCAGTGCGGCGCACTCACGGCGTTCGTTGCGCAGGGGCACGGCGGGGGGGGGGGGGGGGGGGGGGGAGCCAGGCGTGCCGCCATGCTGCTGCCCGACTTTGACACTCGGCGTCATGCGTAATGTCATCGTCGTAGTCCGATGAGCTACGACAGCAAATGCTGCGTCACGTGGAAAAGTGTGCCGCTCTGCTTCACGACACTCAGTGTGCAGCGACAACGCTGCCTCGCGACGTGCTGGCAGCTGCGGCTTTCGCTGGAGCGGCACTGCCGCCAGGCACCAACATGCACATAATGTGTAGTAAATGGCTCTCACTGGGTTGTCCGGAACGGAGCCTCTCTGTTGGGTTGCCTGCGGCGCCGTCCTCTGGCCAACGCTGGAAGGTCAACGCCGGAAGGAAGCCATCTCATGCTCACGTACTGCATCGCCCGCTGCCGCGCATGCCAATCGCAAAAACCGCCGCATCATCGCTCATACCGATCCTTCACAGCGATACTTATCGCGAATCATAGCGCCACTGTGCCCTTGCGCGTGTCCCTACCTCACGACAATGCCTCGAGCATACTAACTTCTACTTGAATGCCTGCTGTCTCGCGCGCCAACGCATACGCCGCCGTGCCATCCACCACGCCAACCCTCACAAGAGCAGTGCCACTGCCGCCAGCGCTCGGCAGTCAAAACAACATTCGTCAAGTATATATCATGCCCTTGCTGCTGCTCATCCCCCCCCTCCACCCCCCCGCAGGACAATGCCTACGTGCACTACGACCTGGGCTACGACAAGGAGGGCGCCGGCAGGGGCGACTCCGACTGGTTCCGGTTCGAGTGCGGCGCGGGCGCCGCGGACGCGGACGTCGGCCACACGGGCAACACGCCGCTGCGGCGGACGAAGCGCACGCTGCTTGCGTTCCAGCACCGCAAGGCGACCTTCGAGGTGCGCGCATGCGCAGGGTTGGGGCGGGGTAGGGAAGGGGGGCTGTGCGCTGACTTGACTGTTAAAGTGTGCAGCGCTGGTCTGTGGAAGTACATGCGTAGCGGCACGTACAAACCGCGTACTGACCAGCAGGTGCTTGCTGCAAGGCCCTGTGTCACGAGCGCCCCTGCACATTGTGACCCGCAGCGCAGATGCAGCGCGCGCTATTGGCGTGTCACCACTGCGGTGCGGCGTCTGGAAGTGCGTGCAGTCGCCACGGCGCAGCGCCTCGCATGCCGCGCCAGCCGCCGTCTTCACTTGACCTGATGCACACACAGAGTTTTCACGTGCCGCCAGCATGGTCCTCGTGCACCCGTGCGCACCTCCTTCGACGGCAGAGCATGATAATCGCTCAGCGCACATAGTGCGCCGTAGGCTGGAGCTCTCCAGCGTTGCTTGGCGGATCAGCAGACTCCATGTCGTGCGCCGTTTCCAGCACTTTGAGAGGTGGGCGCACGCCGAGTCTGAACCCTCGGTGCATGGGTCTCACGCAACCGGAACGTTCGTCGTTGTGGCAGCGTCGCGCAGCCCAAGGCAGCGCTGACGGAAGGGTTATCGTTAGGCATCCCTCTTCAATTGATGAGGCACCTGGTGCGTCGAGCTCATCAGAGTTGCGGTTGAACTCGAATGTCACCCGTGCCTGTCCTTCCATGCGTGTGGTGCGCCGTGCACCGCTGCCGCTGAAGCATCAGCGTTGTGCACATTTGACAAGTGCGCGACGGCCATTGAAGCATTTTCCCGCTGCATCCCGCCCTCCCCCCCCACCCTTCCGCCCAGATCACCCGGAAAAAAGGGCTCTTCCGGGCGACTGAGGTGGTGGCCAAGGCCCTCGTGCCCCTGGCGCCGCTCATGCAGTCGTGCTCCATGGAGATCGCCGCGCCGCTAGTCAACGACGCGCGGCGGGAGATCGGGGGTTACCTGGATGTACGTACTGGGAGGGGCGATCACATGCTATATGGTAACTTTTGAGGGCAATTGATGATGCTAGCTTCTTCGTGCGGATCAGCTTCAGTTTGCACGCGCTGCCAGGCATGTGATGTGCTTGCTGTGTGTGCTTCCGTGATGTGCAGGTGCTTATACGTGAGCCCAAGTGGTTCGGTCGGTGGCAGACAGTCTGTTGATGTTCCCGTGTACGTTCTCGTGGCGCTGCACGCAACAGCCCACTCCCGCGATCTGTGCGGAAGAGCTGCGTACGCGCACAATGTACACCCGCTCGTACACTGCCACAGCGCTCTGCATGCATACCTACATACCCATGCGCGACCCCCCTCCCTCGCCCCCCCCTCCCTCGTCGCAGGTGGAGCTGCGCATGCGCGTCCCGCTGGGAGGCAGCGAGGTGGTCGTCGTCGAAGAAAAAGGCCTGCTCTTAGGCGAGTGGCCCGCCATTGTCAACGGCGGCACCCCGCTCGCCCCTGCCGCCGCCCCCTTCTCCCCCCCCACGCCGCTGCCCCCCATCGCCGCCACCGCCGCCGCGCCGCAGTTCGTGACGCCGACGCAGCGCGCCGGCGCCGGCGGCAGCGCCGCTAAGCCGGCGACGCCTGCGTCGCGGCTGTCGACGCCCGGCGCGACGCCTACCGCGGCGGCGGCGGCGGCAGCATCGGGCGGCAAGGCTGCAGCGGGCGGCCCCGACTTTTCCATGCTGACGCCGCTGGAGATGAGCGACCCGCTCGACCCCGCGCACATGGCCAGCAACAACGTGCTGGAGGACGAGATCGCGGCGGCGGCGGTGGCGGCGGGCGCGGACCCCGTCGCCGCGGCGCGGCGCATGGGGCTCGAGCTCAAGCTGCGGTGCCTCGAGGGCGCCGTCGCGGGCGGCGAGCTGACGCTGCGCGACTACTGTAACATGGTCGCGGAGCGCGCGGCGCGCGACAGGGTGCTCGCGCTGTGGCTCATGCGCGGCGGGCGCGCCGCGGAGGCGAAGCGCGTCGCGCGGCGCGTGCGCCTCATGGAGGACGAGCTCGCGGGCGTCCCCGAGGAGGAGCGCGGATAGCGGCGCGCATATAGACGGTTGTCGCGCGCGCCGCCGTTGCCGCCGCGCCTGGATGTTAATAAATGTACACGTCGAGGGTGGTCGTTGAGTGGAGTGCTCTTGGTGTGGGTGCTGCGCTGCTGGTGCATGTGTGCGGGCGCAGCGGCGCCTGCGCAGCTGTGGAAGTGGAGTTGATGTGTTGTTGCGTGCTGAGGGGCGCGGAAAGTGCTCTGCTGCAGCGCATGCGCTTGTGGCAGCGTGCAATGTGTTGAATGTACTGAGCTACACTCGAAGAGTAATGCGTTCGGCAGACGGTGCACTGATTCAAGGTGAGATGCATGGTACGCCTCAACTGCACACTGCAGATTGATCTAGGTGCTGTCTTGCCAGTTGTCATGCAAGTTCTGGCGGCTGGTGTTTTGGTGATGACGCTTGCTTGACATTGAAGCTGCACCTTTCCCAATGCATGGGTGGAGGCTCTGGAGACGAGCGCCATTACGTGAAAGTGATTCATGTCGCAGGTGCGCATTTGTGATGGCAGGGCAGCTCCGCGCCAGCTGCTGCTGCCGCTTACGCGCAGTTCAATAGCGGACGAGAATCCCACAGTGCTCGCGAATGTCCACAGCAGCACTTGCATCTGCATTGCAGCATACGGCCATGGACCATGGCGCAGCAGCTTGTGAGCCTGCCTGCTGCTCAGCAGCCTGTTCAACCTCTCATTGGCAACTAAGCACACCAGTGGCTTCTTGAGGCGGATGGCAGCTTCAATGTGTCATTGCAGGCGGCCTATCGCTGGCCCTCGCTCAAGTCTTGCCCTGTTCATTGCAGAGATTCTGATGCGGCATCTTCTGGCACCAAGTCGTAATGTGGCGCTGCTCATGGCATTCAAGCAGTACGCATCAGGCACCATGTCACGAGAATGTACTCGAGTACATGTCCTTGAGTACATCCAGGCCGTTAGTGAGCTCACATGATGCGCACAAAGGCAGTGTCAAGCAGCAACACAACAGTCCATGGCAACACGCGCATCGTGAGACGAATGCGCACATGCGCGTCTATTACGGCCGGGCCCTGGCATATCTACACTTGTGTATTTAGGCAGACGCGCGCGCAGAGGACCGTGCGCGCATCAGGATTGTAATGATATTGTCAGGACTGTGGCGGCGGCTGCCGTGTGCTCTCGCCGAGCCATTTGAGATACGGCGGGTTGCCGTCGAGTATGGGCGTCGTTATCACCTCGCAAACCTGCGCGTTAGGAGCACGTGCGAGTCAACGTCCAAGGCAGGGTTGATGGTGTGGGGCTCTGGGTCACTTACTGCCGCTGAATGTCTCAAACAGTACTGGGTACAAGCTGGTGACAATCTTGAGAGCCTCATCTCAGACCGAATGAGATAATGTGTCGCTTTCTACAACTAGATGTCGCCGGAGCAAACAATGAATGCCTTAATATATGATACTCTGTTGACCTCTTCTAGCCGGTATCTACTGAACGCACACTGCAGTTCATATGTATGTCTGCACAGCGGCAAGGGCGCCTGCATCGCCAATGACGCCGGCAGCCATGCAGCTGCGGCCTCAGCGCCAAGTACCGCAAGAACAAGCACACTGATCCTGTCCTACGCTCTGAGCCGCAGCACGGCGAGCACTGACACATGTGACAACCAGCATTGCTCAACAGCCTCGGCGGCACCCACGCTCACCTCGTAGGGGTGGTTCTTCACCACAAACTCGGACAGCTCCTTCACCAGCGCCGTTCTGCAGAACAGCGGGGGGGAGATGTTAGAGTTCACCCGCATTCACGCAGCGGCGCGTGACAGCCACCACTTGTGACATATTGCGCGCGACGCTGCAATGTTGTCGTGTGAGTTGGGCGTGACACTGCACTGTCGTCCAGCCTGGCCGACCGCGCCGCTGCAGGTTTGGCGCCTACTTGGAGGCATTGCCACCCGCTGTCGCACAACGCAAACCAGCGTCGGCAGCAGCTTGACTGAGAGGACGCGCTGAAGTCTCGCACCAGGTTGCGCACGCGGAGGCGCCTGGCACTGCCGACACGTGACTTCGACTCTTTTAAGATGCACAGACGTGCCTTATTCAAGTTGTGCTCCTTCCAGCTGCACGCACGCATGGTGATGACGGTGCTTGAGGCCTTGAGATCATGCAGCGTTGTGAAGTGCCACCTCTGGTAGGTCGCCGCAGTGAAGTCGAAGCGCAGGGGCAGCGTGTACTGGACTGACCCAAGCCCTAATCCTAACACAGCTCTTCTGCACGGACTGCTACAGTTATGCTCGCTCGCAACCAATCACGTGTGAGCATTGACTTTGAAGCCACGATGATTGCTGGCGCCCGTGCTCTGGTAGAGTGTACGTGAGTTTAACAGCTGTGTCTGAAAGCTGAGTTCACCCTTGCGACAGGACCGGAGCGTCGCCACCCACCGTGTCTTGCACATCATGAGCACCTCCTCGTCCTGGCACGGGCAGGGCAGACAAGGGCGACCGGAGTGTCGTGTGCATCAGGTGGCGGGCCCGAAGCGCATGGGACGTGTGGTGCATTGTGGCAGGTAGACACGCTTGTGAAGCGCATCAGCATATGGGGTAAGACTTTGATACTGACGCCAGTGGGCAACACGGCCGACCGCGCCGTGTGCTGCTGCGCAGACATGAACCAGCGAGTGCAGCGAGATCCATGACGGGGGTCCTGACCCTGCAGAGCACTGGACAAATGTGCTATGCATGCCGCCTGCCGCCACGACATGCTCATCAGCACCGCACATCAGGTCTGGCGTTCCCCTCGCTGCGACGCCACCAGCACTGACGCCACCTGCACCGCGCTGTCACCGCAGCCACGTCTTTCAACAGCCCGGCTCACGTGGCTCGTGGCTCACTTCTCTCTCCAGATATGCACATGGCACATGGCGTCACGCGCACCCTCCTGATAGGCTGCTCTTGCAACTCGCGCCCCTCTCCACAAAGCACAACAGATCAGACAGCGCGCACAGCAACTGTCGCAACATAGAAGCCCCGTGTGCTCCGCCTTGGCAAATTTGTGTGCAGCCAGTGCACGCCTCGCCTCGCACATTCTAGAACCGCTCAACGCCAGCCAGCGGTGCCCAAACGGGCTGCTCTAACCAACACTTGTGCCAACGCCCCCCCCCCCCCCCCCCTTGAACCATCAACTTCAGTGCCCACCTCTTGCAGCTCCCCCTTCCAGACGTACACGGAGCTGACGGCGGGGACGATGTTCACGCACGCGGCGAGCCGCTCGCGCACCAGCTTGCCGGCGAGCTCCCGCGCGTGCGCAGCGGTGGGGCTGGTGATGTACGCCACGGAGAACGCTGATGACGGCGGAGTTGCCGTCGCAAGCGTGCTGGCTCTGCGCAGGAGCAGGCCGCCCGCGAGCGCGCCCGCCGCCGCGAGGGCGCCGCCGAGGCGCGTGAGCATGAGCGCCGACGCCATGTCGCTGCGCATTGGGGTTAGGGTTGGAGGGGGGTTAGGGGTAGGGCTTGGCTGATGTGCGCGGCACGAGCGGCAAGCGGATGGTGTGCTGCAGGTTTGAGCCGTGTGACTGTCTGATGCTGCGCTTGTGCTTGCGGGCATATCGAGCGCGGAGTCCATTCCGGTGTGGAAGCAATACGCACGCCCTTGCCGCCTTCTCGGGGCCGTGACATGTGCGTTGACAACATGGTGCTGCATGTTGTGATGGCTGCCAGCTTGCGATGCGAGCGTCGCGTGGCGTGCTGTGCTCTTTCTGAGCGTTACGGAGGCGCATGAGACGGCTCCCTTACTCATTCATGGGAGAGCGCATGATGGTGGCATCACCAACAGAATTGCCTGTAGCCTTGCGCAGACGCGGCTGCGAGACCTTGTGATCACCAGCGGTATTGCCTGCAAGCCTTCCGAAGCTGCGTATGCGAGACCTTGGGGATAACCTCATCCCCAAAGCTGCTTTTGCTCAAACGCCATGAACATCTAGCTTGCAGGGATGTGCGCACTGCCATGAACTTGGATTTGATGAAGGAGGTGGAGCAAACCGTGCTGCAATACGGTCTCGGTCGATCCTCTTGGAACAGCTGACAGATGCGCACCAATAACGATTGCCGGCTACATCAAGGACGGCCACCACCTGTACCTGGCGTGCCGACAAGTAGCTGAGCATATGGGGATTGACAGCAGACTTTCATCGCATCGCAGAAAAGCAGGCCTAGTCATGCTGTAATTGCAGGAGCGCGCGCTTTGCTGCTCATGAGACAGCGAGGATGGTTACGGTACAAGACTTCAGCGTACCTGAAGTGCTTCTATCCCCGGCGTGCGGCACACAGAAGCTTGAGAATAGTATCAACTGTTGAAGTAGGCGAGTCGCCGACTCAGGTCTCCTTTTTTTCAAGGGCTGCATGATATACATCCATCATGCAACTGGCTCACAGCAAATCATTCGCAAGCAGACCAAAGATGCATACACTGCAGCACAGACACAGGCGAAGCAAGGGAAGGCAGTGCACCACCAGCATTCGGGAACTGTGCCAAACTTCGTGCCTTTGAGACGAGACGTACATAGGACGCGTTAACTTTCATGAAACAACATGCAAGTCCACAATGACGACACAGCATCACGTGGCAGCTTTTGCTACCAAATACGCTATCAATGAGTCCACAGCGGCATGCAGCGCAGCACTGTGTGGCGCCTCAGCCGGGCCAGCCTTTGCTCCTCCACCGGTACCATCAGAGGGCTTTTCACTCATCCCAAATCTTGCAGCAGCAGCAGCGGCCGTTTCGCCTGACGCATCTGACGGCGCGGGGGCGCCAGCAAGGGCAGCACTACTACCCTCATCTCTCCCCCCAGAATTTGGTGTTGGCTCGGGTGCTGGCCTGAAGGCCATCGCTGCTAGCGTCTTGGTGGCAAAGAGCTCGCTGAGCGGTTTGCTGGCGTTAGGCAGTACCAGCAAAGGCACGCCTGAAGAGGAAGCAGGTGCATGCAGTTTATTCAGTAAGTTGAAGCACAGCGCTTGCAGGTCAAGTCCAAGGCTGCCAGCCTCGACAACGCCAAAAGATGAAATTGGCAGTCAGTGCGGTGTGCGCTCGAGCATATGCGCCAGAGGTACGCGGAAGCGCAGTCACCGACAGCCTGCTAGACCCTGCATCTGCTGCGCGTTCCGACTGCGCAGAGTCCGACGCACATGTCTTCTGCATGAAGGTGTTGCCTCACTGATGCTCCATGGCACCACTAGGCCGGGCGTACAAGCCATCAAAGCGTTGTCAAACTCAGGCTGGTGTCATGTTGTGCAGAGCGTTATCGAAGTCAGGCCGGCATCATGTTGTGCAGCACCAGCACAAAAACCCATGGGCACGCCACATCTGGACGAAGCATGAATGCAGGAACCGGGCCATGAACCTGGCAGCCCCGTGTGCCACGATGTGATGAAATTGGAAGAGACCGTGGACCACCACCTGACAGGATGCGCGTCCACAAGACACTTTTGCTGACATACCTCACTCACTCGACTCACGAGGCCGCCCGTCAACCACTCTGTCACCACCTCAGACTGAATTTGGCTGCATAGAGCCCGCCGCGCCGCGGTGCTGCCGCCCCGCACCTATTAAGCACAGTAGCGAGAGATCGAGCGCGACTCACATTTGGTGCGCGCCATACGCGCGACGTGCTCCACCAGATGCGGTGCCTTGACGTCGCGCACGGAGAGCAGCACCACTCTCACGCGGCACTGCTCAGCAGCAGCGGCTGCTGCTGCCGGCGCGCCCGCCGGCGCCGCGCTCCTTTCCAGTGCGCGAATGACCTCGTTCATTCCCAGCAGCAGCCGCGGGCGCGCCTCGCGCTTGGTGGCGACTGCAAATTAATAGGTTGTGCATGATAAATGAGGCGGGGGTGATGCGGTGCTGCTATAGTCACAACAGGGGAGTTTGAGCTTCGTGTTAAGGGGGGCCATAAGCTGCTGGCAGCGTGGGCACGCTGCTGCGGTTGCTGGCGAGGGCTCCGCAGTAGTCGTGCTCTGTGCCGCGCTCTGCCACACGCGCAAGCATGCACGACAGCTGTTCAGCACTGACAAATTGATTGAGTGTGTCTGCTAGCGCTCTGCATGTGTGCGCCCAGCATGAAATGACACCGGCCAGTGTCACTCAGCCTCTGCTGTGAAGGATTGCTGCGCAGGGATGTCCAAGGATGGTGCTCCTCCACTCGGAATGCAAAACACCGCTTCTGTTACACGCTGCAGCAGGCACAAAGTTAATGTCTCGGTGTAAACATATAACTTCTGCCCTTACAGCATGGCAGCAGGAGCAGCCACGAGGTCGACGTCTGTATTTGTTGCCTGATTGCCGAGCATCGCAACGTGCGATGCTGTGCAAGGCAGCTTGCTGGTCACAAACTGCGCCGCAGAATTGTATCAGAGTAACAAGCAACAAACTGCGACATCAATGCACCTGACAACATGTACCACAGCAGAAGGAGAATAGCAGTCAATACTCACCATCTTTCATGTATGGCTTCACCAATTCCTTCTCGATACGGCTCATCAAAATGTCCCTCTCCTCCCCCCGGATGGGCACCACCTGTTGTCTTGGTCTGAGCAGTGGCTTCAACGCTTTGGTGCTGCCAGGCGGTCTGCACGCGCGTAAGCAAGACAGCGCGCTTATGAGCACTGGAAGTCGAATGAGGCATAGCCAAGGAGGTATAGTGCTGCAGCATTGGCGCACGTCGTGATGAAGCTTTGATGTCAGACCTACCGTTTGCGTTGCAGAGGCTTTGGTGGCGCCATGGTGTTCGCTGTGTGCCGCAACAAGGAGATCTCAACAAAACCATCTTCAAGTTCAAGTTCAGCTTGAAGTTCATCAGGCCCACGTTGAAGTTCGGACATCCTGGCAGAATTTTTTCAGGCCAGTAAGATATTCATCAGGTGAGATAATCATGAAGCGAAAACTGCAGTTCATGCATATCTGTCTGAAAACCATGCATAGCAGCATACCTCAAAATTCTCGTGCTGCACACGCTGGTTGACACAGGTATTAACGGTGCGAAACATGGCCGGAATTCTTTGTTCCGCCAACGTCAATCATGCACAGGCGCACCGCGCAGTGCCCCTTTGCGTGCTCGGCCCGTTGGTACATCTTGCCCCTGACACAAACTTTCTGAGAGCAGTCTGCCATACTCTGTGTGAACTTGACGACTCCCCGGCAGTGGCAGCTCTGTACAGCGTCCCTGCTGCTGCAGACACTGACGCTGCTGCGGCCCCCCACGCGTTGGCACCATGGATCAACAGCCACGCGCCGGCGGGGCGGATCGCCTTAGCCAGTGACGCGTAGTTGACTCGTGGCTGAGGCGACCGCTGCTGCCTTTGCGCTGGATGCCAAATTCGTGTTGAAGTACTCCACGCGTTGACTGTGCAGGCCCAATGCACGTTCATGGCATCTGGGTTGCCAGTTCTGAGGTGTGCTTCGCATCCAAGCCCACGACGCCGGTCGCCGCCTGGCTCCTGTTGGCAGCACCGCAGTCACATCAGCATGCGCGGTTGTGTGTCACTGTGGCGGCTGCCGGGTGCTGGAGCGCCGCTGACAGGGACACGAAATGTAATGGCTGTGTTCATCGAGAGCAGCCCCCAGTTGCACCTGCTGTGCACGCCAACACAGCTGGCACCATCGCTTGCGCCAGCGCCACGTGCAGTCATGAGCATGCTGCTGCTGAGGGGAAGTCTGCTGGCGCCAACCCTGCTGCCTTGATTCCCGCCACTTGTGACATTCGCCTATGTACGCAGTAAAGCAATGCCACGACTCCGAGCGCGCCGAGGCAGTGCTCCGCATCAGAACCCACCGCATGGCAATGATCCACTACGGCGCCCTCACGCACGGCGCCGCCGAGCCAATCTCCACCTCGCAGCCCGCAGCGAGCGCGGCGCCTTCGCCGCCGCTGCTCTCGTGCGCGGCAGCAGCGGCGGCGGCAGCGGCGCCGGCAGCAGCGGAGGCGGTGGCGGCGGCGCCCCCGGCGCCGACCTCGCGCGGCTCGTGGCACGCCACGTACAGCAGCGGCGCCAGCGCCGTCGCCTGCAGCGCCGCCGTCGCGGCAAAGTTGGCGAGCATGCCGCAGCGCTCGACGAGCAGGCCGCCCACGATGGCGCTGCCGCTCCAGCCCGCGGTGCTGACGGACTCGAGGGCGCTCCAGCGCGCGCGCTGCGCCGGCGGCACCTGCGCGGCAGCAGCGGCGGCCGTCGGGCACGCGCACGTGAGCACTACGTACGGCCGCCGCGTGACGGCGCGCAAGCTGTCGCGGTACGGCGGCTCTGGCAGTGGGGTACATGGTGTGTTGACGGTGCAGCAACGCTCCACTGTTGCGCGCTGCATGCGTGCTGCTGGTGCGATGGCTGCCGGCGCAGGCTGAGGGGTGACACTTGGCAGCACGTCGGCGCGGCGCAAGCATGTCACAGCGCTCGACAGCTCACGCAACCGCCATTCAGCACGGCGGTCTGATGCTATGGCACACATCGATCGCGAACAGAAGCGATCACAACGTGCGTGCGCCTCCCGCGGCGCGCTGCAGTCAGTGACAGTGTGCCAGCGCTCAACACAGCGCGGCGGAGCACTCACCGTGTCCATAATGATGCTGCGCGTGAGCGGCTTGCTGCAGTTCATGAGCGCCGTGCGCACAAGGTACACCAGGATCAGCGCGGCGACCTGGGCGCTGCTCTGAGCGCTGCTGCCGCCGCTGCCGCGCCGCATGCCGCAGATCAGCACGAGCAGGGAGATGCCCACCACCTGCGGCGACGTAGCGCTGTCACGGGCACATAAGCGAAGACGCTGTGCAATGACTGTGCTGCAATGCACTCCACAGACAGCACACAGGCGGCTGCTACGCTGGCGTCGTCAACCTGTAGAGCCGCCAAGACCCAGTGACGCGCAGGCCAACTGCCAGGGCCAGCCGATCGCGCCGCCAGCCATCGTGGCGCCAAACGCGCAAACTTGCATCGTCTCCACCGTACATGCATGCGAGAGAGACACGTGTCAACGCCACGACCATCACTGCTGCTACAGGCACACGAAACCTTTGCAAGATGAACGCACTAGTCACTTGCCTTGACGCTCACCGTCGTCGCGGCGCGCCCCAGCCGCGGCGCGAGCAGCCGCTGCGCCGCTGTCGCGGCGGCGCTCGTCAGCAGCGGGCTCACCGCGTAGATGGCGCTCACCGCGACGGGCGGCAGGCCCACGTCGCTCATGAAGAAGATGGGGAAGAAACGTATACTCATTCCGCTCGCGAGGCCACTCATCACGTCCGACAGCGCCACCGCCGCGGGCACCGCGATGCCGCCCCCGCCGCCGCCGCCGCAGCGCAACGGCGCGGCGCCCTTGTTGGCGCCCCCTGCAAATGCTGCGCTTTTGCTGCCAGGCGTCGAGCGGCGCGCCGGCGGTGCGTCGCCGCCCCCTTCCGCGCCCCCTGCGTTGCTGCCCCCCTCGCAGTCACGCGCTGCATCATGCGCGACGTCCTCCGCCGCATGTGCCGGCAGCAGCGGCTTCGACAGGTCGTCATCGGCGGCCCTGTCAACGCCGGAGGTGATGCTCAGCAGCGGCGGCGGCGGCGGTGCGCGGAATGCAAAGAGCACGACGTTCGGCACCGCGGCCAGGCATACGCCGACCAGGATCACCGCGGCGCAGTCGCGCGTTGTCCACACGTCGCCGAGGAGCACGAAGAGGATGATGGAGACGAGGGGCCCTGCCGCGCTGGACAGCAGGGTCAGCACGTACTTGGCTGAAGGAGCCAGGGGACAAGAGGGGCGTCCGAGAGGGGGAAAGCGGGCAAGCGATGTCAGTCTGAGCTGTTCTGTCGGGGTCCACAAATGGCAGCACTATAACAAATGTCCGTCTATCGATGAAGTCAGCAGCGCCACGGTGCAAGTTGTGTGCCGGCCACACACGTCACTGCAGCGCAATACACAGAGGGACCTGCCAGCGGTTCGTCGCACGCCACACAGGACACTCCACGCGCAGAGCGTACGCCAGCCCCGCACAGACGACCCAGCAGCGCAGCGCACGGGCCGACCTGTGCGCACACTACAATCGCTCACCCGTATACACGCCACTGCGCTGCCCGCACGGCACGCAGTCTGCAAACAGCGCCTCCACGCCCGGGTCCGCCACCGCCCACGTGACGCCCCACGCAGCCATTGCGCAGCACAGCACGGCGAAGGGGCCGCCGCCGCTGCCGCTGCCGCTGTCGCCGCTGCCGCCAGCATCGCGGCTCTCGGCGTACGCAACGGCGGCAGCCGTCGCGGCGACGCTGAGGAGGCCCGCCGCGCCGCCGACGCGCAGCGCGTGCACGCGGCCGCGCTTGTCGCTGACGAGCGCGCCCAGCGGCGCGGCGAGCGCCTGAGCTGCGCGTACGTAGAGAGGATGAGGGCGTGGAGGGGCGGGCGGGGTAACATGGATTAGAGCGTGCGGTGCACCGTCTGGGATGATGGCGGTGGCGGCAGCAGCACCAGTGCAAGAAAAGAAATAGAGTATGAGAGTGTGAAGGGGGGGGTGGGGGCAGGGGGCAATGTTGTTGAGCGCTGTTGCGCCTGCCAATTGCGCAGTCAGCAAATAGCCCTAAGCGCAGTCAGCAAACAGCCCTAAGGGTGATCCTGGTCCTGGCCTCGGCTTCAGGAGTGAGCTCGCGCTCAGATGTCTGCTGCAGTGGCCAACACGTGAGTCAGCTGGGAGACATACGCAATGAGGCGCTCGAGTGGGCTTGTCGTGCACAAACCTGTCCGTAATGGTTGTGCTGGTGCCCTGCATGCCCGTCATGGAGCCCACACGCATCTTGCGCTGTCAGCACCGCGGCCACTACATGTTCTGTACACTTGACATGAAATGCATGCACCGCCTCCTGCGAAGTGATGTGCGTCAACTGCCAGGCGAAATCACACTTTGGCGCATTAGCAATGCAACTATGGTGCACAATGACTAGACAAGTACGCGTGCGTCGCATGACCTACGCGTGCGTCCAATGCAGACCTGTCGTTCAGCCATGTCCTCATGTCACCGGCAACAAGTGTGCTCCTCAGCACAATTTTTATGAGGCACACCTACATTGACATTAATCGTCAAACTTCATTTGCAGGTCTGCGCGCATGGACTGCGTACCCGTGCCCTGTATGCCCGTCACGTAGCCCACACGCGCCTCGGACCCCGTCAGCAAGTAGATGTACGTGCTCATAACCGTCGCACTCCACAGCGAGCGGCACATGCCCGCCAGGAAGCTGTACGCGAACACAAGCCGCACGTTGCGCGACCGACCCTCCCACATGGCTCGCTACTGCGTGGCGTTGGCGAAGGCAGCATCGCATCGTGCGTTAGGCATGTAAACGATTGGCAGAGCTGTCCTGAAGCATGCAAGGTACTTGTTGTCATGGCATCACCTAGGCAATTACAAAAGTGAGTGCACCATGGTGTTGAGCGCGTTGGATGTGCGTGTAGCTCGCCTTGCATAGAACCAGCTCTCCTGTTGTTGCAAGCTGCTGGTCCCAGAATGCTGGTGCCTTTGCCTGACAATCATGAATGAATTATCAGAAACTCGGTATTCTGATGAATGCACCCCAAACAATTGTGTAGTTTGTATCATGAAGCTGACGAAACATGATTGAATACGGCACGTTTCACGAGCACGTCTCTGTAGTCTAACTGTATGTTTTTGGTAATCTGATCTCGCAGGGCGAACTTCCTCTCTGACTTCTTCTTGTCTCAGCACAAACTCGTACCTGTTCTGCCTGCGTTGCCAGGCGAGCTCTACGTCCTTACTCCTTGCTCGTCTCTCCTCTGTTCACCTCAACTTCAACAGCAAAAACTCAAGATCTCCCGACGGTTGAACCGGACACTGAGGGTCATGCAGCCCTGCCACACCACCAAGCACGGCCCACAAGCCGAAGCGTGGCAAGAGCAGCAGCGGCGGTGGCAGGAAGTCGAAGACTCAGACTTCAGTGTTCGGTAGCCTTACACGCGCTTGCTAAGCGCGTCGAAGAGGCCATGATCACCTACTTCGACGCGCTTCGCGAGCGGCGTCGTCCAGCGCGTCAAAAGAGACGATCATGTTTCTTTGATGCGCTTGGCGAGTGAGGCGACCGAACACGGACTCGCCAAGCGCGTCGAAGTAGATGATCATCATCTTCTTCGAAGCGCTCGGCCAGCGCGTGAGACTACTTACCGAACACTAAAGTCTAAGTCTTCGCCTTCTTGCCACTGCCGCTGCTGCTCTTGCCAAGCTTTGACTTGTGGGCCCTGCTACAAGTTGCCAAGGTGCCGACGGGCCAAACGCATTGCCGGTGGGCTTGACGGAAAAGAGAGTCATGCTGGTCAGTACTGATATTGAGAGAGGAGTGTTGTGCGAGTGCAAGCGCAGCGTGCCAAGTGCGATTGTGCAAGTGTGAATTGCGCTTGCTAGTTGGCAGATGCAGCGGCCAGCAGACACACTACCGCAGCTTTGAAGTGCTAACAAGCTGCTCATATGTTTACGTGTAGCTGCCCCATGATGCTCTTGGCGGGCACACAGATACACCAGCGCAGTACGCACTTGCCAATGCCCAGCGTCTGCAATGCCATTTGCTGCACGGTACCGTCAGTGTGTCTTCGCTGATTCAAATCCACTGCGCAGTGCGCGTGCACTTTCCAAAGCCTGATTGGGCTGTTCCGCGAATTACCCATTTTGATTCTGATACGGTCAACAACTCGAAAACAAAGCAAAGATGGTGATTCAAGAAGTCGGCGCACACGACACGCGATGCCCCTGCGACTGCAAGGCTGATGCCTTGACAGTGTCCATGGGCTGTCACAAAAGGACTGCCACAAATGCAATGGCGCTAGCGTACACGGCACACCGCTCCCTTTGATGAAGCTCGACCAACTCCATGCGGAGCATCCCGGCTGATCCTGCCCCCCCCCCCCCCCCATGTACCTACAGTATACTGCCTTCTGTAAGTAATGGGGGATGTGCTTATTTTGTGTGCAAGCCCCTCGCACTGAGATGCAGCACCAGCAAGCCGCAGTGGCTTCCACAGCCGATGTCAGCGTGCACTTATGTCACATCATCACCCAGCCAAAGCCATCGCGACTTGATGCTCTCGTGCCACTGTTGAAATGTCCGTTGAAGACAGGCTGGCATACATGGATTATGTATTACTTAGTGCATAAAGTAGAGATCAGCTCGCCACCTATCCATGTCTCATCGTGTGAGGGTTGTACTGACTTTGGGTCTGTTGCGCAATGTGATATTTCGTGGTGATGATCATGCACCCGTTTCAGCGACGTGGGCCTGCACAACACTGCTGGAAGTAAGTCCATTGTGATGCTGCGATTAACTCTGCGCAATTCAGCGCAATGCAGTTGTTCGCTTGTTGCTGCTGCTGCTGCTGCGAGGCAACTGTAGGATGGTCATTTAGCCACGTTCTGCCACGCACCTTCAAGTTGACGTTGTGGCATAGACTGTGTGTATGCTCCAAACTTCAAGTACCCACTTCAACCCGCCATCGCAGGGCCTACTTTTTGGGCTCACTTTGTTTTGAATTGGGGCAGCGTGGAGTGGCTGCGCTAGGCGTCATGCAAGCAATACTATCAGGCGTGCGGTGCTGTGCATTCTTGCAACGGCAGCAGTACCAAGGAGGTGGTGAGTCTGTTGTAAGCCTGCACGTTTAGTTGACAGAGGTCGCGCATAGAGTACTACACCACGCATGGCTGTAGGAACAGCTACTGTGCTCACTTGCAGCTACACTGCGATGCTGCTGGTCTCTTCGTCCTGCAGTGCTCTCCACCTTGCTGGGCGGAGTGAGGACTGCCACCAAGAAGGCAGGGGGGTCCTCCTGCAATGGCCGGGACTCCATAGGCCGCAGACTGGGCCTCAAGAAGATCGGGGGACAGGCCGTCATAGGCGGCAACATCATCATACGCCAGAGGGGACAGCGCTACCGTCCAGGCGCGGGGGTGGGCATGGGCAAGGACCACACGCTGTACGCGCTGGGGCAGGGGCGAGTGCGGTTCGACTTGGACAACAAGAAGAGACAGGTGGTCAGTGTGGAGACCGAGGAGCGGTGGCTGCAGCGCTGCAAGGAGCACCTGGCGGCGACGGCGGCGCGGCGTGTAGCGGCGGAAGCCCTCAGGCTCGAACGCATCGCGCAGGGGTGGGAGAAAGCAGCTGCATAGCCTCGGTCGTAGACAATCGGTCAAGTAAACACAGGCGCAAATATATGGTGTGTGCGGAGCTTTACCGGTGTGCGAGTCTGCTGCATGCCAGCAGCACCTGGCCTGCCAACTTTCATGACGATGCATGGTGATTATGGAGAATATGAGTCATATTATTGACGTGCAAATCTTGTACCTCGCATAGATGCCGTGTCTGCTCATGTGAGGAGCATGGAGGGCCTTGCTGTGTGGTACAGTGCCATTTGAGTTTTGACTGTTGTGCCTGTAGGGCTGTCAGATGTCTACGAGGGCCGGATATTGAGCATGCTCTGCTCCGCTTGGAAGGTGAGCGGCTCCGATGTCCCGGGCTGCAGTATGTAGCCAGTGGCAGAGGTGGGAAAGCAACTCTTCTTCCCACACTGGAGCAGCTTCTCGACCGCCGCATCAGCTTCTGCGATGTCCTGCGCTTCAATGGTCTCATGCCCAGACACCGCAGCGCGTCGGTGCTGTCTGGTGCTGTCAATGCCCGCTTCTGGCACAGCGTCGGGCGCTTTGGGCACAGACTATGCGCATTATCGCAAGCAAGACTCCAACTGCTTTCAGAAAGCATGGCAAGCCAACAATGATTGCAGGTTCGTGGTGTCTAGGCACTGCTCACATTTCAAGAGTCAGGCGCGTGCGCGTGCGCTTCACAAATTGTGAACCAAAGAAGTCCCTGAGTGCAAATCATGCAGCCAAGGCTGCCCAGGCATCACCTACATAGTTGACTGCAGCAGCACTGCTGCGTCAGCAAGAGTGCCTGTGTGTCTACCTAATCGGATGGCATCCGGTCTGATGTATTCCCCATCTGCAAGCCATCGCCTGGTCAGGACCGCACGTCAGTACATGAACATGACCGCTTCTAGCTGTTGTGCTTCTCACACAGCACTTGCAGCAACAAGCAGGGAGCATGGTGCTGCACTGCTGCACAGCCTCTGAGCAGCATAGGGTTAGGGGCGGGCGACGCTGAAATCACCAACGTCGAAACGAGCAAGGCATGCACTATGTCATCATTGCTCATGCTATTAATCACTGAAGCGCCAACCACATGTGGTGCGCAGCAGCCCTGCAAGGCTGTGGGTTTAAGTGACTCCAATTCCTTAAGTGTCGTAACTTGCGACCTGAAATCATGGGGGTTCACCTCAGAGGAGCACGCATTTGCACGACCGACATACCGCCATAATGCCAAGGTAGCACCGCTGCAGTGCTGTCCGCCGAATGGCCGACAGGAGTGCGACTCAGATGCTAATTGAACCTACTCTCGGCCACCGCCGAAAAACGTAAATGAGAATTGGGGACGTGGTAGCAGCAAACCAGCACGCCTGATCGCTGCCAGCTGCACACCACGCCTTGCACGACCGCACGCTCAAACACGCCAGCGGGTCCCGTTGGCGACAGCGGCGCGGACGCCAGCTGCGCTGCAGACCCGCAGCACAGCTCAGCACCCTGCGCGCCGCATCAGCACGCGCCGTTGCATCATGCTACGGATTAGTATGATCGCTGTGCCACCGCAGCAGCAGCTGCTGATAGCACGTTCTGATAAACGGCCATTTGGCGCTGCCCGTGCCGCCGTCCGTCCTCAGCACCGTTCTTCACGACCGCTGCGCCGCTGCCTCTAGGTGCACCAACAGCAGCAGCGCCGCCCGCGGCCAGCACCGAGCTCAACTGCGAGTACAGAGGCCGTCAGCGCCGTCACACGCTCCCCTCGACGCACATCGCAAAGCCTCTTTTGCGAACGCCGTCACTCTACGAGACCGCCGCCGCCGCCGCCTCATGATGCGACGGCGCAGTTGGTGGTCGCATGAGATCCACTAAAGCAACCTGTCCACGAGCCACGGCCGCCATCCGCAACTCTGGCGCCGCTGCTGCAGCGGCCACTGGGCCCACATCACAGACCAGTGTATTGCAACGGGCCGCCATTGTGACGGCGCCACAAGCACTGCGCGGCAGCGTCGCGTCTAGAGCCCGACGCTGCTGCTGCGCCGCGCGCCGCCGACGCTGCCGCGGCGCGCCGCGGCCGCGGCCGCGGCGGCGTCCGCGTTGGTCGCGTTCTTGGCGAGAACGCGGTGCGTCTCCGCGTCCACGAGCAGCGCGGCGTTGCCGGGGCGGCTGAAGGTGAGGATGAGGCAGCCCTCCGTCTGCGACGCGAAGCCCGCCTCGCAGTACGCAAAGTAGTAGTGCCAGCAGCGCGCGAAGACGGCGTCGAAGCCGCGCGCGCGCAGCGCGGGGAGCGCGTCGGTGAAGCGGCAGCGCCACTCGCGCAGCGTCTCGGCGTAGTGCACGCCAATGTTCTCGTAGCCCTCGAGGGAGAGGCGCGAGTGCGAGGCCATGGCGTCCATGAGCGCCGTGAGGCTCGGGCAGCAGCTGCGCGCGGCGGGAAAGGCGCGGGGGGGGGGAGGGGGGGTATGTAAGTAAGTGAGCGCGACGGCGTATTGTGCGTAAGTTAGTGTGGGGCTTGCCTGCATAGAACACTGTCCTGTGCATAGAGGGAAAACTTTGACTATGTGTGCCGTGCACTGACGAGGAAGCGACTGCTACCTTAAGCTCATGAAGATGATACCCTCTGCCTGCTAGAGAGAGGCTGCTGCTGATAGTGCGTGTTTTCCCCCCGGCGCAACACAGAAATGCTGCACCGCACAGCATACGCCCCTTTTGAAGCTGTCACAAGGCTTTCAGGCGAGCGCTGGAACAAGTGCAGCAGTTTCTATGTTTTTTCCCATACTGTAGCACGCATGGCCATGCGGCGCAAGTCACTTGCCTGCCAGGGAAAATGATGGTGTTGATGAAGTCCGTGCTGCGAAGGTACTCTTTGTAGCGGCTCTCCGGCGTGGTGATGGCCTGCACACCACAGGCACAAGCACATACAAAAAGGACGGTTGAAGACCCAGGAAGGCCAGCAAAGATCAAGACAGCCTGGCGCAGGCAAAATCACACAAGGACGCCTCAGAGACCTTTCAGCATGCAGATTGCAAGCTGCACTTGAGTCGTGCACATTTGAAGTACAAGTGTATTGAGTTTCCTCTTAATGCGAGACGACGACCAGATAAGTGTACAGCATCGATGCTCTGACTGTTGAAGTGCAGTGCGTTTTGCGTCCAGCTTCGCTTTTGATGGGGCACCAGCTCGTGGCAGGCAGAACATCGCCAACCCACTAGAGGCAATATCAACACATGCGAGGCTCTGAACGACGAGGCAGCGGTTCATGGCAGTACGATGTCGCCGGCCCCCTATTCAGACTGCACATTTATTCCAGCTCCGCAGCGGCGGGCAGGTGAATTCGACCTGAAAGTACCCATTCTTGAAGATGAAAGAAGGCAACATCGGAGTTGAGGTTGAGAGCAGCAGCAGCGCTCACCTCCATGACAAACACGCCGCCCGGCGCGAGCAGCGCCTCCACCGCGGCAAAGTAGCTCGGCAGGTAGTTGTGCCCGACGGCCTCTATCATCTCGCACGAGATAATGCGGTCAAACTCGCCACGGTGCTGCCGCGCAAAGACCCTGTCGTGGGAGAGCGGCAACGTCAGACAGCGGTTACATTTGAGCGCAACTGCCGCTAGTATCGCACATCAGCGGGCGACCCTGTCACGGGAGAACGGCGCCACCGAAGCGGAGCGCAAGCGGCTGTTACTCGACGAGCAACCGGTACGGGACACATGTGCCGATGCACAAACGTTCTCGTTGCTGAGCCCGCCCGAGGTGCTTCACAGCGGGTAGTCGTCACGTGCCAAGTGCCACGTGGTCGACGCGTGGTCGACACGCCGCTGCTTGAGCATGCGCGAACGCTCGTGCGGCTGCTTCCTCACACCCCAGCGCACAACGCAAAGCTGTTTACAAGGGCTGCCGATCACACTGTTGTTGGTAGTATGATCTGCGGCCTCTGTTCGCCCATTTCCGACGGCGCTGTTGCCCTGTGCCTGCCGCCGAAGGAGGCTGGACGCGACGTGCGCGCTGCACAGCGAGCGCCCTCTGCCGCAACGCCAGCGCGTGAACATTCACACGTTCAAGGCCCACAGCGCCTGCAGTGCACGTGCCGCCGCTGCCTCTGCAGCTTCAACAAACTCCTACTCCACCTGTAGTCGATGAGCTCGGAGGTGATGCGGTGCTCGCCAAGCCTGCGACTGCGTTCTGCTCAGCTCTGAGTGCACGCATGTGAAACACCTGAAGCCTACACAGTCTGCTGGATGCGCGCTGCCGCCTTTCGCGCCTCTGACGGCCCATTCTTCGCCCCCACCTGTAGTCAACGAGCTCAAAGGTGGCGACGTGCTTGAGAAGCCAGCGACTGCCTTCTGCTCAGCTCTCAGTGGCGTTTGCGCACGCACGCACAACATTTGTGAACCCGCAGCGCCTGCATCACGCGCGCCGCGGCCTTTCGCAGCTGCCCCGCCTGTAGTGTACCAGCTCGAAGGTGACGAGGTGCTTGGGAAGCCAGTGTCTGACTGCCTTCTGCTCACTTGTCAGCGCACGCATTCACAACATTCGAAACCCACAGCGCCTGCATCACGCGCACCGCCGTCTTTCGCGCCCGCCCCCACCTGTAGTTTGACGAGCTCGATGGTGATGAGGTGCTTGGGCGCCAGTGACCACTGTACCTTCTGCTCAGTGCTCAGCGAATCAATCACCAATGCTTTTTAAAAACCAACGGCCCTCTCTCCGCGCCCCACCTGCAGTCGACGAGCTCCAACATGATGAGGTGCTTGGCAGGCCAGTGACTACCTTTTGCTTCTCAACGAACGGTTTCACGTAATCCGAAACCCACAGCGACTGAATTGCGCGCACAACCCTCCTTCGCGACTGCCCCACCTGCAGTCTACGAGCTCGAAGGTGATGAGGTGATTGAGAAGCCAGTGACTACTGTACATTCTGCTCAGCGCCCAACGGCGCCAGCGCACGCGCGCACAACGTTTTCAAGCCCGCAGCGCCTGCGTTACGCGCACCGCCGCATTTCACCTGTAGTCTACGAGCTCGAAGGTGATGAGGTGCTCGAGGCCGCGCTCGCGCACGCGCGCCTCCGCGAGCGCCTTTTGCTCAGTGCTCAGCGTGATGCCCCAGACGCGGCAGCCGATCGTCTGCGCGGCGCGGATCGCGACGCCGCCCCAGCCGAAGCCGATGTCGAGCAGGGTGTGGTGGCGTTGCACGCGCGCGCGCGCGAGCAGCGTGTCGATCTTGCGAATTTGCGCCTCCTCGAGGGTGCCCCTGGCCGCGCGTGCATGGGGGGAGGGGGCGAGGGGGGGGGGGCGCGGTGAGGAAGCGTTCGACGCAGGAGGTTCCGCGGGGGGCGGGAGACTTCAAAGGTACTTCCTCGGCACTGACGTATCTGCACAGATGTCTGAGTATGAGATGCCCTACTCAGAAGCATGCTGAGGGCAATTGGGTGCGCCTGCGCTGCTGCGCGCAACGCAGCGCGGCTAAACCTCGAGTCCCTGCTTCTGCCTCTCTCTCTCTCCCCTCTCTCCCCGCTTGCTCACTGACGATGCCTGTGCAACATCGTGCACCTCGCACCCCACGCCCCCATGCCCCCTCCCCCCCCCCCCCCCACCCCCGCGCCACTCCGAAACCGCGCCACACAACCCCCCACGCCAGGTGCCCCCGGAACCACACCGCGCTCTCTCCCATGCGCGCACCCCTCACCTAAACATCAGCTCACACTCAACACCAGCTCACACTCCTCACCTGAACACGAGCTCGTACTCCTCGGGCGCCGCGCCCGCCGCCGCCGCCGCCGCCACCACCGCCTCCATGCGCGCGGCGGCGCCGGCGGCGTCGGCGGCGGGCGGCGGGCGCGCGAGCTCGCGGCGCGCGGCGGGCACGGGCGCGAGCGCGGCGTCGTAGATGGCGCTCGAGTACATTAGCGTTTCGGCGTCGAGGAAGGTGGTGAAGAGGTCGTTGGAGAGGTCGTAGTGCGCGTGAATGTTGCTGCGCGAGCCGCTGAGGGAGTTGTCCATGGAGAGGCGGTAGCGCACAAAGTTGAGCTGCGGTGGCGGGGGGTGGGTGGGGGGGAAGTGGGGGAGGGGGGGTCAACGGCGTCGCGCAAAATGTGCGACTGAGCGCGCAGCTACCCTGCTCAAGAACTGAGATGGGGCGGAGCAAGTCATGATGTGTATGTGTGTGACCCAGTGGTCCGCAGCAGCAGCAGCAGCAGCAGCAGCGGCAGCAGCAGCTACGACACGGAGTGCCGTTGCACACCAAGGCGGCGATTGGTCATACATAGTGAAGTGTCCACATCAGGACAGGTTGGCACTGTGTAGGAACCAGCTGCTGCGTGCATTACCGCTGGCGCCACGTTCAACGCCTGCCCCGCGTTGCTGACGACCCCGTCCAACATGCAGGGTGCTGCCATTCTGATGTCTCGACTGCTGACAAAGCGCGTAAAGTCGGAGCAGCGGCCGACACACGGTGCCCAGCGCGCCTCCCCTTGGCAACGGCGCGCTCGACGGACAGCAAGAAAACGGCGGCGCGTGCGCGCCTGTCATGCGCAAGGCTGTCCTATTATACCAGGGTTCATAACGCGTGTGGTAACAGCGCAAGCGCGCACGCTACGCTGCGCGCGCCAGCTCACCATGTACTGTGCCCGCCCCAGCTTGTGTGTGCAGGCCCGTCGTGTGAAGTGCTGCTTTACGGGACTCTACAGGAGTTCGCAACGCACGTGTCAAGCGTCCTGTCACTGGTGATGGTCGCTTCTATGGGCGCGGGGCCCTTCAGGGCACCAGCGCGTGCGTGCGCGCGACGCAGCCGCATGCACGCGCACACCGCACGCATCAGCGCTCACCATGTAACCACCCCAGCTGGTGTGCAGGCCTGTCGTGCGAAGTGTCACTTTACGAGACACTACCGGAGTTCACAACGCACGCGGTCCTAGCACCAGCGCGTGCGCACGCGCAGCGCGACGCTGCGCGCACAGCAGCAGCGCTCACCATGTAGCCGCCCCAGCTGGTGAGCAGGCGCGAGACGCTGAGCGCGGCACCGCCCTCGGCGTCGCGGTTGTCGACGAAGAGCAGGAAGAGCGCGCGCAGGCCGTCGGCGTAGCGCGTGTCGTCCGCGACCGCCCACTCTCCCGCCATGTAAGCGCGCGCGAGCCCGAGGTCGTACTCGAGCGCGACGCGCACGAAGAACCACCAGTCGAAGACGCGAAGGTGGATCTGCCGGTGCGCGCGGTGCGTGAAGGGGGGGAGGGGGCGGGGGGGGGGGGGGGCTAGAGGGTGGGGTAGGTGGTGACGTGCGGAGCGTTGCTGACGTCAGAGCGCTGGCGCGGTGACGGCGGTGCGGTTCGTGGCAACGGCGTGCAGAGCAGCTTGTAGTGCCATGCACACAGTAAATGGAGTCAATGAATTGCGCGCAGGCAGTTGTGCGGCTGGACGGTGGGCGGCTCAACAGCTTGCGGCGATTCAGTAAGCACTTGTTGAAGTGCCTCTAAGGGCAGTGCGACGGTGCGCGGTCAATTAGCCTGTGCAGCCGAGGTTGAAGTGAAGCGCGGCCTGGGCGAAGACCCGCTGGCATTATGTGCACAATGAGACATGCATCGACAACTAGACTCCAGAGGCTGTGCAGCAAACACCACGTCGGGCCTCTTTTTCACTGCCCGAGCGCGCTTCCAATGACGTCAATGCAGCGCACGCGCTTCCGCCTGCATTATTCACACCATGCACCACGCACGCACGCGCTCAGCACACACCCCCGTTCCCCAGCGTCTCTCGCAGCAGCACTCACCACTTTGCTCTTCCGCGGCAGCACCTCGCCGAACACGAGCTGCTGCCCGTCGGGGCACGTGATGACCAGGCGCCCAACGCGTATCGTGCGCGACAGGAACGCGCGGATGGAGCGGAACGCGATGGCCGTGATGGCTCGGTACGCCCAGCCGGTGCCGCTGCTGCCGAGCGTTTCGGCGCGGGGCAGGCAGGGCTGTCGGAGCGCGTGCAACGCGGGGGGGGGGGGGGGGGGGGGGGGGGGGGGGGGGGGGCATAATGAGCATCATAACATGAGCATCCAGAGTTTTCAGAGCGTGCAGAGATTTCAGAGCGTTGCCATATCGCCGGACAAGCCTACAACTCAAGTTCAAAAACCTGCTTCTAACCTTCTGTTCGTGACGTTACACTACCCTCATAACTGCGTTCTTGCAGTCTCGTACCCAACTTGGACGTCACTGACTGGAGAGGTCGACATGGGCGTGACGCCAATTGCTAGCCTAGCCCCCGCCGGCAATGCCGCGGAATACCAGGAATGTGACTTTGCAGCAATGCGTACGCGCGCAGGCTCGCGCCTCACGAGTGCAAGACGGCATCGAACCAGCCGCGGCTAGGTCAAGCACTGCAGCTCCTTTGTACCTGCGGGACTACTAGCGCACGCGCCTCACGAGTGCGAGCCGACATCAAGCAGCCCCTGGCTAGCGCGAGGCATGCAGCTCCGCATCGTTCTCACCTGCGGCACCACGAGCTGCTTGCCGGTCGCCCACGGCACGGGCTTGCCGGTGATGGCGCTCGAGACCTCCAGGCCGGACCTGCGCACAGCGCGCAAGCAGCGGCGGCGGCGACAGCGCGTGAGCGGGCAGCCGTGAGCGCTTAGGATGCCTGTTACTGGTGCGATGCAGCAGCAGTGGCAGGCCCGCGCCGTCGTGCATTGGTAGGTTGCCCGGCCGTGAGCTTTTGTCAGAGAGTAAGTGAGTGGAAGTCTGCTCACCGGCGGGAGTAACTGCCGTTGCCGTGAAGCGTGCAAAATGGTGAGCGAGCAATTGACGTACGCTCCAGGAACCAGCAACGATACGATGCGCTGCTAGTATGAGAGACGAAACGCAACATGCGGCTGTGTGTCAGAGACGGAACGTAACATGCGGCTGTGTGTGCATCGGCAGCAGAGGGCGCCGCCGCCGCCGTTATCGAGCGCTGCTGCGGGCAACGCAGCGACACTTGCCTGAGCCCGTCCTCATGGAAGCCGTAGCCCATCCACGCGCCGCAGAACCAGAGGCCGCGCCGCCCGTTGAGCGCCGCCACCTTGCGCTGCGCGCGCTCGCCCTCGGGCGTGAACTGCGGGTGCGTGGTCTCGATGACGCGGTGCGTCTTGGCGGGGTCCGGCGGCGCGGACGGGTTGAGGCTCACAAAGACGCTGTCGCGGCAGTCCAGGTTCTGCAGCTTGTTGAGCTGCGTCAGGGCGGGATTGGGGGGGGGGGGGACGGTGTCGATTTCAATGTGCATGCGTTACGTGTGCCGGCGCGGGCGCAGTGTGCCGCCGTGCGTGCGACGCGGCCGAGATCGCATCAGATGTCTGTCCGCAGCGCCTCCCCCTGGGAGCATGCTTACGGAGGCAGGGCGCAGCGCTGCTGCCGCTGCGCGTGTTCGCCCTCCGCAGCATCGCCGTGCGTTGCGCTCGCACACTGAACGTACTTCAACTCAGGTACTCAAGCAACGAACCAGCCACGCTGCGGAGCTCACGAGCTCTGCGCGACCGAGCGCCGCGCCGCACTGCGCAAGACTCACCCAGTAGGTCACGTAGACAGGCTTGGCACCGCCGCCGCCCCGCGCCGCTGCGTCGGCAGAGTCCCCCATGTAGTTCCACGCGCTCCACGCGGCGCGGCGCCGCGGCATGAGCGCGGCGTCCGAGTGCACGTACGTGGTGTTGCGCGCGAACGCAAAGGCGCCGAGGGCGTCCTTCTCGGCGTCGCTCGCAGACGCGCCCAGCAGCTGCAGCGCCGTGTCGGCGTGGCAGGCGAACACGACCTGCGTGCACGCGCGCGCGTGCGGCCGGCGGTGGCGGCGGCGGTGGAGGGGGCAGATGCGATGCGTGGAAGTGTTAGAGAGCGGGTGGGCGTTCGGGCAGCAGAAGGCTACAAGATTGCTGCACGGCGGTGACATGTGAGCGTGGCACGAGAACAGCACTTTCGACGAAGTCTTTCACAAGTGTTTGCGTGTCTTTGTTGTGAGGATAGCAGACAAAGGGGGGTGGGGGGGGGG